>CM068379.1:29544883-30144883 GCA_034770075.1 Aralia elata
AATTTGAAAGACCCATTTTGTTAGCCAAAGGATTACTAAAATTGGTACACCTGACAGGAAAAAAAATACTTGTCATAATATAAATCGATTTTTACACGATGATTCGCATTTTCATAATAAAACGAAGAATCGAGCATAATGATGCAAGATCATAAAAACAACAAAATAAAATAAACTTCTTCATTCCCCCATCATCAGGGGTCTTCACGCTGACGTCGAGCTTTACACTTTTTTGGATATTAGGGTTTCTGGGTCCAATTGTCCTCGATGGTCAGGTGGGTTGAAATGCGCCGGATATAAAGTGTGGGCCTCAATTCGGACACATCCCCGTTGATTACGGTTAATAAGTATACGTCGCCTGAATCCTTCTCCATATCTTCTCCAGGAATAATCAGGCCTGCCCAATCGATGACAGGCAAAAACTTGGTTGGGCTCCCGAGTGGTGCGATTACTAATTCGTCCCCTCCTTACTGTTTGTTGATTGTCTGGGGATATAGCATTTGGTTTTTCATAACTCCTTTTGGACCTCCTGCAGGAAACTTTCCGGGGGCCCAATCATTACGTGTGGGGGTTAACTCTTCCTATTCCCTGGCCCACTCACAGGCCTGCTGATCCCTGGCCCATTGTCGACTTTGGTCACTGGATGGCCAACTAGTCGACTCGGAGTCGCACACTGACGTGGTTCGTATTCTGCGCCCACATGGAATCCCAATCCTGCTTTGCCTATCTGATGTGGTAGGTGGATGGGACTCGGTGATTCCCTGACTGCTTTTCCCTAGTCCCTGTTCCAGGTTGGAAGGTCATTTTAATCAGTTCCTTTGCTACAAAGGTGGAGTTCCGGAGAGTTCTTGGTTTCACAGCTGGATCATCCAGGCCATCTATAATGGGGTGTTGCTAATTTCTTTGTGGCTTTGAAAGCTGGCAGGCGCCGCTCTGACTCATCCACATTGATTACTGGTAGGCCACTCCTGGGAGGATGATTGGGTCATCACATTCGGCCGAGATTGTTACCAGATTCCCATCCGATGATCAAATTGATTGGTTGGGTGGAGAGTGGTTGGAACTGCCCCGGCCATGTGTATACACGGCCTCCCTAACAGCAGGTTGTAGCTTGCCGTGATCACCTTGGGACTTGGTGACAGGAGATATCAAAAGTACAGGGGTCTATCTCCACTGGCATTTCTAGTTCCCGATGGTGTCCCTCCGGACTCCCGTCAAATAGCTTCCGAACCCCCACATGTTGGCCCGCAGGCGCTTGGGACTGTTGTTCATTTTCTTCAGCGTAATGAGAGGACATTATATTCAATGCCGATCCCCCGTCGATCAGTACCAGTTTCATGACCTATCCTGAGGAGATTACTGCATTGTGTAGCGGTTTTTCGGTTGCCCCCTTCCCTCTTCGGGATATGTTCTCATATGTAATGGATATTGCATCGGTTTCCAATAATGTGGGGGCCTACCAAACGGCCGAAACCCTCTTCACTAATTTCTTTGGGACACAAAACCCTCCTCCAGAACCTTCATCAGGGTTTTTGATATGCTCAACTGGATGACAACACCAAATCCATGACTGATGTTAGGGGTGATTCCTCGTTTAAACTCTGGGAATCCCCCTCATTTCTGGGTGATCCATCCTTTTGATAAATCTCTATGGCCCTTTCCTCAGAAACCTCTTCATTTTTTCTTTTTTGGCTCTCAAGGACTCGCCGGGGCAGATCTTAAGGGGTTCCCCTTGGTCGTCACGGAAGCACAAATGGACGCTTCCTCTGGCATTCCCCCATAATTCCAGGGTACAGTCTTCAGACTACTGATAGGGAGTTGTGGCCTTGCAGCACAAAATGAGGGGCCTCGGAGTTGTCAACTTGATAGGTCCCTCTATGTTATTCGTTATTGACCCTATCAACCACTTGTTGGGTGTTACCCTCGCATTCTCATAACCATGTAGTACGTTGACCATTTTCTCCAAATTTTCATGCATATAGTTCAACCTTGGCGGCTCCCCGCCTCACTCGCCTCCGTAAGATTGACTCCCACCTCATCATGTCTTGGCAGGGGATTTTGCTTAAACATTCGGGGAGTCTGGCTGCTCCACCACAATTTCCCCGTTGGTCGATCATGTTCTGAATTATTTGTTTCAATGTCCAACAATCCTATGTGTTATTGACCCGGGGATACGATGTGAATAGGGGACCCGTTTGCTTGGAGCAAATCTCCTTCCCTTCGGGTCACTTGTGGGAGCCAAATTGATTATTTTCTTTTGGGCCAATTCTAATACCGCTAATACTTCGTTCAAGCGGCTCCCCGAGCGGGGGTGAATACTCTTTTGGTTTTGCGATGGCCTCATCTCTTCTTCGCCTTTCTTGTCTGTGGATCTGTAAAATTTGGTGAGGGGATGGCCCTCCCCTATGTATGTAAGGAAGATGGCTTTCTGCTTTTCTGGATGGACCCGTGTAAGATGAGGGAAAAAATCTTCCTTTTTCTTTTGGACCCTCAGGGGAAGTGGGTGCCATAGTTTCCATTATGTATTTGTGTCAGGCAGGCAGGTTCTAAAGCGCGTTAAGATCCCGGATTTTACCCGATTTCAACCCCATGTTTACCATCTCTCTATGTTTAATCATTTTAGCAAAAGGTTTCCCAATCCCCGAGATGACCTTTTCATAATTATGGTGCATCTCTGGATGTCTACAGAATAGGTCCAATCCACATCTTTGATTCGTTCCATTGGGGGGGTTATTGTGCGGGCATGCCCCTCCATCGTTGTGGCCATATTTCCTGAACGGTTCCCTAGGCTGTTTCTTAATCCTTTGTCATTTGGTTGATGTACTGGGCTCAATCTGGGCCTGAATGATGTATTGGGTCAAGAAGGTATGGGCCATTTCCTCACCAGTTGTGGTAATAGGGCGTTGTCGAGGCGGGACCTACCAGTATTTTGTGCGCTCTACTGTTAAGCTTTTCTGGAATAGTTGCATTATCTTAACCCCTCGTCATCAGGACATATGACCGAGTTCTCCAATGTATTATTTTCAAGTGTGTTATTTGGGGTCTCCCTTTCGCTTTGTACTTTTCAATACTCGGTATACTTTGAACTTTTGTGGATTATCATGTGGCTCCGGGGAGGGGGAAAACACATAAATCCGTAGTAGTAAATAACCACCCCCCAACCCCCGCTGCCCAGGGATCCTATGCCCTTTAGCTAGATTGGATGGTTTCCTCACATGTGTTTCTTTTTTCTCCGTAAGGTCGTTCATTATCCCCCTCTTCTGGGATAGTAATCACTGTCCTAGCTTTGGTATGGGAACCGGGCGTTTGGGATGTCTGGCTGTCTATTTGAGTAGGGGTTGGGTCCCCTTTATAGCAAGTTTGTACCCATTGTTTAGGTAGGATTTTTGATCATCCCCTGGTGGTGGTAGTTTTTATTGCGATCCCTGGTTTACCGGATCCTGTCTGATTAAGAACTGTTTTCCTTTTACATTGTGGCCCATTTCCATCATCTGTCTTTTAAAATCATCAAAACTACCTCCGAGATATGGAATTATGGTTAGGAAGATCAGCCATTTCTGATGTGTTAGGGACCTGGGCTTTCTTAGACTGCGAACGGGTTATGAGGAGCCATTCTACAGTGCTGACAAATGGTTCGAAGTTTAGTCCTGGGGAAATGATAAACATGGATGCATGCTAAAGCTATAACCTTTTTTGTGTTTTTGGGGTTCTTTAATCTTTCCCTGCTAAAAGAGAAAGTTAGTAGTCTTTAGTGCCTTAACCAATGCTAAACATGCTTTTTTATGCTACCCCAACTATTCCATGCAATCACAGCGGTTAGTAATCTCTTTCGACATAGAAAAGGGATTTGTGATTTGATATATTGAATGAGATCATGAACATTTAGGAACTTTAAAACGTTAATAAAGGCATGAAGTGACCTTTTCCTGCGTTGGGTTATTCTGATGGTTGAACCTATCCTAGGGTTACTCTCACGGGCCTTTTCGGCATGAAGGTTCCCAAATCTTCAGCAAATCTACGCGTTTGAGCCGCTTTCGATTGGAGGACGGATTTGAGTGGTCGCCTTTTTCCTGAGCCATCTCGGGAGCAGGCCACCATCGAGTCCAGTAATAAGGCCAACCGACAGGTTTGCCTCAGGAGGAAGGTACTCTCTCAACATAATTATTCATCGTCCTGTATACCGTATGCATAATTGATTTCTTTAAAGTTAAAGCCATTCCATTCAATCATTCATTCATTGGACAATCAAACACACATTCGCACAACAAATGAGTAAAAATATCCAAAATATCTGGCAACACACAACACATTTTATGAATTTTTAAAAGGATTAGGACAGTCATCAAGATTTGAATCGCGGCTTATGCCCTCTAATGTCACCTAGCAGAGTCGCCAGCTGGTCGACGCCGGGTTTTTCGGCTTTCTCTGTCTCTTTGTGCTTTCACAAATTTTTGCAGCCCTTTGGGTTTAGATGATTTTTGGACAAAGGTCGGCCATTAGAGGTCGAAGGGGTTTTGGATAGATCGTTTTTATGATGAGCCAATTAAACCTGAGTCGCCGAAGTTGGTATATTTGAAAGGGATTGTACCAACTCATCAGAGTTTTTCGCTCTTTTGTAAATCGCTGGCTCATATGTGACTCCGAATTAATTTGGTCTGCGAATTGGAGATTCATAGAGTTCGGGGGCTTGCTTAAGTGAGGGGAAGGTGTTAGGCTAGCCCCTCGACTTCCGTGAAACACGGTTACCGCGATCTTGTTACTACTTTCGTATTCCTTTAATTCATGAATGTATGTGTATGTGTGTACCGTGTGGTGTGTGGGGTGTTGTGCCTATGTGAATGTCGTTGTGGGTTTGTATGGAAAGTCACATCATTTGTGATTTTTTAAGGGAAAAATCCGTTGTTTTAATTTGAGAATGCTTCGGAATGTCTTTTCGGTGTTACACGAGAAAGCTTTATTCTTTATGAGAAAGGTTTGATTTTAATTGTCCAAAACTATGAGATTTTCATTAAGTGTCGTTTTGGCAAATAAGAGTTTTAAAACCTTCGTCTAAATAGGAAATCGAGATCTATACGTTGCTTTCATAAAATGATGGGCCAATTTCTAGAATCTCTTTAACCCTTATGCACAAAGATTTATCATAAAACGTTACCTTATTTTCTAAAATCAAATTTTGGTTGAGGTTTAAAAACGATTTTCTTTAGCTTTCTCGTTAGATAGGAATCGAAACCATTCATTAACATTTCTCAAATTTTAACCTCGTGATTCTAATATCCTACTTTGATTGATTTTATGAAAATCTTATCATTTAGCTTTGGAAATCAATTTCATGTCATAAATCAACATCATGCATAAATCCACGCGTCGGGGCTATTCATGGGCATGTAAGCCATCAAAATATCACCGTAACGCCAACAATCAACAAATTTCACTATTCCGGGGCCTTAAGCACGATTCTCGCCTTTGCGTCGTTTTAAAGGCCCAACGATTACATATTTACAATGAAAACTACGTCACTTCTACTTCTTACATCAAGATTATGTCCATCATCGGATTGGGAACCCCCGGGGGTCGGCTTTCCTAGGCTCACAACCAAGTATCCACACACATTACAATCGCGATATTATAAGAAAATAAACTAACCTGGATATATCCTATCAACTACCAAGACATCCTAAAATAACGTTTTTAAAGGAATTGATACAAATATAACACCTTAAAACAAACAAAGATTCATTAATGAACGAATATCATCGGGTTATTAGGAAGAGTTTTATTCCGATGGATAACTTCACTCATTTAATCCCTAATTCATTGTTCAATCAAGTAATATTACATGAAAATTGCATCTAATTTGATCAAATGATATGATAGAAATTGATATTACAAAAGAGATTTCACCTTGCATATTGATATCCAAATGGATGTGAACTTGATGTTATTTGAATAGATATAGGGAGTGTATTGATTCAATCAAAATCAAAAGAATTGAAATCTCTCCTTTTTTCTCTTTTTCTTCCTATTTGATTGCAAAAACTTCTCTCTTTTTCCTCTCAATTTCCGTGCTCTTTTGCTTGTGGAATTTCCTTCTTCTTCCCAATTCTAAAAAATTGCTGATACCTCCTGTATGCTGCCGAAGCTGGCCTTAAATAGGCTGGCCTGAGCCAGCCGCAGATCTATCTGCGGCTGGCCGCAGATGGATCTGCGGCTGGCCAGCTGGCACGCCTCCCATCGCACTCAGAGGGTAGTGCTAATTTCCCGGTTTTCGTGCTGGCGCACCCACTTGGCGCAGATCTATCCGCGGCTGGCGGGCACTGACTTTCTCGATTTTCGTGGCCACGCCTCGATTTTCGCTTTTACCGCAACGGCGGTTTTCGCTGATCAGGGGCTCGTATTCAGCAGTCCGGGAAATCTTCCGGGAGGACGTGCCTCCTCATTCAGGAAATGCCGGCCTCGGTTCGGTCATGCTGTCACGTCGACTTGGGCTGCCACTAAAATCATTGCTGGCGGCGGCGCCGGGCGCTTGCCCTTGTGCCCGCTCCTTTGCTTCCGCAAGCCGGTTCAATTGACGATTTCGCCCTCCTGTCATGGTTAGTAGAAGGAAACGCAAAATTTGGGTGTCTACATTGTTTTAAACATGTTCTTTGGTATGTAAGCTGTAATGTCCAGGAATTTTTAAAACATTGTATCAAATTATTTTGATAAATAAAATTCATCTTATATAATTTTATGAATTTAATTGGACTCATGTAAGAATTATATTTAATTATATAATTATATGGTCTAATAATTTTCTTTCATTAAAGGGGCTCATTAATAGTGCGATTTAAATTAGTGGGTTAACCCCAAGTTTTTTTTTATTTGGAAGAAATTTGGAAGAAGATTAATAAATAAATCCATTTTATTAAATAATTCGAATCAAGAATTATTGGTAAAACAAATATTTAACTAATTAATTGAATTAATTATTCAATTAAAATGATAAGAGTATTATGTTATTTTAATTGGACTGGCCCATTCCTCTTTCTTTTATTTTATTTGTTCAAACCGGCCCAACCCTATTGGGTTGAGCCCAATCCCTAAACCCAATCGGTTGAAATAAATCGGGTCGATCCATTCTCTTTCATTCCAGTCGGGTTGCTCCATTTGGGGCTGGGGTATATCAGAACCAACCAAATGAAATGGGAAAGAAACACAGTCGGCAAAGAAATTTGAGGGTGCAGAGTCTAAGAACCTAACCCCTCAAATCAGTCATAGCCTATCGATCGAGCGGGGAAAGGAGCTGGTTGGACAGCACGGTAGCGAAAGGACCGGCGGCACGACCAAGAAGGCCATGGGCGACCGATAGTCCATCGAACGGACCAAGGGGTTAAGCGACCGGCGACGTGACTGGTGGCAACGCACGGCTCAAGAACTGCCGACCGACCTAGCTGGGTTCAGATAAGACCAACGCGGACAGCTCACTCCCTTTACCTGACGGTCACCGGCTCGATCAATTGGGGTTTTGCCCAGCAATTGGGTAAACCTTGTTCTATAAATTGAAGCCCCAACCCACTTGCCAAAGCTGCCGATTCTTCCTTTGTTCTTGTGAGTCCCAAATTAGGAGTAAAATATATACAAATTTAGGGTTTAAAATTAGAGGGAGAGACAGGGGAATTAATCGGTGAATGTCCAGCTGGGTTTCATACTTTGGAAGAAAAAGGAAGGCAGCCAACCGATCGAAATCAAGGTATTAAGCAACTGTGATGGGTTGTTAAATTACTGTAATAGCTTGGTTTGATTTAGGTTCTTCATGGTGTAACAGTAGGTTATTGTAACTGCCTTGGTTTAAAAAATCAGACATTGTATTATAGTTTTTGGGTTTAAAAAAAAAAAAAACCTGGTATTGGATTTCTTTTGGTTTGGTTTTAATTTAGGAATCTGTATTGGGATATTTGTTTCTCTATACTGGATTAATTATTTTTGGTAATGTTTGTATTTCTTTCTTTCCTCTTTCTGTGCTGGGATGTTATTGCCCCTGGTATTGAACTGATTGATTCGTATTTTTCCTTCTGTGCTGTTAGAATATATATGGTATTATGATGGTCTCGTTGGGCTATATTGAACTGTACTGGGAATGAGATTTGTTGATAAATCAATTTGAAATTTTTTCCCAGTATTGGTATAATGCCCAAAGTGAACCTTGTTCCTGGTTGGAATGGTTACTGAATTCAAGTCAAAAATTTTGATGAAATTAAATAGAAGTTGTTGCCTCCTGTGTTGTGGTTAACGAGAAATAGTTAGGTTGGAATGGAGTTGCAGGAGCTGGGTATAATTGTGACTGTGATTTTGGCTGTTCATAGGAACTGTTAACAATAATAAAATAATTTTTATTATGTGTTAATATCTAACAAATAAGATAGTAAGTCTTTAAATTATTATTTAGTTAACACTAAATAATAATAAGGTTAACGAGATAATTATTATTTAATCAATAAATAAAGTTAATAGTTAAATTTTTATCACCATTAATAAAAGTAATTAATTATTATTTATCCATAAATAATAAATAAAGATAACAAATATTTAATTATTATTTAATTAATATTAAATAATAATTAAGTATGAATATAGTTAATAAAATGATTATTTATTATTTAACATTAAATAATAAATAAAGATAATAAATATTTAATTATTATTAAAGGATAATTAAGTATGAACAAGGTTAACAAATAATTATTTATTATTTATCAATAAATAATAAATAAAGGTAATAAATATTTAATTATTATTTAATCTTAAATAATAATTAAGTATAAGTAAAGTTAATAAATAATTACTTATTATTTATCAATAAATAATAAATAAAGATAATGAATATTTAATTATTATTAATAATAATAATAAAGTGTAAATAAAGACAACAAGTATTTGATAATTTATTTATTGTTTAACATTAAATAAAGGTAACAAATATCTAATTATTATCTAATTGATATTGATAATAAATTAGGTATAAATAAGTTAATAAGGATAACAATTACTTAATCATTAATGAAATAATGATTAAGTACGAGTGAGATTAATAAGTTAATTATTTATTTTCGGCTCTTAATAGATAAAGATAATAAAAACCTAATGATTATTTAATTAATATTAAAATGATAATTAAGTGTAATTAAATAAGTAACCAACTATTAGTTAGTTGTCATTAAACCATGATGAATTTATTATTCTAATAATAAATAAAGATTATTGACCCATATTTAGAGACAATAAGGGTAATAATCTGAACATTCGAAAATAGTAATCATGATTAGCTAACAATTATTTTAATAACTAAAGGTCAGTAATTAATCTCCGAATAGCTAATGTTAAATAATAATTAGATATAGATGGTGAGTTGTTGATCTGCTAAATAAATAGCATAAATGAGTGCATCAATATACTGCTATACAATGCTAATGGGTAAATCGACTTTACCAAATGATAGGTCATCCAAGGTCGATTAAGTAAAGCTAAAATTTATTGTAGCTGAGCGAACAGGCAAGTTCCCTAACTTCATTCTTTCAGTATATTGAATGAAAGTTCTTCCTTACTCAACTTTTACATTGAGCACTATTTCTAAACCTTATGCATTATTTTTAATTCGTGCAAAAGGTATATATTATTGCAAGTTATTCTTTAAGCTTGAATCTTATCTCCAAGCCTGCTTTAAGTGGTCTAATTACTGTTAAAATTATTCCACATCTTTGTATTTATTGACATTCGCACTTGTGCATTTGAAATTGTATAATTATCTTAAGTTCTGAAATTCACGAACTATTCAGGATTAAGTCTGAACCCTTGTCTCGGTCAGGCACGTATGTAGGAGTTTATAAAAGCTATCTGAACCAATCAATGGTAAGGATTCTTAGACTGAATGAACACCCCTTTTATTATAGGGGAGTACCCCATGTACCGTAAATAAGGTACAAATAGCAGAGTTAAATGTTATGCATACACATAGCGTACGCGAGGCTGATCCCCTCAAGTACTTATTCTGTAGCCAGTAACCAGAGGGTCAACTAGCTATTGACTCCTTTGAAAGTTATTGTTCAAAGTCTATTCGACTACCAATTGTTCTAAAAGCATTTATTATTATTGCTTCTGATAATTGCTGAATTCTCCTTCTGTATTCCCTTCATCATGATATATCCTTATTGTTATACTTTAAACTTGTTGAGCAAACTCGTTGCTCATTCTTGCTATATCATGACTTTATTGCAGCTAAACCCGAGACGTCAGGGAAGAACAAAGGAAAAGAAAAGATGAAGTAATAGACTTCATGTAGCAGATTTTAAATTTACGTATAGTTAATTGCTGTTAATGTAATTTAAATCCTAACTTTTATTTAGGGTATGGATTTGTGTAAGTGTTTAAGGTTTTTTTGTATTCTGGGACTAGTAACACCTTTGTAATGAACAACGTATGTTTATCATATTCCGCACTTTAGTTACCATATGTTGTTAGAGATGAATGTTTGTATTGGATCGTGATGACCGGATCCGGGTAATTGGAGACCCGAATTTGGGGGCGTCACAGGTTGGTATCAGAGCTGTAGGTTATAAACTTTAGGATCGCGAAACCTAGGTTATAACCTTCATAGTAAACTCGTATCGAGTATTAGGAAATAAATCGAGGAGATTTATCATATGTGGTTTTGATGAATTGGGGAATTCATCGAGTCGAGTAGTACCCAATGAAATATAATTTCATTCCTTCAATGAATATATTTTATTGTTGTACTAATGTTAGCTTTTGTGTGTTTGTAGGATGGCTGCCGTAGGGGAGACCAGTGGAGTCCGAGAGGAGGAGGAGGTATTTATAGATATACCGGTAGTTGCGGAGCAGCTGGTGGGCTATGCTCCTATTGCCCCAGGATTTTTACAGGAGGAGTCCGGGTCAGAGGAGGACTACCAGAGGGAGCTACCAGAGCCGGTTGTAGGTAGAGTTATGAGGTCGGGCAGTCAGGATCCAGATGCTGAGGAGGAGGACCCCGAGATCGAGGGAGAGGAGCCACCTGCTGATATTGATGGCATGGGGTCCACTGCTGACGATATTATTGAGGGGCTGACTAGCAGGAATGAGGAATTGGAGGATCGGATAGCTCACCTGGAGGAGCAGAATCAGACCCACCAGATCCGAGAGGACCAGTATAGAGACCTGGCCTATCAGCTCGAGCACGACTTGGGAGTGGCGAAGTCACAGCTACAGGGCTACGAGTCCTCAGCACAGCAGATCGGACCACTGCTACATCAGTTGGTGGCCCGGAACGCTGAGTTGAGAGGGAGGCTGGAGCAGAAGGATCTGTGGATCGCCCACCTGATGGCCAAGCAGGAGGCCATGAGGTTCGAGATTGGGCTAGAGGTTGCTGAGAATGTCCGAGTGAGGGACGCCTGGGTCAGAGCAGCAAGTAGAGTTGACCTATTGGAGGACCGGTTAGAGGCTGGGGCGGTGAGAATTGAGACCTTGGGATTTGCTCTGGATGCAGCCTACAGGAGGCCCCAGACTGAGGCAGGAGAGTCGAGCCGCTCTGTTCGTCGCAGGGTAGGGGATGGAGCATTCTCTTCTGGGCAGCAGGCACAGATCCGTCACGATGTGCAGTGACTTGTTAGGACAGTTGATTTGTCTTTAGTACAGACAGTCCCACTTTTTGTTATATTAGGGACGTATTTATGTTGTCTTGTGAAGCTTTATATTTGTATTTAGGTTTGGGGTAGCAGTTAAACCCCAACTTTTGTGGTCTTGAGGGATGAAAGGTTAGGATTCCCCACTTTTGTCTCAAGGGGTATGATTGATAGGGCACACAGTGGCGCATTTATAGAAGTATGCCACAGGTTTAGTCTTGTAACAAAAACAGTGGTATATGAATATAAATGCAGATGTTTCACTTAAATCAAATGTGTTGATAGATATTTTACCCTTGATTGTTGATTTTAATGACATATTATGTGAACTATAAAACTATAGGTAAAAGTCGGCCAGAATTCAAATCATGCCGCCAAGAGGACGACCACGTAACAGACAGGTTGAAGAATCAGAAAGTGAGGTCGGAAACCAAACCAATCCAATGAGGATGTTCGCGGAGATGCTGGCGGAAGCCATGCAATCAAGACCGCCACTTGGAGGGGCTTAAGCAGCAGCCGAGCCAGCGCACCATCTGGCAAATTTCAAAGATTTCAAATTGGTTGGACCACCCGAGTTCAAGGGAACTCTTAACCCAATCGAAGCGCAGACCTGGATTGAGGAGATAGAAAAGGTCTTCGAGGTAGCACGGGTGGCAGAGGAACAGAAAACAAGTTTTTCTACCTTCATGTTAAAGGGCAAGGCAAACTACTGGTGGAAAGCCAACAGGGGCCGAGTGGAAGGAGGCATTGTCGCATGGGAACGCTTTAAAGAGATGTTCTTGGAGAATTACTTTCCAGAGAGCATGAAGCAAGAGATGGAGATCAAGTTCCTGGAACTAAAACAAGGAAACATGTCTGTGGCTGAGTACGAGGCTAAGTTTAATGAGTTGGCACGGTTTGCAACTCACCAAGTCAGCACAGAGGAAAGAAAAGCTCGTAGGTTTGAACAAGGGTTGAAACCATGGTTATATCGTTCCGTTGCGGTATTGAAAATCAAGACATTTGCAGAATTGTTGGAGAGGGCGATCATTGCAGAGGGTGGCAGTGAGGCCCTGGCTAAGTACAATCAGGAAAAGAAGAAGGGTCATGAGGGCCAGAAGTCAGGAAGCAGCGGGGGCAGTAACCCCAACAAACGAAAATGGGTTGAGAGTCAGTCCTCCGAGGGAAACAAATCTGGAGGGGAAGTGAAGAAGCCAGGCAGGTGCAACAACTGTGGCAAGAACCACATGGGGGAATGCATGAAAGGGAAGAGCGTGTGTTACCGTTATGGACAACCTGGGCACATGGCCCCACAGTGCCCTAACAAGCCGAAAGGAGGTTGTTTCTCCTGTGGATCACCTGACCACCAGATCAAGGATTGTCCGAAGAGGAAGGGCGACGCCGGGAGTGGCAACCGAAGCAACAACAGCAGTGGAAACAACAACCGGTTGAACTACGGGCCACCAGCCAGTCAAGCCAATAGGCCAACAGCCCGCACGTTCAACATGACTGTTCAGGATACCATGGAATCCAAAGACGTGGTGTCAGGTATCATCCCAATCAATGATATAAATGCATATGTGCTATTTGATTCGGGTGCTACTTGCTCTTTTGTTTCCGAAGAATTTGCTAGACAGTTAAATTTACCTCGTGAAAAGTTAGAACACCCTATGAACGTAGAAGTAGCAAACAAGGAAATTATCCCCGTAGAATGCATTCATAGGAATTGTAGTGCTGAACTGCGAGGATTAAAGCTCAATGTGGATTTGATACCAATTCGGCTGGGAGAGTTTGATGTAATCCTGGGAATGGATTGGCTATCAATTCACGGAGCAGTTATTGACTGTCAAAAGAAATGTGTACACCTAAGGACTCCTAATAAGTCGAAGGTGGTATTTTATGGTAGTAAGTCACCAAGACAATCTTGTTGTCTTACGATGATGCAAACAAGGAGATTACTTAAGAAAGGTTGCGTGTGTTATTTGGCCCATGTGGTCGATACTCGTCAGGTCGGGGATGAGATGAGTCAAATACCAATCGTGAGGGATTTCGCTGATGTCTTCCCCGATGAACTTCCGGGACTGCCTCCAGACAGGGAAACCGAGTTCGTTATCGATTTGGCACCGGGAACCGCACCAATATCGAAGCCACCGTATCGAATGGCACCTGTAGAAATGAAAGAGTTGATGGTGCAACTACAAGAACTATTAGATAAAGGTTATATCAGACCAAGCGTGTCCCCGTGGGGAGCGCCAGTTCTGTTTGTGAAGAAGAAGGATGGTTCTATGCGACTTTGTATCGACTACCGGGAGTTGAACAAAGTTACGATTAAGAATAGGTATCCGCTTCCTAGGATTGACGATCTATTTAATCAACTTAAGGGAGCAAAGTACTTTTCAAAAATCGACCTAAGAACAGGTTATCATCAGCTGAAGGTGAGGCAGGAGGATATTCCGAAGACTGCATTCAGAACTTGTTACGGGCATTTCGAGTTTCTGGTAATGTCCTTTGGATTGACGAATGCACCAGCAGCATTCATGGATATGATGAACAGAGTATTCAAGCAGTACTTGGACAAGTTCGTAGTCGTATTCATCGATGACATTCTGGTGTATTCAGGGACGGAGGAGGAGCATGCTGAACATTTGAAGATTGTATTGGAAGCTCTCAAGAAGGAGAAGTTGTACGCAAAATTTTTGAAGTGTGAGTTTTGGTTGCAGAGGGTACAGTTTCTGGGTCACGTCATCGACAAAAATGGTGTTTCAGTGGACCCGGCAAAAGTGGAAGCAGTTATCAACTGGGAACAGCCGAAGACGCCGACAGAGATCCGGAGTTTCTTGGGATTAGCGGGATACTATCGAAGATTCATACCGGATTTTTCGAAGATAGCATCGCCGTTGACCAATCTTACCAGAAAAACAGTTAAGTTCGTTTGGTCAGAAAAATGTGAGGAGAGTTTCATGGAGTTGAAGAAGAGAATTAGCCAAGCACCAGTGTTGACCTTACCAGACAACACTGGGGGTTTCGTAGTGTATAGCGATGCGTCACACAAAGGTCTTGGCTGTGTGCTGATGCAACACGGCAAGGTTGTGGCGTACGCATCACGTCAATTGAAAGACTATAAGAAGGGTTACCCGACTCATGATCTGGAATTAGCAGCGGTAGTTTTCGCCTTGAAGATTTGGAGGCACTACCTATACGGGGAGAAGTGCGAGATATATACGGATCACAAAAGTCTGAAATATATCTTCACTCAAAAGGAGCTGAACATGAGGCAGCGCCGATGGTTAGAATTGATCAAGGACTACGACTGTGAAATTCTGTACCATCCGGGCAAAGCAAATGTAGTGGCTGATGCCTTAAGCAGAAAAGGCAAGGTGAAATTGATGCAGCTGACGGTTCAAGAATAATTGATAAAGGACTTTGAACGTTTGGAATTGGAGGTTAGGTATCCAATGGAGGCGGACGAAAAAGTGTTCACCGTGACAGTAGGTCCGACTCTACTGGATAGGATACAAGAGGCTCAATAATTTGATGAAGAATGCATTAACATTAAGAAGCAACTATCGGAGGGAAAAACATTGAAGTACAAGATGGACAGCACAGGATTGCTGAGATTTGAGGGAAGGATCTGGATACCCTACGTACCAGACTTAAGGGAAGAAATTTTACAGGAGGCCCATAATACGAGATTTTCGGTACATCCGGGTAGCACCAAGATGTATCAAGATCTTCGTCAACATTATTGGTGGCCGCATTTGAAAGGGGAAGTTGCAGAATTCGTCAGCCGATGTTTAACTTGTCAAAGGATCAAGGCAGAGCACCAACGGCCGAGCGGATTGTTACAACCCTTAGAGATTCCCGAGTGGAAGTGGGAGCACATTACTATGGATTTTGTGGTAGGACTCCCGACAACCCAAAAGGGTCTAGACGCCATCTGGGTGATCGTAGATCGTTTGACCAAGTCTGCCCATTTTCTACAAATCAAGATCAGGTACAAATTGGAGCAGTTGGCGAAACTTTACGTGAAGGAGATAGTATCACGACATGGAGTATCGGTATCTATTGTATCTGACAGAGATCCGCGCTTCACGTCATATTTTTGGAGAAGCCTACAGGAAAGACTGGGAACACAGTTAAGAATGAGTACGGCGTATCATCCTCAAACTGATGGTCAGAGCGAGCGAACGATTCAGACTTTGAAGGATATGCTCCGAGCAGTCGTGATGGACTTAGGGGGCAGCTGGGACGATCACTTGCCCTTGGTAGAGTTCGCTTATAATAATAGCTATCACGCTAGCATCGGTATGCCACCATATGAAGCGTTATACGGGAGGAAGTGTCGAACGCCGTTGTGTTGGGATGAAGTTGGTGAACGGAGATTATTGGGACCAGAATTGGTACAACAAACTGTGGAAATCATTAAAGTAATAAGACAGCGGTTAGTAGCAGCTCAAGATCGTCAGAAGAAGTATGCCGACTTACATCGTCAGAAACGAGACTTTGAAGTTGGTAGCTTTGTGTTTCTGAAGGTATCACCCTGGAAAGGAAAAATCCGTTTTGGAAAGAAGGGCAAATTGAGCCCTAGGTTCATAGGATCGTTCGAGATTTTGAGGAGAATAGGCGAAGTGGCGTACGAGGTAGCATTACCTCCTGAACTTGAGCACATTCACAACGTGTTTCATGTATCAGTGTTGCGTCCGTATAAGCCAGATTACAAGCATGTTATTTCCTATGAACCAATTCAAGTCGAAAAGGACTTATCGTACGAGGAGATTCCTGTTCAAATACTGGATAGGAAGGAACAGAGGCTGAGGAATAAAATCATTCATTCCGTTAAAATACTCTGGAGAAACCACGCGGTGGAAGAAGCTACGTGGGAACTCGAAGAGAAGATGAGAGCAAATTATCCTCAGTTATTTGAGTAACCTTAGATTGAAATTCCGAGGACGGAATTTTTATAAGGGGGAGAGGGTGTAATGTCCAGGAATTTTCAAAACATTGTATCAAATTATTTTGATAAATAAAATTCATCTTATATAATTTTATGAATTTAATTGGACTCATGTAAGAATTATATTTAATTATATAATTATATGGTCTAATAATTTTCTTTCATTAAAGGGGCTCATTAATAGTGCGATTTAAATTAGTGGGTTAACCCCAAGTTTTTTTTTTATTTGGAAGAAATTTAGAAGAAGATTAATAAATAAATCCATTTTATTAAATAATTCGAATCAAGAATTATTGGTAAAACAAATATTTAACTAATTAATTGAATTAATTATTCAATTAAAATGATAAGAGTATTATGTTATTTTAATTGGACTGGCCCATTCCTCTTTCTTTTATTTTATTTGTTCAAACCGGCCCAACCCTATTGGGTTGAGCCCAATCCCTAAACCCAATCGGTTGAAATAAATCGGGTCGATCCATTCTCTTTCATTCCAGTCAGGTTGCTCCATTTGGGGCTGGGGTATATCAGAACCAACCAAATAAAATGGGAAAGAAACACAGTCGGCAAAGAAATTTGAGGGTGCAGAGTCTAAGAACCTAACCCCTCAAATCAGTCATAGCCTATCGATCGAGCGGGGAAAGGAGCTGGTTAGACAGCACGGTAGCGAAAGGACCGGCGGCACGACCAAGAAGGCCATGGGCGACCGATAGTCCATCGAACGGACCAAGGGGTTAAGCGACCGGCGACGTGACCGGTGGCAACGCACGGCTCAAGAACTGCCGACCGAGCTAGCTGGGTTCAGATAAGACCGACGCGGACAGCTCACTCCCTTTACCTGACGGTCACCGGCTCGATCAATTGGGGTTTTGCCCAGCAATTGGGTAAACCTTGTTCTATAAATTGAAGCCCCAACCCACTTGCCAAAGCTGCCGATTCTTCCTTTGTTCTTGTGAGTCCCAAATTAGGAGTAAAATATATACAAATTTAGGGTTCAAAATTAGAGGGAGAGACAGGGGAATTAATCGGTGAATGTCCAGCTGGGTTTCATACTTTGGAAGAAAAAGGAAGGCAGCCAACCGATCGAAATCAAGGTATTAAGCAACTGTGATGGGTTGTTAAATTACTGTAATAGCTTGGTTTGATTTAGGTTCTTCATGGTGTAACAGTAGGTTATTGTAACTGCCTTGGTTTAAAAAATCAGACATTGTCTTATAGTTTTTGGGTTTAAAAAAAAAAAAAAAACCTGGTATTGGAGTACTTTTGGTTTGGTTTTAATTTAGGAAATCTGTATTGGGATATTTGTTTCTCTATACTGGATTAATTATTTTTGGTAAGGTTTGTATTTCTTTCTTTCCTCTTTCTGTGCTGGGATGTTATTGCCCCTGGTATTGAACTGATTGATTCGTATTTTTCCTTCTGTACTGTTAGAATATATATGGTATTATGATGGTCTCGTTGGGCTATATTGAATTGTACTGGGAATGGGATTTGTTGATAAATCAATTTAAAAATTTTCCCCAGTATTGGTATAATGCCCAAAGTGAACCTTGTTCCTGGTTGGAATGGTTACTGAATTCAAGTCAAAAATTTTGATGAAATTAAATAGAAGTTGTTGCCTCCTGTGTTGGGTAAGAGAAATAGTTAGGTTGGAATGGAGTTGCAGGAGCTGGGTATAATTGTGACTGTGATTTTGGCTGTTCATAGGAACTGTTAACAATAATAAAATAATTTTTATTATGTGTTAATATCTAACAAATAAGATAGTAAGTCTTTAAATTATTATTTAGTTAACACTAAATAATAATAAGGTTAACGAGATAATTATTATTTACCAATAAATAAAGTTAATAGTTAAATTTTTATCACCATTAATAAAGTAATTAATTATTATTTATCCATAAATAATAAATAAAGATAACAAATATTTAATTATTATTTAATTAATATTAAATAATAATTAAGTATGAATATAGTTAATAAAATGATTATTTATTATTTAACATTAAATAATAAATAAAGATAATAAATATTTAATTATTATTAAAGGATAATTAAGTATGAACAAGGTTAACAAATAATTATTTATTATTTATCAATAAATAATAAATAAAGGTAATAAATATTTAATTATTATTTAATCTTAAATAATAATTAAGTATAAGTAAAGTTAATAAATAATTACTTATTATTTATCAATAAATAATAAATAAAGATAATGAATATTTAATTATTATTAATAATAATAAAGTGTAAATAAAGACAACAAGTATTTGATAATTTATTTATTGTTTAACATTAAATAAAGGTAACAAATATCTAATTATTATCTAATTGATATTGATAATAAATTAGGTATAAATAAGTTAATAAGGATAACAATTACTTAATCATTAATGAAATAATGATTAAGTACGAGTGAGATTAATAAGTTAATTATTTATTTTCGGCTCTTAATAGATAAAGATAATAAATACGTAATGATTATTTAATTAATATTAAAATGATAATTAAGTGTAATTAAATAAGTAACCAACTATTAGTTAGTTGTCATTAAACCATGATGAATTTATTATTCTAATAATAAATAAAGATTATTGACCCATATTTAGAGACAATAAGGGTAATAATCTGAACATTCGAAAATAGTAATCATGATTAGCTAACAATTATTTTAATAACTAAAGGTCAGTAATTAATCTCTGAATAGCTAATGTTAAATAATAATTAGATATAGATGGTGAGTTGTTGATCTGCTAAATAAATAGCATAAATGAGTGCATCAATATACTGCTATACAATGCTAATGGGTAAATCGACTTTACCAAATGATAGGTCATCCAAGGTCGATTAAGTAAAGCTAAAATTTATTATAGCTGAGCGAACAGGCAAGTTCCCTAACTTCATTCTTTCAGTATATTGAATGAAAGTTCTTCCTTACTCAACTTTTACATTGAGCACTATTTCTAAACCTTATGCATTATTTTTAATTCGTGCAAAAGGTATATATTATTGCAAGTTATTCTTTAAGCTTGAATCTTATCTCCAAGCCTGCTTTAAGTGGTCTAATTACTGTTAAAATTATTCCACATCTTTGTATTTATTGACATTCGCACTTATGCATTTGAAATTGTATAATTATCTTAAGTTCTAAAATTCACGAACTATTCAAGATTAAGTCTGAACCCTTGTCTCGGTCAGGCACGTATGTAGGAGTTTATAAAAGCTATCCGAACCAATCAATGGTAAGGATTCTTAAACTGAATGAACACCCCTTTTATTATAGGGGAGTACCCCATGTACCGTAAATAAGGTACAAATAGCAGAGTTAAATGTTATGCATACACATAGCGTACGCGAGGCTGATCCCCTCAAGTACTTATTCTGTAGCCAGTAACCAGAGGGTCAACTAGCTATTGACTCCTTTGGAAGTTATTGTTCAAAGTCTATTTGACTACCAATTGTTCTAAAAGCATTTATTGTTATTGCTTCTGATAATTGCTGAATTCTCCTTCTGTATTCCCTTCATCATGATATATCCTTATTGTTATACTTTAAACTTGCTGAGCAAACTCGTTGCTCATTCTTGCTATATCATGACTTTATTGCAGCTAAACCCGAGACGTCAGGGAAGAACAAAGGAAAAGAAAAGATGAAGTAATAGACTTCATATAGCAGATTTTAAATTTACGTATAGTTAATTGCTGTTAATGTAATTTAAACCCTAACTTTTATTTAGGGTATGGATTTGTGTAAGTGTTTAAGGTTTTTTTGTATTCTGGGACTAGTAACACCTTTGTAATGAACAACGTATGTTTATCATATTCCGCACTTTAGTTACCATATGTTGTTAGAGGTGAATGTTTGTATTGAATCGTGATGACCGGATCCGGGTAATTGGAGACCCGAATTTGGGGGCGTCACATAAACTACAACCTTGAAGCATCAAAACACATTAAGAAAACACAGAATCAAAGTTAATACCGGTCAAACCACATTGACCGATATGACTGTATGAGTTTCTGGGTTACCCAGAAACTCAAGAACAGTTACGAACCAGGTAGTTTGACCATGATTTTTAGAACATGATATGATATAATTTGAGATGAAATTTAACATGTCGTTATACACTGCCATGTTGGCTATAACAACAAATAACAATCAAACACAAACAATGAACGAGCTGAGATTAATTTGAGGTCAAAAGTCACTGTTGGACATTGACCAAGTGCTCTTCATGAAGAACACCTTTAGCGACGAAATGCATAGCAAAACCCAGAAACCTTTAAACGAATGCAGACCGTCGCTAAAGCCCTTTAGCGACGGATTTTTAATAAAAAATAATTAAATAAATTTTAAAATAATAAATAAATATTAAATAATTATAAATAATTAATAATTATATTCAAAAATTCATTTTTAATTATAAAAATTTATTTTTAATATTTTTATATATTTCTGATTTATTATTTAAATAATAATAATAATTATAATAAATCATTTAATAATTATATTAATTATTTAAAAATGATATTAAATCATTTAATAATTATATTAATTATTTAAAAAATGATATTAAGGTAAATAAAATTATTATATATAATAATTAAATAAAATATTAAATATTTAAATATTATTAATGATAAATAAATCATTTAAATAATATATTAAGTATTTAAAAATATTATAAATAATAATTAAATCATTTAAATATTAAATAAAGTTGTAAAAATTATTATAAGTAATAATTAAATTATTATAATAATAAAATAAATTCTAAAAATATTATTAATGATAAAATAAATCATTTAAATAATATTTTAAGTATTCAAAAATATTCTAAATGATAAATAAATAATTTAAATAATATATTCAATGTTTTAAAAATATTCTAAATGATAATTAAATTATTTAAAAATATTCCTAAGTTTGTAAAATTATTTAAAAATACTTCCAAGCTTATAAAAATTATTTAAAAATAATATTAAGCTTATAAAAGTGTTATAAATAATAAATAAATTATTTAGACTAATAATTAAGGTTCCAAATGAAGTTTTATCGAACAATCTATGTGTTTAGCCATTAAGGACGCGACCGAGATACCCAATCAACGTCGAACCTTAATGAAACTTGTCTAGATTAGCGTAATACATGTTTATATACGTGATAACGCTTATTATTGGTATACGTAGACTACGTACGTTGACCAACTGTCTTAAATTTTAACGAAACTATGCTAAGGCAAGTCTCCGAACCTTGTTACCTTTAAGCAATTATTTTATGTCTTGCTATCAATTATTATGAAGTTATTGCTATTTATTCAGCATAACTTAAGAAATGAATCATTTATTGATTGTTTGAGCTTAAATTTATTGTGTCAAACCAAATTATTTTGGTACGACATCTATACTGAGTAATAGGGACACCGTGGATGGAAGGTGGTCCGACAAACCTTCAAATAAGGTTTAAATTGTCAATTAAATGAATTGACCAAAATGGTAGGATGATATGCATACTCCTAGGATATTGGTTAGGCTGATCCCCTACCAGATATCCGAACTCAAAAGGTTCTAAGTCATTAAAAACTGACAGAACAAATTGAAATATATGGTTCAAGTATAGAACCATCAGTATCAGTTATACATCATCTGACATCTTTCAAATCAAACACATTGTGTTTACATTTTTAAATGAACTTGCTGAGCATTTGTAGCTCATTCTTGCGCATATCTTCTTTTGCAGTTGAAAATGGTAATCCCGGCACGTCTGGCACTGATAAAGGGAAAAGCCATGTTTATTAGTTTAAATTTCTGTTTTGAAATACTTTAAGTCTTTTAAAGGCTTTTGTTGTAATAACTTAGTACTGAGAACAATGTAATCCAACCAAATGATATGTAATATATTATGATCCTTTATTTCATCGATTGCGTTATACTCTGATCTTTATTTTCTTTAGCATAGTTGTACTAGGTAAATACAGTATCTATACGAACTATACATCTGAATGAGGGTATTTAAATGATATTGAAAGTCCTATAAGCTCTCAAATTACACTTAATGAGCGCCGGTAAGGTGCCATCTTTACCGGAATGCGCCCCTCAGTTCTATGGACAATCTTATCGTTAATATTGTGAATGTCAGATAGATAGAGAATATAAATATGAAAGAAGTATTCATTAGATATGAATCTATACATCCAAGTGAGGGTATCCAAACACAGACAACGTTCTGGCCGGAACTAGTACCTGTTATGGGATACTGTGAACCTTGGATAGATAGAAGTCATATTTTATTGAATATTTATAGTTGTATAGTTTCACGTGAATACCAGATCTGCTACAGGGGAGTGTAGAGATTTGGGGCGTCACAGAGGGGGGGGAGTAGTTAATTTTGGTTAAACTGTGTAATTTAAATTAATTAGAAGTATCCCAACTTATATACTCCTTCCTATTTTTACTCTCTTACTTATTTTTAACCTATTCTCTTTTGAACTTCACACATAGGTGTGTTAGATTACTAATAATTATAGAACTAAAAGGAATATTTTGATAGACTTCAGATGAAATAAAAGTACTATGAGACCAAAATGATAGTCTAATAATAAAAGTTTCTTTTTCTATTGTGCAAGATTATATGTTTGAGTCTACTATTTAACAGCAAGAAGTTAGATTTCAGCAGGTGTTTCAGGGATTAAAGATAAGTTTCTCTTAGTCTCCCTCTTGGCTCCCCCAAATTCTTAAAATTAAAATATACCCCTAAATTTATAACATTATAATAGTGTAGATTCACAAATATATATATATATATATATATATATATTATATATATATATATATATATATATATATATATAAGTACTAGAATTTTCTGAAAGAAAAAATAAAAAAGAAAACATTTATATATCCACAAAACTAAAGGACACAAAATTGCACAAGGAATTTGGGGTATAACTGCAAAACCATAATATGAGAAAGGGAATACGCCATAACACCACGATAATTAAGTGATCACGCGGAGTTGTGTCATTTTACAATTTTGACCCCTGCGTATTACGGCCGCAATCAAGTTGGAACGGAACTGAATGGGACAATAGCCGCCAATTACGGTTCGACCGAGGATCCATTATGTACACGAATCTGCTCCAAAATTATCACCAAGCAAATTTATTATGAAAATAATTATACAATCGCAAATTAATTTTTTTGTTATTAACTATGTGAATAATTATTAACAATAATTTTTTTTATTAGATATGTAATATAGTGTACCAATATTATAATCTTATCGACTAAATTTTATATAATGATATACGTCTCAATTTTGAGCAGCTAGAAAACTTTCTTAATACATAGCGGGACTAATTTATTATTTAAGATGAAATTTTTTTTTATTGTTTATTTATCTTCCTCCATTCTAAATTAATTGTCCAATTTTGATTATTTTTTTATACTATTTTTATCAAAATATGGTGAAGAGATTATAGTTAAAAAAAGTATATACAATTTATTATTCCTCAATTTTTATAATTTTAAAAATGTATTTAAATATACTTAAAATTTTATTAATTCCAAAAAAGTTAATTTAAACTAAAAAATTAAAATTAGACATTTTATTTAGGACGGAGTGAATAGTATTAGTACATATAATTACTGATGACTATTTTTTTTCACAATGATTCTAACAAAGCATGATTATCTTTTTCTCATCTGGAGGTAATAATCTTTTTTTTGTAGGTTTTCAAAAATCAATGAATAATTTAGAAAATAAGGCAGCCATCCTAAAATAAAGGTTTTTAGTAATATTCTTGGTGCACAAAATACAAATTCATTCTTAATTTTTTTTGAACAAAATAAAATCTCATACCAAAAAAGTACCTTAAATTAATCATTAATATTTTTAAAGCACTTTCATAATTATGTAATCAAACACTATTTTAATGTTTTTATTAAAATATTTTTGTCAAAAACTCTACATTTAAAAAGTTTTTCATCTCGTCATACCATACGCACTGCTTCACCAAACGATTCCTGTTAGGATATAACATCGGACTTCGGCACACACCAATGATCTTCAATCTTCGACGTATATCAGAAGAACGGATCCACGTGGTCGACAAACATCTAGAGAACATTTAATGCTACACGTGGGTACAACGCTCAGCCGAAGTGCTACAGTACCTAGCCGAAGCACATACTCACGTGATTGACCAGCCACCCACAATACATTTAATGTCGAATGACATGGCACAAGGCTCTATTACAAATAGGCATCTGCATTATAGGTTAGTGAGAAGATTTCTCGCCAACCACCTCAGATGACATGACAGGTGAACAGAAGCACATGACTTTATCATGTGCCAACAACACCAGACCTCTCCTATAAATAGCCGTGAGTATCAGGTAAGAAGGTAATCACCCTAACTCTTCCTTAATTCTTGAAAACCTCCATTGTTAATACTCTTACTTGCACAAATATTTACTATCACGCCGGAGACGTTTCCCCGATGGCAACGTCGGATAACCAGTTTGTTCACTTTTACGGTCCAAAGCCCAGATGACAAAAAAGAACATTAACATTGACACTAAAGGGAAGACTTTCTAAAGTTAAGTTCTGATCCAATTTTCAAACACTCACTTGAAAACCGCTTCCCCAAAACAGCTTACAAATCCTGGTATAACGAAAGTAACATATTTCGGTGAGAGGTTAACCCAGCTAAGCCTTATGTATTAAAACTTTTGTAAAGCTTTCTAAGCTAGAACTTATAGCTAAAACCCCAAAATGACCAGCAAGAATCAACCCATGGTTGTCGAGTATTCGGTAGAAAAACTTAATCCATTTAACCCAACACTTCAGAAACAAAGAAAATGAGCCTAGACCGACCAACCAATGACCGAGATCGAACAATTTCCAGAACTTCAGTCACAATAAGACCTGAAGAACAATTGTCAAGATCAAGATCGGCTCGCTCCCATGTAGCCCAATTCGATAAAGGACAATGCCTTAACAAGATCAAAGACATGAGCCAGTCTCGAAACTCTTTGGCAATAGCAAGATCACACGAACAAAAAGATGGAGCTGGTCACACAAGGACTAGACAATGTCCAACAATGCGAACCTTCGCCTTCGACGCAACATTGCGAAAAAAAGAACGAGAACCAACCCCACGAAGTAAGAAACGACAGGCTGAAGAGATAAGCTAAAGAGAACTATTTCGCCGCGACTTTGAAGTCTCACACCCATATAGTCCTTGTGACGGCCCCAAATCTAGGTACTTTCAAGCCAAGGATATGGTGCTACACAGTGTTATTCATTCATCCACACCTATCTATAAAATCTTAATAACACAAATGTAATTACTATATTATTACAATCATATTCGTCTAATCCTAGGTTTTATATACCTTTACATGTTCAAAACATCATAATTATAATAGTCATTACATAATATTACTATACTATTACAAACGTCTTCTTAATCACGCATCTTTCCCTTTCCTTTGTCCTTACCAGAACCTTCAACCCGCCCAGGCTTAGTTGAAACATTTAATTTTAAAGCAAAAATGAGCATTTAATTGCTTAGCAAGTATAACAGTTGAATAACAACAAAATCAAGAATCATATCACCTTTATTCAACAATTGAACAATAGTTGTGAAACATTCCGAATAAACAAGAATAATACTTTACTTTTGTTTAAAACAATTTTTTTAAACAACATACTGAGCGGTCATAAGACCTTGAACTTTTATTTTCTGTTCATAAAAGGTTTCACAATAATTCAACTACAAACTGGTATGCTTACGAGCACTTCTAGGTGATCAACCTATTGTATTCTATGTTGATCAACACTCTACTGAAAACGACTATATGCGTTTGTTTAGGCACAACAGGCCTTATCGGAATATCCGATTAAAACCTACCCCATAATATTAGGGTTGTTCATCTCATACATGCCTTAGAATCCTAACCAAAACAATTCGGTCGGATAGCTCTACTTAACATCAATAATATTTCAATGATTTAATAGCAAATCGATAAAACATTTTAAAATCTGTCTAGCCGGATCAAATGGCATCGACGTATTTCATAAATAGTTCATGCATATAGAACTTAAACAGTTTGATAACTGAGCATATCTAGAACTTGTACAAATATAAGATATTTACATAAGTTTTAGAATTCATACAATATAAAAACATTGTACGATTTAGAACTTTAAGCATCAACAAACAATCATAAGAATAAAGGTCGAATGACGTTAAAGAACTTGCGATAAAGTTTAAGAATACTTGCATTCAATATGAAAATCAAATGAAGTTAGGATACTTGCCTCTTTCTCCCATATAACGCTTCATAAGGGGGCATACCTATACTTGCGTGATAACTATTATTATAAGCGAATTCTACTAAAGGTAGGTGGTCATCCCAACTCCCCTTAAAATCCATTACACATGCCCGTAATATATCTTCTAAAGTCTATATCGTTCGTTTGCTCTGCCCGTCTATTTGAGGATGATACGTCGTACTCAACCTCAATTGCGTTCCCATTTGCTCTTGCAAACTCTTCCAGAAGTTCATATTAGGTTTGTATATAACACGAGCATGCAATCAAATTATACAAATATAGCGGAAGCGCGATAAAATCATATTTTAAAATTTTATACAAACCATCACCATGATCTTTCCTTGTACTCAATTATCAATTAAACAAAAGAGATAGAGAATAAGAATTATACCCTCGTAGAATTGTGCTTCCTCGGGTACAAGTTCAACTCCAAATCCTTTCACGTTCTCCTTGAAATTCACCGATTAGATTCCTTCCTTTGATCAACGTTAGCCACCCAAGTGCTTGGCCTCTACATGTGATCCACCAAGGAATAATATGTATTCAAGAAGATGGGTATTGGCAAAACCCTAGTTTCTATCTCTATAGAAATTGTAAGTACTCTCCCAACTAGTGGAAGTGTGTCTCACTGTCTAACTTTTTTCATAATAAGACTTCTTTTATTTATAGATGTAGGCAACTCTCCTAAACTATTTAGGAATAGGTTTTATTTAATTAATTAAACTCTTTTAATTAATTAAACTCTTTTAATTAATTAAACTCCTAATCCAATTAGGAATTTATGAGAGTACTATTATTAATTAATTCCAAAACCCTTTTAGGAATTAAATAATAATAATAATAATAAGAAGAAGACTCCTCTTATTAATTTATATTTAATATTTTTAAAATATTAAATAATAAATATTAAGCTATTTAATTTATTCTATCACCATAGATTAAATTAAACATACTTAACTTATTATTACGATTATGCCATTTACTTCTTAAATAAATATTTTTTTTTGAGGTGTGACCCTTTAGGTTCTCTATATTAAACCGGTTGTGAATAAATCAATTTGAAGAATTCTAATCTGATTTAAATAAATTAAACTATTTAATTCATTTAAATAAATAATATTTATTCTAGAATAAGGGTAAGCCTCCTTAGCGGTCAACGACTTTCCAGATAATATAGATTTTAACATTAATCACAAAAGAACCTTTCGGTGAATAGTTACCGTACAATTTAATCATTCTACTATACAATATCCCAATCAAATATAAGACATGAAATTACTGTCAAGTCTTATTTTATTTGATTATAAGTATTTCGATTCTCAAATGCACAACTTTAAATAATGCAAATTAGATTCACCTTTCTAATTTCATTCTGCTTTGACCAAAGACTTCTGAGTTGTTATTTATCGAATCACATAGGACATTCTCTCCTTTTACTAGAAGTGGTAGATTATTTATCGATCATTCACCTATCTCCATGTACAACTTATTATACCCAATCATACCATTTAATATACCCTAAGGGTCTTAAGGGACATGTTAAAGTATAACTCATCATACATAAGATACTATGATGATCTCAAGTCTAAGGATCACTTATACTACTATCACTTAAGGAATTCCTATTGACAGACAAGTAAAACTCTATTAGGTATTCCTTTAGCGAGCCACATTTAGTGAACTTATTCTCTAATAAGCACCTACATACTTGCTTTAGTGTTTCCACACAAATGATTATGAGATCAATCATCCTCTTCCTAAGAGTAAGAAAAGTATGTACTAATCTATTCGGATTCACTAATTCCCTTTTAGTAATCCAACGATTATGAATGATTTTAGTTTGTGAGCTATCTAGAATTTAGATCTCATTAGCATGATCATCATCATGATTCTAAAAGTATTGCTCAAAACTATGGGTTTATCACACTTAATATAACATCATGTAGATAATGAAAATGCCTTTAATAAATTAATTTTTTTTTATTAATAACCGAATAAGATTACAAAGTATATGTTACATCATATCAAATATGATTGGCTTGTATGTGACGCCCCCAAAATAGGTCCATACAACCCATTTTGAGTCGCCAATAACATTCTACAAAATACAAATACAAATACGAATTTTCTCATTTACAACTAATAAGTGTTGTGCAAAATACGACAACACAATACAAATACATCTTAAATTCTCAATACACTTATTGCCACACTAATAGTAATGTATTGAGATACTTCTATTGTCTCGGACCATCACTCCATTCCCCGGCTAGTCCCCGCTACACTCTCTTTTCCTGAAAAGAAAAATGGAACAAAAAAGAAAAGGGTGAGCACAAATAGCCCAGTAGAAAATATCATGACTAAGATAATGAAGAATAAAATTATCTTTAGCCTTCAACCGAAATAAATCAGAGATTTAAAGATATTATAATTGTTCAATAACAACAACTGCAGCGGAACGAACAATCCATTAGAAGAGTAAAGTAGATTATAATATCTACCATCTTCTATAAGTTAAAGGATCACCGCCAATATTTTATTCCTGTAACACCAATCAACAGTTCCTATTTATGAACATCCAAATTAACAGTTTATATTCATCAGCTTCTCTTTGCACTATGTGCCAAAGATATTTATTTGTAACATCACCAGTCATGATCATGCCAAACGCCAGTTCATCTTTGCACTACGGGCCAAAGAGAACTTTCAACATACGCTTTTGTTTGTAACACCAAAAGTCATGATTATACCAATACACAGTTTGGTCAAAATCATGTCATGCCAGTTCATCTTTGCACTATGGGCCACAGAGAACTATCACCACAATTTAAGTATGAGGATGATGACAATGATATAGAATGAATATAGTGAGATCAAAAATAAGAATGAATGTTTAATTTATCCAGTGTCGAAGGTTGACCAAATTGCCAACATGATGACCAAATTGTGGAGTCAAATTCAAGAATGATATTCAAGAATAAAATTCATGATTCAACTATAATGTATCAAACGAAATAGAAAGATTCAGGTGAAAAGATATTAGATGAAGCACAAACTATTAAGGATATTCTACAAATTTTCAGGGATTTTCACCATTTAAAATAAGGTTTTGGAAACAAACAGAGATTTCTTATCATAAATAGAGAAATGTGAAAGAAAAAGATATCCCTTAAAGAGTACAAAAGAAATGATACGTTATACGAGTATAAAAGAATATATGAAACTGCAAATGAATTTTCACCCGTCATGCGATAATCCATGTAGACAGATTATTTCTATAAAAGATTAATAAGTAATGAAGACGAAGGGTTATTCACCAAGCATGCGTCAATCCGCACGGACAGGTTATACCCACAGATTAATAAGGAATAAATGCAAAGGGATATTCACTAGATACGACACTCCGTACATACAGGTTATTCCCTTAGAGTAATAAGGAATGAATACAAAAGGGTATTCACCAGGTACGACACTTCGTACATATAGGTTATTCCCACAGAGTAATAAGGAATGGATACAAAAGGATATTCACCAGGCATGCGTCAATCCGCACGGACAGGTTATCCCCACAAATTAATACGAAATGAATAAAAACCTTTATGAGTATAATATCACTTACAAACATGGAAGCAAATGATATTACATAAGAGTATGAAAAAAATGATATCCCCTACCTTCGTTAATAAGTGATTGGATATTACTTTCTATGAAGTTTACTAACTTGGATAATACTAGTATTCTCACAAATACTCACAATAGCCTAGCACACTTAGAGAACTCAAGATATTTAGAGAGAGAGAGAGGGAGTATAAGCAAGGAAGGTGTGAAGATTTCTTAAGATAATCCTTCCTATTTATAGGAAAACCAAGTTTCATTAATTGCACAATAAGGGCTCGACTTATTACACTTTAGTACCTCCATCTTTGCCTCTATTTTTAATATAATCCTTCAAGTATTATCAATCTTTCATAACATCCCCTAATAGTTCTCACATGTGAACCAATAGTTCCATCATGTGAACCAATAATTCATAGCATGTGAATTTCACAATTTCAATAAGGTACCCCTAAGTTAGACTCCATTTTTAATCAGTCAATAATGCTAAAATATCATATCAAATAATATGAGTTACAGTACCATGACAAATAATAAAAAGTACCATGCAGATGCTATTGTAATTATTGAATCAAAATACTGTGCAATTGCTACTTTATCAATTATTGAATCAATAATTGATAATACTATGTAACACCGTGTGCCTGTGAAATACCGCGTACTACTGTGGAATAACGCGTTTTACTGTTCTTTTTATTACCAGGTATTTCAACAGTTGTCGGTGATAATACTGTTGACAAAATACTGTCGTTTTCAGTATCCGACAATGGGGCCCACTATCGTTGACAATATTATCATTGTGGGGCCCACTAATATTTTGTTATTTCGGCGTCGTCGTACGGTACCAAATATAATATTCCCCGACAGAAAGAATATTCTCCGACAAAAAAGAATATTCTCCGACATACTATTTATCAGATAATTTGTAAATAACACCCTTAACTATCATTTATAACAATTAAGCACTTCACTATTTAGAAAAAATGATCATAAAGAAAATAATAAACTTTTATTTCATAAAGTTGGGATCTTACAATCTCCCCTCCTTATGAAATTTCATCCTCAAAATTGACGTACGTACCTGGCATTTCGAAAAGGTGAGGATACCTTGCTCTCATTTCAGATTCTAACTCCCAGGTCATTTCCTCAACATCATGGTTTCTCCATAAAATTTTGACTTGAGGTATAACCTTTGATCGTAGAATTTGTTCCTTTTTATCTATGACCTTGACAGGTATCTCTTCGTACGTTAAATCCTCTGCTATCTCGTCTGGTTCTAATTCAATAACGTGGTTTGGATCTTTCACATATTTACGTAGCATGGATATGTGAAAAACATTATGAACACGAGACATGTTTGGCGGTAAGGCAAGTCTATAGGCCACAGTTCCTACTCGGTCGAGGATTTCAAATGGGTCGATAAATCGAGGGTTAACCTTTTCTCTCTTTCCGAATCTCGTAACTTCTTTCCACGGAGCAACACATAAAAATACATGATCTCCGACATTGAATTCCTCATCTCTTCGATGAAGATCGGCATAACTCTTTTGTCGATCTTGAGCTATTTGTATACGTTGCCGGATCATTTGGATCTTTTCTGTAGTCATACGTATCAACTCGGGTCCCAATAATTTTGCCTTGCCTATTTCATCCCAACATGCTGGAGATCGACACCTTCATCCATACAATGCCTCGAAGGGAGTGTAGACACCCAAATTTTGCACTTCGTATACTAACCTTGACAGGAGGGCAAATTCGTCAAATGGACCGGCCTGCGAGAGCAAAAGATGGAAAAAGTACGGACGCTCGACGCCACCATGACAATTTGCAACCGAAATCGACGTGACAGCAAGGCTATCCGAATTTGGCATTCCCGGAAGGTGTGGCACGCCTCCCAATGATTCTCGGACTGTAAAATACGAGCCTGTCAGCGAAAACCAGCGTCACTGCACGAAAATCGAGGCGTAGCACGAAAATTGAGAAAGTCAAGCCAGCCAGCCGCGAATTGATCTGCGGCCAAGTGAGTGCGCCAGCACGGAAACCAGGAAATCAGCACTATCAACTGAGTGCGATGGGAGGTGGGCCAGCCAGCCGTAGATTGATCTGCGGCCAGCCACAGATCAATCTGCGGCTGGCTCTGGCCAGCCTATTTCAGCTCATTTCCTCCTGCAGAAGAGGGCAGTAGCAGTTTTGGCGGGAGAAGAAGAAAAAACAGCAGCAGTTTTAGCTCGAAAATAGAGAGAAATAGCAAAAAATTCTTGCAACAATTGAGAGAAAAAGAGAGGAATTTTCCATTGGTGTTGGATTCTATCAATACATCTCATATTTCACTCAATACACAAGTTTCTACACGATTTTGGTATCATTTGCAAGGTGAAAATCTCCTTATTTTTGCAACTTCTATCATGTCATTTGATTAAATTAAATTGTAATTTTCAAGAATATTGTTGAACAATCATGGATTAGGGATTATTGGTGAGGGTTCCATTGGAACAAAATTCTTCCTAATAACCCGATGATATCCAATTGGTGAAATTTCTAGCTTGTTTATGGATATATATTAGGCGTAGTTTAATTAATTGTATTTTTAGGATGTGTTAGGCAATCCACGTTGTTATTATTGTAGTATTCATTTTGTGAGCGTGTAGTAATCGTGGTTGTGAGCCTAGGAAAGCGACCCCGTGGTTCAAATCCGATGATGGACGTTTTGGTGTATGTAATAGATTCAATATGCTTGTTTTGTAACGTGTAACTGTCGGGCCTTAAAACGACGCTAAGGCGAGAATCAGGTTTAAGGCCTCGTATTAGTGGAATATGTGATTGTTGGCGTTCGGGGATATTTTGATGGCTTACATGCCCGTGAGTAGCCCCGACGCGTGTTTATGTTTGATTAGATTTCGTGACACCAAAATGATTCCAAAGGATTAAACGATAAAGATCTTTCCTACAATCAATCAAAGTAGGATATTAGCATCACGAGGCTAAAAATTTGGAAATGCTAATGAATGTCGATTCCTATTAAACGAGAAGGCCAAAGAAAATCATTTTCAAACATCATAAAAAATGGCTTTTATGAATGAAATGAAATATTTTAGTAAACCTTTGTGCATAGGGTTAAAGACATCCTAGAAATTGCCCATCATTTTATGAAGGCAACGTATAGATCTCGATTCCTATTTTGACGAAGGTTTAAAATTCTTGTTTTTGCCAAAACGACACCTAATAAAAAACCTCATAGTTTTTGACAATGAAAATCAAACCTTTTGCATGAAAAGAGGGAGCTTTCTCGTATTAATAGAAACGACGTTCTGAAACATTCTCAAATTAAAGCACAACTTTTCCTAAAAATTCAAATGATTCTTTCATACAAACTCACCACAACATTCACATAAGCACACACACACACCCACATACACCCGCACATATACACATTTCATGAATTAAAGGATAGGACAGCATCAAGATTGCGATAACAGTATTTCACGGAAGTCGAGGGGTGCCTAACACCTTCCCCTCACTTAAGCAAGCCCCGAACTCTATGAATCTCGATTCGCAGACCAATTAATTCGGAGTCACATATGAGCCAGCGATTTAAAAAACAAAAACTCGGATGAGTTGGTACATCCATTTCAAATATACCAACTGGCGACTCTGATTAATTGGCTCATCATAAAAAGCGATCTTTTAAAACCCCGTCGACATTAATGCCGACCTTTTCCAAAAAATCATATAATCAAGAGGCTAAAATTGGAAAAGACTAAAAAGGACACGCGAAGCGAAAAAACCGGCGTCGACAGCTGGCGACTCTACTGGGGACATTAGAGGGCTTAAGCCGCTTTCGAATCTTGATGCTATCCTATCCTTTTAAAATTCATAAAATGTGTGTATGTGCGATATTTTGATTTTACTTTTGATGTGGGAATGTGTGTTTTGCCTAATAAATGAAGGATTGAATGGAATTGCTTTACTTTTAAGTAATCATTTGCATACGGTGAGGGCAATGAATGTGAATGTATGTTGAGAGAGTACCTCCTCCTGAGGCGAACCTGTCGGTTGCTTATTACTGGACTCGAAGGGGCTGCTCCCCGGAGATGGCTCAGGAAACGCACCACCCAAATCCGCTCCAATCGAAAGGGCTCAGACGAGTAGATTGCGAAGATTTGGGGACCTTCATGCCGAAAAGCCCGTGAGAGTAACCCTAGGATAGGTCAGCCGCAGATTAACCCTACGCAGGAAAAGTCTCTTCATGCCTTTTACATTTCACGCATAAATGTCATGATATTATTCATATTTTGCTTTCCTTTTTGCCGAGAGAAATTACTAACCTCTATGTTTTGCAGGGAACAGCTGGGGAGCTTAATAAAGCCATGTTTAGCATTTGTCATTGCATTAGAGGACTACTAACTTTCTGTTTCGCAGGGAAAGATTAAAAAACCCCAAAGACACAAAAAATTACAGCTTCAGCATGCATCCACATTTTTTACTCCCCAAGACTAAACTTCGAACTTTGGTTTCTGTAGGATTGCTCCTCAAACCCGTTCGCAGTCTAAAAGGGCCCAAAACTCCATATCTGAAATGGCTGATATTCCATCTACCAATTTCGGTGCCATATCTAGGGAGGAATTTGATGACTTTAAGAAGCAGATGTTAGAAATGGCCATAATGCTAAGAGAGAAGTTGATACCCAGGCAGGAACTACCTAAGGAGGATCCACCTAAGGGCGAGCCAGTCGTCCCAAAGGCCATTCCCGTACCAAACAAAACAGTGATTACTATCCCGGAAGAGGGAGATACAGATGACTTGCGGAAGAAAATGAGACAAATGGAAGAAACCATCCAATCTATGAAGGGCATAGGGTCCCTCGGCAGGGTTAACTATTCAGATTTATGTGTCTTCCCCGGAGCCAGATACCCGGAGAAATTCAAAATCCCCGAGTTTGAAAAATACAATGGAAAGGGGGACCCCTACACACACTTGAAAATATACATTGGAGAACTCGGGTCTTATGCCGAGGACGAGGGGTTGAGAATGCAGCTGTTCCAGAAAAGCTTAACGGAGGAGGCAAGAATTTGGTATGCCCGCCTTGACAACGCCCGAATCCACAACTGGGAGGAATTGGCCCATACCTTCTTAACCCAATACAGCTTTCAGGCCCAGATGGCCCCTGACAGGTATCAAATGACAAAGGTTAAGAAACAACCTAGGGAATCCTTCAGGGAATATGCGCAACGATGGAGGGGCATGGCCGCACAGGTGAACCCCCCGATGAGCGAGTCGGAGATGGTGATGACTTTTGTAGACATTCAAGAGGCACCGTATTATGAACGAGTCATCTCGGGGATTGGAAGACCCTTCGCTGAAATGATTAAACATGGAGAGATGGTAGATATGGGGTCGAAATCGGGTAAAATCCGGGATTTTACTGCTTTAGAAACTGCTGCCGAGCAAATACAGAATGGAAACTATGGCAGCACTTCCCGGAGGGTCCAAAAGAAGAAGGAGGAGGATGTCTCCCTCATCCTACAGGGGTCATCCAGAAAAACAGAAAGCCATCTTCCGGTACAGGTGCAAAGGGTAGGGCCATCCCGACAGCCAAACTTCACAGATCAAAGGGCAGAGGGGCGAAGAAGATATGAGGCCTCGCAAAATCGAGTATTCACCCCGCTCGGGGAGCCGCTTGAACGGGTATTAGCGGTATTAGTAGCCCAAAAGAAGATAGTTGGTTTGGCACCCCCGAGTGACCCAAAGGGTAGAAGGTTTGACCCGAGCAAGCGATGTGCATACCACTCCAGTTCCCCTGGCCATGATACACAAGACTGTTGGACGTTGAAGCATCGAATCCAGAACCTGATTGACAGTGGGGAAATTGTGGTGGAACAGCCAGACTCCCCGAATGTTAAGGCAAATCCCCTGCCAAGACATGATGGAGGGGGGGTCAATGCGACGGAGGCGAGTGAAGCCGGAGGGCCGCCAAGGTGGAACTATGTGCAGAAAATTGAGGAAATGATCAACGTGATACATGATCATGGGAGTGCACGGGGAACGCCCATCAGGTTGATAGGGGTAAGTACGAATAGCACGGAGGGACCGGTCAAGTTGACGGCTCCGAGGCCCATCATCCTTGCAGCAAGGCCGCAAATCCCTATCAGTAGTCTAAAGACTGTACCCTGGAATTATGGGGGCATGCCAGAGGAAGCGGCCAGCTGTGCTTCGGTGACGACAAAGGGGAACCCCTTGTATCTTCCCGGGCGAGTCCTTGAAAGCCAAAGGAGGAAAAATGAAGAGATTTCCGAAGAAAGGGCCATAGAATTCTTGAAAAGGATGGATCACCCGGAAACAAGGGGGATCCAGATTTTAAGTGAGGAGTCAACCCTAACATCAGTCATGGACTTAGTGTTGTCATCCAATGAGCATTGCAAAACCCTGACGAAGGTTCTGGAGGAGGCATACGTGCCCAAGGAAATTAGTGAGGAGGGTTTCGGCCAGCTGGTGGGCCACCTATTGGAGAACGATGTAATATCCTTTACGGATGAGGACATACCCAAGGAGGGAAGGGGACACCGGAAACCGCTACATATTGCGGTAATCTGCTCGGGCTATATAATGAATGGGGTGCTGATTGATGGAGGATCGACATTGAATATCTGTCCCCTCAGTACCTTACAGAAGATGAGCATCAACCCCAAGCGCCTACGAACCAGTCATGTGGTGGTACGAGCTTTCGATGGTTCCCGGAGGGATACAATGGGAGAGATTGAATTACCGGTGGAGATAGGACCCTGTACTTTTGATATATCTTTCCAGGTCCTAGATATTGCAGCCAGTTATAACATGTTATTGGGGAGGCCATGGATACACATGGCCGGGGCAGTTCCCTCCACGCTCCACCAACAAATCAAGCTAATCATCGATGGGAATCTGGTAACAATCTCGGCCGAATGTGATGACCCTTCTCCTCCTAGGAGTGACCTGCCAGTGATCAATGTGGATGAGTCGGCAGCACCTGCCAGCTTTCAAGCACTGGAGATTAGCACTCCCCACTATAGATGCCTGGGAGCTCCAACTGTGAAACCTAGGGTCTCTCCCGAACTTACCTTTGTGGCAAAGGAAATGATAAAAATGAACTTCCAGCCTGGGCAGGGGTTAGGAAGGAGCAGTCAGGGAATCACCGAGCCCATCCACCTACCACAGCAGATAGGCAAAGCAGGGTTGGGATACCATGAGGGCGTAGCACGGAGACACCGTCGGGGTGCGGCTCCAATTCGACTAGCTGGCAGTCCAGTGACCAAAGTCGACAATGAGCAGGGGATCAGCGAGCCTGTGATAGGGGCAGGGAATGAAGAGTTAACCCCCGCACGTAATGAGTCGGCCCGGAGGGAAAGTTTCCTGCAGGAGGTCGCAAAAGAGTTTGAAACCAAGTGCTATATCCCCGGACAATCAACAAGCAGTGGGGAGGGGACGAATATTATCGCACCACCCGAAGCCCAACGAGTTGTGCCTGTCATCGATTGGGCAGGGCTGATCATTCCTAGAGAGAATAGGAGGGAGGACTCAGGCGACGTATCCGTAATTATCGGGGAAGTGTCCGACGTAAAGCCCCCTTTCATCCAGCGCATTTCATCTGACCTGACTGTCGATAACTGGACCATGAAACCAGTAATATCCAAAAAAGGGTAAAACCCGACGTCAGGGTGGTAGACCCCAGAGGACGGGGGAATGAAGAAGTTTCATTTTTGTTGTTGTTTTATTTCTGCATAATTATGTCGTTTCTTCGTGTTATTTTGAAAATGCGATCGTCGTGAAAAATGATTTATATATGACAAGTATTTTGTTTCATGTCAGGTGTACCAATTTGAGTAATCCTTGCCTAACAAATGGTCTTTCAAATTTGAATGATGATTATGATTTTGACATTGAGCTGGATTTCGATTTAATGGGCATTGAACGAGACGAGACAGATTACGACGATGCGCCTGACGAGATCAAAGGATGGGTCGAGGATAAACCCAAACCCAACTTGGACCAAACCGTCACCATTGATATTGGAACCCCTGACAAGCCAAAAGAACTCAAGATAGGGACGGACCTTACCCCCAACCAAAAAGCTGAAATGACTGAGTTGCTAAAACAATATGAGGATGTCTTTGCCTGGTCTCATGAGGATATGATCGGATTGTCCACCGACATTGTGGTACACCGATTACCCATCAAGGAGGGTTTCAGGCCTGTCAAACAAAAATTAAGAAAGTTGAAACCAGAGTGGAGCTTAAAAGTAAAGGAAGAGATCATCAAGCAGTTCAGGGCGGGAATCATTATGGTGTCCACTTACCCGGAATGGCTGTCCAATGTAGTCCCAGTGGCTAAGCCTGGAGGAAAGGTGAGGGTATGTGTAGACTACAGAGATCTAAACAAGGCCAGTCTCAAGGATAAATTCCCGGTGCCTTTCATACACATCCTGGTAGACAACACAGCCCAGTACGAAATGTACTCTTTTGTGGATTGCTTCGCGGGATATCATCAGATAATGGTGGCGGAGGAAGATCGGGAAAAGACCGCATTCATCACCCCCTGGGGCACTTTCTGCTATAGGCGATTGGCTTTTGGCCTCACAAACGTGGGGGCTACTTATCAGAGAGCCATGATGGCCTTGTTCCATGATATGATGCATAAGGAGATAGAGGTCTACGTGGATGACATTATTGTGAAATCGAAGGTAGAATCTGATCATATAACCCATCTCAAAAAGCTATTCGATCGGCTCAGAAAATATAATTTGTAACTCAATCCAGCCAAGTGTGCTTTCGGAGTGCAGTCGGGTAAGCTCTTGGGATTCCTGGTTAGTGACCGGGGCATTGAGTTGGACCCAGCAAAGATTAAGGCCATTGTGGATATGCCGGCGCCTCACACAGAGAAGGAGATAAGAGGATTCCTCGGAAGGATAAACTTTATCAGCCGTTTTATATCCCACTTGACGACTACATGTGAGCCCATTTTCAAACTGTTAAGAAAAGGGGTTTCCCAAGAATGGAATGAGCAATGTCAGAAGGCTTTTCAGACCATTAAAAAGCAATTGACTGAAGCACCAGTGCTGGTACCCCCGAGGGATGGGATCCATCTGTTTATGTATATATCGGTAAATGCCATCGCGATGGGATGTATGTTGGGATAGAAAAATGAGGCGGGTAAAGAGCAGGCCATCTATTACCTCAGCAAAAGATTTAGCCAATGTGAGCAGAATTACACTCCCATCGAAAAGACCTGTTGTGCTCTAGCCTGGGCTGCAGGGAGATTACAGCACTACCTCCATGGGCATACGACGTACCTGATATCAAGAATGGATCCCCTGAAATACATTTTTGAAAGGCCCATGCTGAATTGTCGATTGTCAAGATGGCAGTTAATCTTACAACAGTTCGACATGGTGTACGTGACTCAGAAGGCCATGAAAGGACAGGGAATTGCCGATCAGTTGGCGGAAACCCTGTCAGGAGGGATGGAGCCCTTAGAAACTCCTCTCCCGGGCGAAGATATATTTTGGGTATCACGCGAGAAATGTGATGACGAGGGACAGTTCTGAAAGCTGTATTTTGATGGTGCCATGAATGCCGAGGGGGCAGGAGCCGGAGCGGTCCTGGTCTCTATCACGGGAGAACAATACCCCGTGGCCACTAAACTGCGTTTCAGCAATTCGAACAACACCGCTGAATACGAGGGATGTATCTTGGGACTCCGCTTGGCCCGCGACATGGGAGTGAAGAGACTAGCGGTGTTCGGGGATTCAGAATTGGTAATCAGACAAGCGATCGGGGTGTACAACACTAAAGAGCTTCGGTTACTTCCATACCATCGTTGTGTTACCCAGCTGATGTAAGAGTTTGAAGATATCGCTTTTCGCCATATTCCCCAGGGACGGAATGATTTTGCTGATGCATTGGCAACTCTGGCTTCCTTAATCCACGTGATCAAGAATAGGGACAGTCCACAGATTGAGATCGCCGTACAGAATGCCCCGGCATATGAGGAACAGGTGGCAGTGTTATCAGATGAGGTGGTGTTGCCAAAGCAGCCCTGGTATCACGACATAAGGGAATATCTGAGAGATAGGTCCATTCCCGACCAGGTGAGTCGAACTGAGAGGATGAGAATTCAAAAGATGGCGATGAAATTTTATCTGAGCGGGGATTCACTCTACAAGAGGGATGCTGGTCTGGGACTGTTGCAGTGCGTAGATGAAACGCAGGCCCGAAAGATTATGAATGAAATACATGGTGGAGTGTGTGGGCCCCATATGAGTGGACCGATGCTGGCCAAAAAGATCTTGAGAACAGGGCATTATTGGTTGACGCTGAAGGCCGATTGCGATGATCATGTCAAACGGTGTTATCAATGCCAGGCGCACGGTAATGTGATCCATACGCCTCCCAATGAACTGCACTGTATGACCTCCCCGTGGCCATTTTCAATGTGGGGAATGGATGTAATCGGACCAATAGAGCCCAAAGCGAGCAACGGACACCGATTCATTTTCGTCATGATCGATTACTTCACCAAATGGGTAGAAGCAGCTTCTTTCCCCAAAGTAACTCAGGAGGTCATCGTCGGGTTCATCAGGAATAATGTCATTTGTCGATACGGGCAGCCTGAGGTTTTGGTCTCTGATAATGCCAAGAATTTAAACAACGCCCTCATGAAGGGACTGTGTGACCAGTTCAAGATCAAGCACCTCAATTCCGTCATTTACCGTCCTAAGATGAATGGGGCAGTGGAGGCTGCAAATAAGAACATCAAGAAGATCATGGCCAAAATGTCTGCCAATCATCGGGGATGGCCAGAACTGCTACCCCTCACTCTGCTGGCATACCGGACATTAACGCGTACTTCTACAGGGGCAACCCCTTACGTTTTGGTATATGGAATGGAGGCCGTTCTGCCAATCGAGGTTGAAATGGCGTCTCTCAGAATAGTGATCGATGCTCAGATAAGCGAGGAGGATTGGATGCAAAGTCGATACGACCAATTGGCCCTAATTGATGAAAGGAGGGTGGCTGCTGTCTGGCACGGTCAGTTATATCAACAAAGGATCGCTCGATCATATGCCAAAAGGATGAGACCTCGGAAGTTCGAAGAAAATGATTTGGTGTTGAAAAGACTCATGCCTTGTCAAGACGAAGCCAAATGAAAGTTCGCCCCAAACTGGGAGGGGCCGTTTGTGATTAAGAAAGTGTTATCCGGAGGTGCCCTTATATTACAAGAAATGGATGGTGAGGTATTTCCATAACCCCTCAATTCTGACTCGGTGAAGCGGTTCTACGCTTGAATCATCAGGTCCCTTTTCCTTGAGAGCGAACTACGTAGGACCTGATCTCCCAACTTGTGGGGGTACGTAGGCAGCCATCACGGCGCGGTCCGATCCCTTAAAAATAATCATTTCTCTAACCAAAACCAATTTTCAATAGCCAGATAAAACCTTCCTACACCCTCAAAACCTTCCCAAAACCAGCTGCCTAACCAGCTTCATCCCAGGGGACATAACCCTGATCCAACCAAACAGCTATCCAAAATCTGAGATTCAGTCCGATGAAATCAAAAGGTGTGCGGCAATATCTGTCAAATCTCCCTCAAGACTTGAGGAGAGAAAGAAGGCGAAATGTCAAAATCATGGTCAACTGGATAAAATGGGGATCCAATGAAAGGCAATGATACGACAAAAGGGGAAAATGACTAAATTTAAATGCATGTCTATATATATAAGTCATTTTATTACAAGATTGTTCTTTCGATAACTGATGGAACTAACATAGTCTATGCAGGAAATAAAATAATCTACAAATCTGAAACTAGCTGAAGCAGGATGGTCAAGGTGGTGGATAGATCTGAAGCATCAGCATCTCCTGCAATCTGCTGCCCCATCATATCAATACGATCCAGTAAAGCAGTGGCTCGGCTGACAGTCCCAAAATGAGCATCTACAACTGCCCTGGTCTGAAATACAATGGCCTCTCTGTCAGCAATGGCAGTGTCTCTAGCCCGAATGGCATCATCTCTCTCGACAAGAGCGGCGTCCCTCTCGGCCTCAGCAGTAGTCAGGGCCAGGTGGAGTCGGGTATCCTCAGTAGCCCAACTTGGGGCAGAATCAACTGAGACGGGGTGGTCTGTGGTATCCTCTGGGAAAATCACTCCAGAGTCATCAAAGGCCCCAGTCTGACTCAAACCAGCCGGATCCAAGTCTCCGCGCAACCACTGCACGTAAGCAAATGTCTGGATGTGACAGCTCTCACTATATTCGGCAAGGATCCTGCAAGACCAAAGCTCGTATACCCGCAGTAGATCCCTCTCTGTTCGGGATGATATAAGGAATCGGTAGGCGGCTGCACCCGCGAAGGGGTGTAAATCCTGTGTCTGATCAAACTGCCCCATAACCGCCAGGGGATGATAAGTCGTCACTCCCCTCAAGCCAGCAATGGGGATGAAGTCCAGGTCGGGCACATGAGTCAAGAAGCTCATAAAGGAGCAATGGCCCGAGTAGACCAATAGATGAAAGGGATCCTCAATGACAGACAAAAATGATGTCCAGGAGGCCACATCAGTACAGCTCACGGGACGAAACGAAAACTGCGTGGTTATGTCGTGGCTAAAGCAAAACCCTTGGCGACGGAAGTGGCTGATGGGACTGAGATGACTCATGAACCACACGTATAACAAAGTCGAGCTCCCTCTGAATACTCGGCCGCGGAAGGATTGGCAATATGAGGCTGACATGTAGGTATCCGCCAATATCATGGGAAGAATGGTGTGATCCTCCTGAAGAGCTCGAACGGCCGCTACAACCCGCATGTCCAACTGGTCAGGTCCTGCGGGCAAGTACAAAACTGAGACGACACAGGCCATCAGAACATCCACTCTCAAGGCATTCCAGCGCTCCTCGGGCACGGAAAAAATCACCGAGGAAGAAAACGAAAACTGTCAGGTGAGCCAAATCGGTCAATCAAGAACTGAAGAGGAACCATATGGTCTGATGTGATCACCGGTAACAAGACAGCCCTCCGCAAGCCGGTAAAGGTCAAGAACTGACGGCGCATGGAACCAGCCGTGACCCTGGCACAAGGTCTATCCAAAGGCAAGCCGGTGAAGCGAGCATACTCCTCCGGGGTGGGGGTCAGCTCTACTGTCCCTAACCTAAACACTTGACGGGCAGGGGCCCAATAGCTCAGAATACCATCCACAAAGCCCGCTGGCACCTGAAAGGTCAATAAGGACAAAGAATGGCCCAAAAGACCATCTGCGATAACCTTGTCTGCCGGCAATAAACTGTCAAACCAGCGGAGGAGACCGCGAACCAACCCTATGGGAGGAATGGAATCCAAACGTACCACGGCATCTGAGGACGACATCTGTGAAAAATAGTATCAAAAAGACTGTACAGGGGTCATTCTCTATCCATGAATAAAAAAGCATGCATCATACAGTAAAAAATAAAACCAGTGAATTCCATAAAGATAAAAAAGAAAATGTGCATAATAGATAAATGAGTTCAGTACATAATGCGTAGAATGGAAAAGAAGTCTAAACAGGTGCAGGTAGAAAAGCCCTATCCTATCCTGATCTAAATAAAGTCAATATCATCGATGAAACCGGGATCCTCGAACTGATCCCCCCGGGTCGTCGAAGTCGGAGGACCGAAATTCATGTCAGGGATATATGGCCGAGCGGTGGCATCAGATGAGCTCGGGCCTGCATCATAGCCCGCACCGTCAGGATCGTAGGCGTAAGCCTCCTCCGGGGTCCGGCCTAACACCCGAAGAAATAGCGACAACTGCTCCACCTGGCGGGTCAAAGTGTCTATCTGCTCAGTGTGGGTGGGACTCCGAACACAGGCTGCCCAGTCAGTCATCATCACCGAGCCGGGGACCATATCCCCGAGGAAGAAGGTAGCCCGGGTCTGGGGACCGATGGTACGAGGTACCCACCAAGTCCTGAAAGCCTCGCTCGTACTGGGGCCTGTGGAAAGCATCCGACCGTCCTCCCCGGCGAGCATGATCTCCGAGGGCTGAGAATCCAGCGGCCAGGAAGTAGTGAAAGGAAGGGAGTGCGGGATGCGGATCTCTCCAGTGACGCATCTGAATGCGCGCTCTCCCAGATACATCACCCAGCCTCCAACACTCTGCAAAGTGAGGCGACGGGTGGAAAGCTCGAACTCCGGGCCAGAAGGATGCCCGTCAGTAAACCCCACAGTCAGATGCTCGGAGAGGTAGGGAACCCAGACGACATCAGCAGCCGTGATCAACTCCAGCTGAATACGACAATGTGCAAAGCTGCCTGACACGGGGACCTCCTCCAGAGTGCTGTGGTGCCATCGCCGACCCCGGGGATAAGTGTCCAGGCCCAGAGTAGTGATAGGCCTCAGACATGGAAGACGCTCGTAAGCCCAGAACTACGAACAGAAACAGTGGAAAGCATGAGATAACCGACAAATGCAGAAAAGAGAAATGAAATAAAGGGAAGTGCAGTAAGTAAAGAGGGAAAGAAGGCTCACCAGCAGAAAGTGGTAGAATCCGAGCCAGGCATCTGTCTGTCCCTCCGAGCGCAGACGCAGACCGTGGAGGAAATAAGCAAAGTTGAATGAACCCCAATCGTAGTCACCGATCCGGTCTACGTCTCTAACAGCCCCTACGACGCTAAAGTGGATGGTAGAGGAATTGTTCCCTAGGAAACAACCCCTCATGATGGTCAAGAACAAGCGTCGTAGCAGGATGTCACGAGTGCCCTGATCCGCTGGAATAGGCTGTGCGTATAGACCCCCAACAGCATCGACGGCCAAAGCACCGGACCAAATACTACGGGCCTTAAAGACCCGATCATCAGCAGTGAAGCCCAGCAAAGCTCGAACCTCCAATGGAGTGATATCAAGATCCAGGGGGACGCGGGACCCGGTGAACTCTATGCCCGTAATGTACCTCCAGTCCCAGGGGGTCAGCACGACCTCGCAGTCGAGGAGATGAAGAGACTGCGTATGGTGGAACCATCGCTCGGATAAAGCCCTCATGTAACCCAGGGGCACTGACGGGGGATGATAGTGAAGAAATGTCGAAAGCCCCAAGAGTCCACCATCTCCCAGTAATCACTATACAGGGCCGCGTAGAGAGAGTAAATGTTGAACCAATTACCCCTCGGCTGAGTAAACTCGGGCACCTGTGAAAATCACCAAATGGGTCAATCCAGATAGAACCGGAAATTGAGAAATCGAGAACAAATGAAGAGCCGAATTAAATATACCTCATTAGCAACAAGAGATGCCGAGGGGTGACGACTGAGATCCCGACCCAATAGATCGGGTATCTGGACAGAAGCGCCAGATAAGGCGCGATGAGAAGGGGGAGCTAATGTGCTGGAAGACGGCTCCTCCACCGCAACCTCCGGAGGAACAACCTCCTCAACGTCCGGGTGATCAGGACGGATGACAGCCTCCGCCAAGCGACGAGCCTGACGGGTACGAGGAGGAATAGGGGCAGGTGCAGCCCTACGACGGCGAACACCCGAAGTCCGAGAGGCGGAAGAGCTACTGGGCGCATCACGATCCATAGCTGGAATAGAACGGGCGAGAAAGAAGGTAAGTTCCCTTTTAAAATTATGTAATGAATATTCTAAATTTCTATCCTCATCATATAATTAATGCAGCATGATGCATGTCAAAAAAAAAAAAAAAGAAAAAAGAAAAAAAAAAAAAAAATTCAGCAGAGTTCCGTCTGTAAAATGGACATCCCATGCATATCCAAGCATGTTTTTCAAAGAACTCAAGCCACAACAGATCATAATTGCATTCATATGTGTGAATAAAGCATGTAAAATGCCATAAATGCATGATTTTCTTTCAAAAAGGAGCAAACATATACGTGGGACCGCCTCATGAACATAAAATAGGACTCACACAGTTAATACATAGCATGTATATATATGATAATACATTACATAGCATTGTAAAGCATACATTTTATCTCTAAACATGCAAATAGTCTAATGTATAGCAAAACATTGACGAAATTGAAAAGTGACCGGTTAAAGTGTTACCTGTAGCGCGTAGATCGATCCTACCGGAGCAGTTTTTGATGGAAAGTTGAAAAAATCGACAAAAGGCCCTTGCGAACAAGCAAAAATCGCGAGAATCTATGTGAGTTGGAAGTTGAAAGTGACAGATCTGGAAGCGGCGTGCCGCTTATACATCCCGATCTTGGCCGCAGATGTATCTGCGGCTGGCCGCAGATCAATCTGCGGCTGGCCGCAGATCCATCCGCGGCTGGCCCTGGTGGGTCCCACCTTGCTCCCTTGCAGCCATTTGACGTGTTGAGTGAAAAAGATCACGAGATGGGTGACCGGCGACGAAACCCGGCCCCGACGAGACGATCGATAACGACGATAACCGGCGATCACGAGATGGGTGACCGACGACGAAACCCGGCCCCGACGAGACGATCGACGGCGACGATAACCGGCGATCACGAGATGGATGTCCGGCGACGAAAACCGGCTCCAACAAGATAACCAACCGGCGACGATAACCGGGGGTTACGCGATGGGTGACCGACGACGATATCCGGCCCCGACAAGATGATCGACCGGCGACGATAACCGGCGATCACGAGATGGATGTCCGACGACGAAAACTGGCTCCGACAGGATAACCAACCGGCGACGATAACCGGGGTTACGCGATGGGTGACCGGCGACGATATCCGGCCCCGACAAGACGATCGACCGGCGACGATAACCGGCGATCACGAGATCGATGTCCGGCGACGAAAACCGGCTCCGACAGGATAACCAACCGGCGACGATAACCGGGGGTTACGCGATGGGTGACCGGCGACGATACCCGGCCCCGACAAGACGATCGACCGACGACGATAACTGGCGATCACGAGATGGATGTCCGGCGACGAAAACCGGCTCCGACAGGATAACCAACCGGCGACGATAACCGGGGGTTACGCGATGGGTGACCGGCGACGATATCCGGCCCCGACAAGATGATCGACCGGCGACGATAACCGGCGATCACGAGATGGATGTCCGGCGACGAAAACCGGCTCCGACAGGATAACCAACCGGCGACGATAACCGGGGGTTACGCGATGGGTGATCGGCGACGATATCCGGCCCCGACAAGACGATCGACCGGCGACGATAACCGGCGATCACGAGATGGATGTCCGGCGACGAAAACCGGCTCCGACAAGATAACCAACCGGCGACGATAACCGGGGGTTACGCGATGGGTGACCGGCGACGATACCCGGCCCCGACAAGACGATCGACCGGCGACGATAACCGGCGATCGCGAGATGGATATCCGGTGACGAAAACCGGCTCCGACAAGATAACCAACCGGCAACGATAACCGGGGGTTACGAGATGGGTGACCGGCGACGATACCCGGCCCCGAACGAGATGATAGATTGGAAGAGTGAACCCAACGACTAACAAATACGGTCAGAGGGTTGATGCATTGACACTCTTTCGAATGTTTTGCATGCGCTACATCTTGTGTTGTACCATAAACTACATGTGTTGCATCGTGTGTGTATTATCATATCTGTGCACTGTCATTCATACATCGGGTGTCTATTTCTTTATCCTGTTCATTTCATTTAACATTTCATAAACATGATAAAGAGGGGCAGCTGTAGACACCCAAATTTTGCACTTCGTATACTAACCTTGACAGGAGGGCAAATTCGTCAAATGGACCGACCTGCGAGAGCAAAAGATGGAAAAAGTACGGACGCTCGACGCCACCATGACAATTTGTAACCGAAATCGACGTGACAGCAAGGCTATCCGAATTTGGCATTCCCGGAAGGTGTGGCACGCCTCCCAATGATTCTCGGACTGTAAAATACGAGCCTGTCAACGAAAACCAGCGTCACGGCACGAAAATCGAGGCGTAGCACGAAAATTGAGAAAGTCAAGCCAGCCAGCCGCGGATTGATCTACGGCCAAGTGAGTGCGCCAGCACGGAAACCGGGAAATCAGCACTATCAGCTGAGTGCGATGGGAGGTGGGCCAGCCAGCCTATTTCAGCTCATTTCCTCCTGCAGAAGAGGGTAGTAGCAGTTTTGGCGGGAGAAGAAGAAAAAACAGCAGCAGTTTTAGCTCGAAAAATAGAGAGAAATAGCAAAAAATTCTTGCAACAATTGAGAGAAAAAGAGAGGAATTTTCCATTGGTGTTGGATTCTATCAATACATCTCATATTTCACTCAATACACAAGTTTCTACACGATTTTGGTATCATTTGCAAGGTGAAAATCTCCTTATTTTTGCAACTTCTATCATGTCATTTGATTAAATTAAATTGTAATTTTCAAGAATATTGTTGAACAATCATGGATTAGGGATTATTGGTGAGGGTTCCATTGGAACAAAATTCTTCTTAATAACCCGATGATATCCAATTGGTGAAATTTCTAGCTTGTTTATGGATATATATTAGGCGTAGTTTAATTAATTGTATTTTTAGGATGTGTTAGGCAATCCACGTTGTTATTATTGTAGTATTCATTTTGTGAGCGTGTAGTAATCGTGGTTGTGAGCCTAGGAAAGCGACCCCGTGGTTCAAATCCGATGATGGACGTTTTGGTGTATGTAATAGATTCAATATGCTTGTTTTGTAACGTGTAACTGTCGGGCCTTAAAACGACGCTAAGGCGAGAATCGGGTTTAAGGCCTCGTATTAGTGGAATATGTGATTGTTGGCGTTCGGGGATATTTTGATGGCTTACATGCCCGTGAGTAGCCCCGACGCGTGTTTATGTTTGATTAGATTTCGTGACACCAAAATGATTCCAAAGGATTAAACGATAAAGATCTTTCCTAAAATCAATCAAAGTAGGATATTAGTATCACGAGGCTAAAAATTTGGAAATGCTAATGAATGTCGATTCCTATTAAACGAGAAGGCCAAAGAAAATCATTTTCAAACATCATAAAAAATGGCTTTTATGAATGAAATGAAATATTTTAGTAAACCTTTGTGCATAGGGTTAAAGACATCCTAGAAATTGCCCATCATTTTACGAAGGCAACGTATAGATCTCGATTCCTATTTTGACGAAGGTTTAAAATTCTTGTTTTTGCCAAAACGACACCTAATAAAAAACCTCATAGTTTTTGACAATGAAAATCAAACCTTTTGCATGAAAAGAGGGAGCTTTCTCGTATTAATAGAAACGACGTTCTGAAACATTCTCAAATTAAAGCACAACTTTCCCTAAAAATCCAAATGATTCTTTCATACAAACTCACCACAACATTCACATAAGCACACACACACCCACATACACCCGCACATATACACATTTCATGAATTAAAGGATAGGACAGCATCAAGATTGCGGTAACCGTATTTCACGAAAGTCGAGGGGTGCCTAACACCTTCCCCTCACTTAAGCAAGCCCCGAACTCTATGAATCTCGATTCGCAGACCAATTAATTCGGAATCACATATGAGCCAGCGATTTAAAAAACAAAAACTCGGATGAGTTGGTACATCCATTTCAAATATACCAACTGGCGACTCTGATTAATTGGCTCATCATAAAAAGCGATCTTTTAAAACCCCGTCGACATTAATGCCGACCTTTTCCAAAAAATCATATAATCAAGAGGCTAAAATTGGAAAAGACTAAAAAGGACACGCGAAGCGAAAAAACCGGCGTCGACAGGGAGCCATGCCTATACTTGCTTGATAACTGTTATTGTAAGAGAATTCCACCAATGGCAAGTATTTGTCCCAACTTCCTTTGAATTCTAGTATGCAGAGTCTTAATAGATCTTCGAGGGTTTCAATAGTCCTTTCCGATTACCCATCTGTCTGGGGAAGGTATGCAGAACTGAATCGTAATTCAGTGCCCATAGCTTTTTACAAGCTGACCCAAAATCGTGAAGTGAATCTAGGATCTCGATCAGAAACTATGGATACTGGCATGCCATGCAATCTGATAATCTCGCTTATATACATACTAGCAAGATGCTCAAGTGAATAGTTTTCTCGTATAGGAAAGAAATGAGCAGACTTGGTCAATCTATCTATAATGACCCAAATTGCGTCTAAGCCTTGAGAAACTTTGGGAAGACCTGTCATAAAATCCATGTTGATGTGTTCCCACTTCCATTCTGGAATCTCAAGTGGTTGCAATGGACCCCTTGGTACTTGATGCTCCGCCTTGACATGTTGACAAGTTAAACATCTTGTAATAAACTCTGTAATCTCTCTCTTCATATTGTTTCACCAAAATGTATGTCGAAGATCACGATACATTTTGGTACTTCTAGGGTGGATTGCAAACGGTTTGTTGTATACCTCCATCATGATTTTGTATTTTAAGTTAAAGTCATTAGGAACACACAGTCTAGAGTTGATTCAAAGTATTCCGTCTTTGTCGACTCTTGCTTCTGGAATAGCACCTTTTTGTACCTTCTTCTTCATATTCACCAACTCTGGGTCTGTAACTTGAGCAGCTTTAATTTTGTCGATTAAAGTCGGTTCTACCCGTATATGTGCGATCTTCATGTGGGTTCCTGAAGTCTTTAACTCTATCTTCATCCTTTGTAAATCATCCAAAATGGGCCTTTACGATGTTAGTAACGCATTCGTACTTGCATATGATCTTCTACTCAATGTGTCAGCTACTACGTTCGCCTTTCCAGGATGGTATTGGATGGTATGGTCGTAATCTTTCAACAGCTCGAGCCAATGTCGTTGTCGCATGTTGAGTTCCTTTTGGGTGAAGAAATATTTGAGACTTTTGTGGTCTGTATAGATCTCTACTTTCTCTCCATACAAGTAATGTCTCCAAATCTTCAACGCGAAAATGACTGCTGCCAATTTTAGATCATGAATAGGATAATTCCTCTCATATTTCTTGAGTTGCCGAGACGCATAGGCTATAACCTTCCCATGTTGCATGAGAACACAACCTACTCCTTTGCTTGAAGCGTCACTGTAGATGATAAATCCTTCCGATCCTGATGGTATTGCCAATACAGGTACTGAAATGAGTCTTCTTTTGAGTTCTTGAAAACTCTTCTCACATTCTTCGCTCCATTTGAATGTTGTGCTTTTTTGAGTCAGTTGAGTTAATGGAATGGCTATTCGAGAAAATCCTACTACGAATCTCCGATAATAACCAGCTAGACCCAGAAAGCTTCGTACTTCGGTTACTGACTTAGGTTGTTCCCAATTTGATACTGTTTCAATGTTCACCGGGTCAACCGAGATTCCTTGTTTAGAAACCAAGTGACCAAGGAATGCAACTTCCTCAAGCCAGAATTCACATTTCTTTAACTTAGCATATAACTTGTTTTCACGAAGCTTTTAGAGTATCAGCCTCAAGTGTTGCTCATGATCTTCATGACTTTTAGAATATACGAGAATGTCATCAATGAAGACAACCACGAAATGATCCAAATATTCCTTGAATATCCGGTTCATCATATCCATGAAAGTAGCAAGAGCATTAGTCAATCCAAAAGACATGACTAGGAATTCATAATGCCCATATCGAGTTCTGAAGGCAGTCTTTGGAATGTCATCAACTTTAACTTTCAATTGATGATACCCAGAACGGAGGTCGATCTTTGAAAAGAATTGAGCACCTTATAACTGGTTGAATAGGTCATCAATGTGAAGTAATGGGTACCTATTTTTGATAGTGACATGGTTTAACTCCCGATAGTCAATGCAAAGTCTCATACTCCCGTCTTTCTTCTTTACGAATAAAACAGGAGCACCCCAAGGCGATGTACTCGGACGTATGAAACCGCTGTCTAACAACTCCTGTAGTTGGACTTTTAACTCTTGAAGTTCAATAGGAGCCATTCGATATGGGGTTTTGGAAATGGGTTTTGTACCGGGTTCAAGGTCGATACAAAATTCGATTTCACAGTCTGGGGGTAGGCCAGGAAGCTCTTCGGGAAATACGTCAGGAACTCATTAACAACAAAAATATTATTCAAATCTGATGTACTTTTGTTTAAATCCGTTACATGGGTTAAGAAAGCTTGGCATCCGTTTTTCAATAAACGAATGGCTTTGTGACTAGAAATGATGGTTATTGATTTCAATGGTTTGGTTGCTTGAATTCGCATAATAGGTTGATTAGGAATATGAAAACTAATGACCTTACGAAAGCAATTAATTTTAGCATGATGAGTACTTAACCAATCAATTCCTAAAATCACATCAAATTCATGCATGTTCAAGGAGATAAGATCAACAGGTAATGTGAGGGTGCCGATTTGAACAAAATAAGATTTATAGACTGTAGATGTAACGAATGTTTGTGCTAATGGTGTTTCAATAGATAAGTCAAAATCTAATTTCCTAGGAGTTAAATTCAGACGTTGAGCACATGTTGGTAAAATAAAAAAGTGGGTAGAACCAGTATCTAGCAAGGTATAGACTTCACAAGAGTTAATAAGTAGTTTACCCGTAATAACTTCATTCAGGTTCTGCGCTTTTTGGGATGTCACAACAAAAGCTCTCCCCTGAACCACAGACTTTGACTTGTCCGTGACCGCCTTTAGTGTTATCATTGCAGCTGCACTTGACTTCGTTGCATGACAAAATCGAGCTATATGGCCTTCTTTTTCATAATTGTAACACACTTGGGATGTCGGCTGTGTACAATTTGGACTGATGTGTCCTTCTTTCCCACACCTGAAGCATCTAACTTGGCTTCATACTGCGACACCGTCATGTTGTTCTGTTCCAGTTTGATGAATTCTACCTCCTTCATATGGCGAATACTCTCCGAAAAATACTTCTCGTTAAATAATTCTTGGAACTCGACCTAAGACATCTCGAGTGCCGAGTGACGGGTACGTTTCACGGATTCCCACCAATGATCTGCTTCTCCTCGCAGCATAAAAGTGGCGAAAGGAACCTTTTGTTCGTCTGTACAACGCAGTACATCAAATATCTTTGTTAATTATTTGAGCCACACCTCTGCCTTGAGTGGATCTGGCTTGCCGAAAAATTCTGGTGGTCCCAACTCTTTGAACTGCTTGGCAGTGACCATTCGTGCATTATCAGTATTTTTGCTAGTATTGTAGACATGAGGTCTTCTCGCCTGGTTCTGCATGTATTGCATGAAGTTCCTAAAAAATTCATCATTCATCCTGTTGTTAGCATCATGACTAGCATCATGATGTTCTGAGTTTGCACCCGTAATATTTGTAGCTTCTTAATTTTCAGCCACAATGGTCTCTTAGTAAATCTCTTGGTTTTCAGATGCCATTCTGAAATGTGATCACAAAACAAAGATTAGTTAAAGAAATAGACATGCAACAACTTGTCCCTATAACCAAACCAATTACTTAAATAACAAAAATAGCTTAGGTAGGACACACTAGCGAAGGATTTTACTCGTCTCTCCCCTCCTAGTTCTAATCCCAGATCTCTACCAGAGATCATATCCCTAAGCTCTGATACCAACTATGACGCCCCCAAAATAGGTCCATACAACCCATTTTGAGTCGCCAATAACATTCTATAAAATACAAATACAAATACGAATTTTTCCATTTACAACTAATAAGTGTATTGGGAATTTAAGATGTATTTGTATTGTGTTGTCGTATTTTGCACAACACTTATTAGTTGTAAATGGAAAAATTTGTATTTGTATTTTGTAGAATGTTATTGGCGACTTAAAATGGGTTGTATAGACCTATTTTGGGGGCGTCATATTGTATGCATACTACTTTTAATCCCCCACTTGCACTAAAGCCAATCGCCATGGTATCTAATACCCTTCTTCTCTAAGTGACGATCATCCTGCTATTGGATAAAGCTTCAATAAATGGATATGCAATGTTGTTCTTGAGAGTCCACTATCTCTATAGTGACTTCTGCTCTTTCAATGATTTCTCTAATCAAATGAAAGTGCCGCAACACATGTTTGAATCCAAGATGAGACTTAGGAACTATTCCCAGTTCTGTAATGAACTTTTCATCCAAACAATCAACTTGCAACTTCATTTACAGCTATATATTTTGTCTTTGTCACTAAACCAACAACCTTTGCCTTTTAGAACTTTTTCAATTCACCGCACCACCATTCAAGGTAACGATTTACCCTAAAGTGGATTTGTTATCGTCTTGGCCAGTCTAAAAAACTTGAGTTTGTTTAGCCCTCTAGTTTTAATTCAGACCCACCATGAATCATGATCACATCTTTAGTGTCGGTTAAGTACTTTAAGATATTTCTCACTGTCTTACAGTGATATATGACTGATCAACATTAGGTCTTGTACATTTCATTGCATACATGATAGTAACTCATGCGATCTCTCTTTCATTGAGGATAATTTAAAGAGATACATTCCATGACTCATCATCATGAGACTTCTCTTGGAGTTTGTCATGCTAAATGCCTTTAGCATTGAATGAATATACATTCCTTGGGTTAAGCCAAACATCTTTTTAAATCTATCTATATAGATTTATATCCCCAATTTATAGGATGATACTCTTAAGTCATTCATGGAGGAATGTTTAGACAATTTTATCTTTACAGATTTTAACACTCGTATGTCATTCCTTATCAGTAGTATATCAACATATAATATTAATAATGTCACAGCGCTCCCACTGACCCTTTTGTACACACTTGGTTCATTCTCGTTTTTGATAAAATCAAATTCTTTTGATTGTCTCATCAAAATGGATGTTCCATCTTTGAGAAGCTTGCTTCAATCCATAAATGGAACGTTGTAGCTTACATACACGATTTACTTCAACCTTTGAAATAAATTCTTCTAGCTGTATCATACATACATTCTTCTCAAGTCTTCATTGAGGAATGACGTCTCCACATCCATTTGCTCGATTTCGTAATAATAAGCTACAATCACAAGCAAAATCCGAATGGACTTGAGCATTACTACCGGTAATAAGGTTTTGTCACAGTTAACTCCTTGACTTTATTTGAAACCTTTTAAACAGGCATGGTCTTAAAGGTTTCCACCTTGCTATATGCTCCAGTCTTTTTCTTAAAGACCCATTTACACTCTATAGGCACTATGCCTTTCGGTGGAGTAACAAGAGTCTATACTTGGTTCTCATACATGGAGTCTATTTCGGATTTCATGGTCATCTGCCATTTCTCTGAGTGTCTACTACTCATAGCCTCATCGTATATAACTGGATCATCATCCTCTATGATGCGTACCTCATCATTATCCTCTATAATGAATCTATACCTCCTAGGTATCTTCAGCACTCTTCCAGATTTACGATTCGGTTGTGGTACAATAGGTCTATCTATAGGTTCCTCGGTTTGACTTATAGTACTTTGTGGTTCTTGAACTCTTTCAAGATTTATTACCCTCCCACTAGCTCCTTCAATGATAAACACCTTTATCCAAGAAGGCAGCGTGTAGGATTATATTAATAATACCCTAAACTTTCTTTAGGATATCCCACAAATCTGCATTTGTCAGATTTTGTCCCAAGCTTATCCTTTTGAAACCGTTTCACATAAGCTGGACAACCCCTTATCTTAACATACTTCAGACTAGGAATCCTCCCTATCCATAAATGGAGTCTTGGGGATGGATTTTGAGGGTATCTTATTTAGTAGATATGCAGTTATTTCTAGGGCATAACCCTAGAAGGATACCGAAATGTCGGTAAAAATCATCATGGACTGCACCATGTCCAACAAGGTACGATTTCTCCTTTCAGATACACCAATCAATTATTACGTATCAGAAGGTGTCCATTATGAGAAAATACCATTTTGATATGATCTAAAAACTCATTGCACAAGTATTCCTTCCTCGATCTGATCAAAGAATCTTAATACTTTGTCAATTTGTTTCACTTCTGAATTCTTTGAACATTTCAAATGATTCAGACTTGTATTTCATCAGATACACATATTCAACTCTTTGATTGACCATCTCCTTTTCTTTTACTTGTTTGTTTAATTTGTAAAATTATTTTCATGTAAGTCAAGTATACGAAATCCATCAAGTAATCTTCAAGTTTCAAACAAAACATTATTATTATAAATAGAGCAACAATTGTTCTTAAATATAATACCAAAACCTTCCTTGTCTAACAACGAAAGTAATAATATTTTTAATGAGAATTGGAACATAATAATAACTTATTAACTTAATAGACTTGCCCGTAGGAAATTCTAAACTATAAGTTCCTACGGCTAATACAACAACCTTTGCTCCATTCCCCACATGTAAGATTACTTCCTCTTTGTTTAGCCTTCTACTTCTGCTTGTTCTCTACATTGGATTGCATATGTGAGAACTACAGCCGGTATCCAATACCCAAGTAGAACCTTGACTTATAGAAAGTTTTATTTCAATCATGAACAAACCTATATCTGTAACCGAAGCTTCACTAAGCTTCTTCTAGTTAGCCTCTGCAAGATGCTCCTTACAGTTTTTTTTCCAGTGTTCTGGCTTATTGCAGTGGAAGCAAACTCTTTTGCTATCTGCGTCAGTTTTGTTCTTAGTGTCCTTAGTTATTGCCTTTCCATTTGCCTTCTTTGAATTGTTCTTCTTTTCAGAAGATCCTTTGGCCCGCTTCCTTTTTATTGGAAGAATCATTTACAAGTAATACTTGGTCTTTCTTGGTTGAAAAATGACTCTTTGCAGTTTTCAACATATTAAGCAACTCGACAGGTTAACATCTAGCTTGTTCATGTGAAAATTCACAACAAATTGTGAGAAACAGTCCAAAAGTAATTACAAGATCAGATCTTGAATAAACTCTCCATCCATTTCAAAACCGAGTAGTCCCAATTGTTCAATCAGATTGATCATTTTGAGGACATATGTCTATACTGTAGTGCCATAGGTTATTTTAGATTGGAAAAGCTTCTTAGATATCTGATATCTAACAGTCCTACTTTCCTCCTTGATCATCTTGACACTTTTTAAAAGTAGCAAGCTCTTCCTCAGAGGCTGTTTCTGCAACAATTGTAGAGACAGGCATATTAAGGATATAAGATAGCTTTTCTGCCTTGAGAACTATTCTCAAATTCCTTAACCAGTCCGTGTAGTTCGGTCCGGTTTATTAGCATCTAATATGCTCCGCAGTGATAGTAATTTAGACATTGTAAAATTCTGTAAAATGAATTTGTAATTTAACAATAATTTAGCATATATTCATTTCTTAATTATCAAAATAAATTAGGTCTTTATTTAAATTGGTATCTCCCACTATTTTCATCAAACTATATTACCCTCAATATATAGTTCGACAAATCTAATTAAAAATTTTCTAGTGAGAATAAGGATCCCATTTCAAATGTATATAGCCTTGTGTGACACAACAAACTATATATAAATAAATAGGTAGACAACTATTGTCGATTACATCACTATGTAGCTCCTTGTATTTTTCCTCTTAGATTATTTTGATCAAGTGTGACATATTCGAATCAAAATTATCTAAGTTAAGTCCAACCTAGCACTTCTATATATATGAAGAGAAAAATATCGTCCTTGTGGTGACATAACAAAACAGTAATGTTCAATTCTTTAATAAGCATCAAATGTGATAAGGCAACATCTTAAATATTTAATATTGGCCTTGTGGTGACACAACAAACTCATATTAAATATTCAATACTCTATCGCTTTACAATGCTAGAAAGCAACGTTCGATATTCCAAATATCTTTGAACGTTACAACTTAATATAATTTCTTTGAGGGGTTTGTTATTATATGTCTCATCTTATTTAGCGCGCATGCATATATATATATATATATATATATATATATATATATATATATATAGTAATCATGCACATATAGAATACTATATTCTACCTAGATTGATTATGAACTTTTATTCTAGTTTGGTTCACTAGAGCCACCAAGTGAACCAAAAGGTCAAACCTAGGATGCAAGAACTGAATTTAAATATAACTATTACATTTAAATCTCGGGCTCCATTATAAAACGGGTCTCCAAGCGCTCTTTGCTTCTTTGTCTCCAATTCTTCAAGTAATTCTAACTAAACCTATTACATTTACTATTTACAATAAATAGAAATCTTGATCAGTAGTCAAGAGAAAGTACATAAGAGGGAGATAGAATTTACATTAAGAAAAATTAGAGAAGACGAGGTACGCAGACCCCATTTATAAAACCCATTCATTCATTCATCCTCATAAAATAAAATTCAATCATCCATTGGTCAACAGTCCATAATCAATCCCATTTATTATCATACATATCACCATATGCATAAATAAATAACATTCATCTCATGAATAATAAAATCATTCCATATATGCATCGATATCATTTAATGGGCAATTTAAAGTTGCATTAAATCTAGTTTTGAAACAAAATAAACTCTTTTATTTTAATCAAAATCTAAATAAAAATGAACTCCTTTATTTTAATTTATCTAATTTTGAATAAAAATAAACTCTTTTATTTTTAATCAAATTCCAAATCAAAATAAACTTCTTTATTTTAATCAACATGGAATCCAATTTCAAGTTCAAAATAAACTCATTTATTTTAACTTAAAATTGTTGGAAAAATAAAATATGTTGAATCCTATTCCTTATCAAAATAAACATCTTTATTTTTTAGGAAATATGGAATCCTATTCCATATGTGAATAAACTCCTTTATTCTAGGAAACATGGAATCCAATTCCAAGTTAAAATAAAACTTTTAATTTTAATCATATTCCAATTCAAAATAAACCTTTTATCTTAATTAAAATAAATAAAATTTAAAATAAAAAAATTTCAAACTCTGGTGACGGGCGCGGCCGTGCTCAGATTGAACTGGGAACCAGTGCGGCCGCGCTGCACCCCAGAAATGATTTCTGGGTTAGGGAATGATCGCGCTCCAACATGAACTAGGAGCGACGCGGCCGTGCTGCATCACAGATGCAGAAAAATCAGTTTGCCCAAAAAATTTAATCTAATCACATACTCATACATGCAAGGAATCATCAAAATCGATAATTAGCACAAGGTTAGGCTTTGATACCACTGTTAGATTTGTATATAACGCGAGCATGCAATCAAATTACACAAATATAGCGGAAGCGCGATAAAATCAGATTTTAAAATTTTATACAAACCATCACCATGAACGTTTTTGTGCTCAATTATCAATTAAACGAAAGAGATAGTGAATAAGAATTTTACCATCGTAGAACCGTGCTTCCTAGGGTACAAGTTCAACTCAAAATCCTTTCACTTTCTCCTTGAAATTCACCGATTAGATTCATTCCTTTGATCCACGTTAGCCACCCAAGTATTTGGCCTCTAGAGGTGATCCACCAAGGAATAATATGTATTTAAGAATACGGGTGTTGGCAAAACTCTAGTTTCTATCTCTATAGAAATTATAAGTACTCTCCCAACTATTGAAAGTGTGTTTCACTGTCTAACCTTTTTCATAATAAGACTTCTCTTATTTATAGATGTAGCCAACCCTCATAAACTATTTAGGAATAAGGTTTTATTTAATTAATTAAACTCCTAATCCAAGTAGGAATTTGTGAGAGTACTTTTATTAATTAATTCCCAAACCCTTTTAGGAATTAAATAATAATAATAATAGTAATAATAATAATAATAATAATAATAATAATAAGACTCCTCTTATTAATTTATATTTAATATTTTCAAAATATTAAATAATAAATATTAAGCTATTTAATTTATTCTATCACCTTAGATTAAATTAAATATACTTAACTTATTATTACGATTATGCTATTTACTTCTTAAATAAATATTTTTCTTTTTGCGGTGTGACCCTTTAGGTTCTCCATATTAAATTGGTTGTGAATAAATCAATTAGAATAATTCTAATCTTATTTAAATAAATTAAACTATTTAATTTATTTAAATAAATAATATTTATTCTACAATAAGGGTAAGCCCCCTTAGCGATCAACGACTTTCCAGATAATATAGATTTCAACATTAATCGCAAAAGAATCTTTTAGTTAATAGTTACCGTACAATTCAATCATTCTACCATATGATGAGTAGGTTTCATACTTACGAATCAGGTATCTATTGACGTGGATTATTATTTATTTCCATGATTTGTAGTTAATTTTCATGCATTTTATGTGTTTTTATAGGTTGCATGTGTTGAGAATTGGTTTGGCGATAGTTGAGCAGAAGCAATAGCAAAAGAATCAAGAATTGCAGGAAATGAGAGCAGCGCGGCCGCGCCCAAGTTGTACTAGGGAGCAGCGCGGTCGCGCCTATCTCTAGAGTTGAAAAGCATTGTTCTACCAGGGTAGCGTGGCCACGCCCCATTCAAGCTTATTTCAAGCCCAGCTACGCTGGTTCGGAAGTTGACCAAACTTTGACTTTTTATTTAAATTGAGTAAGTTAATGTGTAATTAATTTCCAGACTTCTAATTCAGCTAGGATTTTTATCAGATGTTATAAATAAATGTTTTAAATCAGTATTAAGGTTGTTGAACCTATTAGAAGAAAACCCTAATTTTGAAAGCCAATTGTGAAGACTTGAAGTAATTTGATAGCAAGAGAGATTCGACGCAGGAGCTAAGGAGAGATACAAGGATTGAACTAACAGTTTTTATTCTCTTCTCTATCTCCTACTTTTGTATTTTGAATGCTATTTGAATTGTGGATGATGAATTTTAGTTTAATTATGAACTAATTTTTTTTTTAAGATTACAACGGATCTTATTGTGTAGCTTTGATTAATATGCTTCTTGGATAATTATTGTTAACTATTATCTGGTTGTCTATTATGGTTTATGCTTAATTGCTTAATCATTTGGCCAGTAATTATTGTGATAATCTATATGAACTCGAGAGATGGAATATAGATTTAGATCTGACAGTAATAACATGTGATTGTGTTTTCTACATGTCGATGGAATTCATGATTTGTGTTTAGGATAGAGATATACCTATTCACCACATGTAATCTAATAGGGAACCTGATCTTTAAATCCTTTTTAATTATAATTCACATAGAGATATAGTGGATTAGTTAACTAGGGTGTTTATCTTAATTCTATCATATGTGGATTTGAGTTGATTTGTTTATGATACATTGAGAGATGGTCATAAATATTGATGAGTTCTAGATTAATAATCCGAAACAATTAGCATAATTTGATAGGAATTGTATTGATCAAAGTGAAGCAATAAGTGAAGTTGTAGTCTTAAGTCTTTAAAATCTGTTTTCAAACTTGAGGAAATTAGCTTTATTAGAATTAATTAATTAATTTTAGAAATTCACACAACTTTAATCGATTGTTTAATAAAATTGGGTTAATACAAAGTTGATAATTGTTATTATAAATTACAGTTTTTCTCCGAGGGAACGATACTCTACTTACACTTTATTACTTGTGGACTGCGTATACTTGCGTATTTTACTAGTATAGATTTAGGCAAAAAATATTCTATTCGTACAAGATGTTTAGCTGTAAATTATGCTATGTGCTAATATATGCACTTATGTGCTATTTGAAAGGAACTGTTTAGCTATAAACTGTTCAAATTATTTAAGTTTTGTTATGTAAGAATTGTTTAAGAAAAGTGTCGATGCCATTTATTTCGGCTAGACGAATGCTAGAGGATTGAACTGAGTTGAGTTAGACACATGTCGTGTCATAGGAATGAGGACATTATAGGTGTCGAATTTGAGAAAGAACAGAGAATGAAGGAAATATTTTGAGGATTGGTCAATATGTCATTTCAAAACCTGTTAAACGATAGGATATTGTCATTCTTTGTTATTTAAAGCTGCTTCACAACTATTGATCAGTTGTTGAAGTCTTCAGAGAAATGTTGATAATCATTTGTTGTTGATTGTTTATTCAACTGTAATACTTTCTAAGCAATCGAATACTCACCCTTGCTTTAAATACAATATTTTCAGCAAAACTAGAACGAACCGAGGAATCCGGTGAAGACTAATGAAGAGATCAACCATTTGATCAGAAGACGACTACTTGTAGACTAGATGTATATGTTTTGATGTATATAAGTCACAAATGTAAGGTTGTAGCAGATAAATGATGTATTAATCATTTTTCTACTTGTAATTTTTATACGTATCTATTGTGGCAGATTAAAGTCACTATTGTAATAGATAGGCGATGCAATATACATTACTTCTATGATATGAAGATATAAAGGTCTTAGAACCTGGGTGTAGAAGAAATATGATGTAATAATATAGTATATAAATTCATGTTGTTAAGATTATGTTGAATGGATAGTACCGTAATGCACTAGACCTGGGTTCTAAGGTAGACCCAGATTCGAGGGCGTTACAGTTGGTATCAAAGCTGATAGGTTAAAAATCTTAGGTGGGGAACCTTAGGCTATAATCTGAGAAAGATTATTGAAGATAGTAACGAGATAAACTCAGATAGAGTTTTAAAAGATGAATTAAGGAAATTCATCAAAAGTAGTAAAAGATAAAATAATATACAAAGATTTAAAGAAGAATCTTGCAGAATTTTTAGGGTACACTTGACCCAAGACATAAGAAAAGATCACCACGGGATCTGAATAAGTTATAGAAGGACAGATAATCAATCGAACGATTGCAAATTTTAGCGTAATGCTATAAGTAGAAGGTAGTATGAAATAGTACGAGTAAAGCTTAGAAAGAGTTTAAGATGATGAAATACGGATTAAAAAAAGTTCGTATTAAACAAAGAGAAAGCTAGATTTGGTGGGATTTCAATTGAGGACTCATGTGATAGCTACATTGTACAAACCTTTGTATGGGCAGGGGTTTTGTGCTTAGTTTAACAACCACTTAGTTTATCATATTGATAATCGTTGAAATGCTGGTAGCACACTATCGATATACATATGGTGAGAAGATGATTCTTTTCACATATATATATATATATATATTTTATAATTAGAGAATAAGTGTAGGTGTGAGTTCTTGAAACTCATGCTTATGATAAGTTCGTGACTCATGATCATATGGTATGTTTTGAGCCCCTCAGCGTATGGATAGTCCCCGATTAGTTCTTGGACTATGTATTGCTAGAACAAGTTCTTAAACCCATATTATTGTGGAAAGTTCCTAAACACATAATGTGTGGTACATTTGATGAACTATACTAAGGTATAGGAATATTATTAGGGAATAGTTAATTATTCTAGAGTATTGACCATTGATAGTATTAGAAGGATATAGAACTGCTTCATAGTGGAGTAGCGGAGCAAGTTGAAGTTAATGGAGGAAAATGGATATTCCAAATCTTCTAGCTATGCTGGATTTCAAAATTTATTCACTTTGTGCTAATATTTGCACTTTTGTGTTTTCGAAAAATATATTGGGTCAGCGTACTGAACCAATAAGCTTTAAAAGTTCTATTACTCATTTGTCTATGCTAATTGTTTTAGCTAGACAGAATTAATTTAAAACATCAAAATGTATTTTAAAACTGTCAACGCACCATTTAAACATGGTGTCGATATGACAAATGATGGAATCATCAACACACGGTGAAATGTTGCGATATGATCATAAAATCATCAACGTATTATTACCTATTGCGGTATGAGAAAGTCATAAAATGATTTTTAGTTTACATGAACTATTTCATGAAAGATGTCAAGACAATAGTTTCGGCTAGGCAACAAATTGATTTTAAAAATATCAAAATGTATTTCCGAATCGTCATTTCACCATAGTGTGAATATGACAAATGATAGAATCATTAAAGCAGCTTAACCTAGTGTCGGATGTGATCTAAGGATCATCAGCCACTATGGTATGATGTAGTATGACAAAGTCATAAAAATGATTTTTGAGTTTATGAGTTTATGACAAAATCAACACCAGTTAAGTTGGCTAAACAAATGTTTCGTTGATATTCGAACGTTATATGTAAGTCTAAGCCATTTGAATCGGCTGGACATATCCCTGAACTGGGAAAATATTTATAGAGTTGTTCCACTAAATTGATTTGGTGTGGACTCTAGAACATCCCTGAATTGGGAAAAATTTATTTTTATGCGCTAAAGGAAATATGATGAACGCAAATGTCGTTCTTGCAAGCTAGTGTTGATGAACACCAGACAACCCTAAATGGGAAAATTCTGTTTGCGCGAATCAGCGACAAAGATAGTATGGATCAACACAGGGTATGACAGGCTGATCACCTATGTGCCCGTAAGTCAGAAATAAAGTTTATGGTCTTTATGACCCTTATCTATGAAAAGTTTTAAAGGAATTTTTACTTCCTAGTTATTCATATTGCTTCACAATCATTGATCGATTGTTGAAGACTCTTGAAAGATCTTCCAATATTCTGGAAATCGAATGATAAGAAGATATGAAATCATTAGGGAAAGGTGACAATGTCAAGGTTAGTATGAAAACTTAGTATGCTGAGTAGAACGTGTAAAGATAAGTATGTTACAATTTCATGGACGAAATTCCTAGAAGGGGATAATGTGATATTGCATAATTTTTCCAAATAAGGAAAATAATAAGTGTAAATAAAAAGGTAGTTTCAGGATAAGGCTACGTAGTTAATCAAAGAATTTTGAGGATTAGAATGATTAACTTGGTGATTCCGGGGACGGAATCCTTATAAGGGGGAAAGAATGTGACGACCCGAGAAATCAGATAACCTTGTAATTAGGTTTTTCGATGTAAATATCTAATAAATAAAATATTTATGGATATTATGATGTGTAAATGTGCTAAATGAATAAATATATGCGTGTTATATATATATATATTTATTAACGATTAAGAGAAAAGGACTATAAGTTAATAGCTGGTCAAGGCTAATTACTTTAATTAGTTTGAGCTGACTAACGAAAGACGATCAGTCATATAAAAGATAAAAGTAGTGCAGGTAGGACTCGAACTAGAGTTCAGAGTAGAATTTTGAGACGCGGACAATTCAGTTGAATCAGGAACGTCAAAATTAGTAAGAATAAACTATAAACTCGAAAATTTTGATTCTTCGGGCTAAATAGTCAAGAATGGGCCAAGGTAATAAAAGTTGACTTTTTTGTTTTTTGAAATTTTCGAATCACGAGATATTATTTGTTTAAGGACGGGAGACATAATCTCCAATAAAACTGACGAAAGAGATTTCGCAGTATTCGCTTGCGTAACAGGTTAGAGAATCTAACTAAAGAGAAATCTCGTAATCAAGAAATCACGTAACCGATAAATTTAGGGAAAGTAAACCCTAATTGAAAGTATGAGAAGGGCAAAATTGATTTTTTGCTAGCTTAATAAGTTAGGGAAGGGCATTATGGACATTTCACTAACTTAAATGAAGTATGGAAATGAAATATAGAAGTTAAAGGAGAATAACCCAAGACAAGAAAATCTTAGGGTTTAAAACCTAAGATTTGAAACCTAAGAAAAGAATATTCCTAGAATATGCTTAGGAATAAAGAATATGCAGGAATATGCTTAGGAATAAAGAATATTTTCAGAATATGTCAGGGGGTGATTTGTAAGTTTTAAAAGAAGAGGGGAAAGACCACAAGAGACTTAAGTTGGGGGTGCAACTTGTAAGCTATTAAAAATAAAGTTTTATATAAACAAAACTTAATTTCTTTCTTTCATTTAGAAAGAAAGATCAAGAGAGAAAGAGAGAGAAAGAATGAAGAACTAGAGGGAGAAAATGAAGAACAAGAGAGAGAAAGTGGAAGAACAAGAGAGAGAAAGAGAGAAAAGGCTAGAAAAGCTAAAGAGAAAGAGAACACGCAGATCAAAGTGGAAAGTAAGTGTGACGCCCCCAAATTCGGGTCTCCAACTACCCAGATTCGGTCATCACGATCCAATACAACATTCACCTCTAACAACATACATTGACTGAAATGCGAAATATAACAAATATATGTTGTTCATTAGAAAGGTGTTACTAGTCCCAAGATACAATAACCTTTAATACATAACACAAATCATACCCTAAATAATAATCAGGGTTTAAATTACATTAATAGTAATTACGCTAAACACAACTAAAGCCGGCTACGTGAAGCCTATCACTTCATCTTTCCTTTACCCTTGCCCTTTCCTGATGTCTCGAGTTTAGCTGCAATGAAAGTCATGATATAGTCGGTAGGAAGGAGGGGCTGTCGACAGGTTGTCTATGTCAAGCCCCGTCCATCGACTGTGAATCGCCGGTTGGCCTTTGAGCCGTGTGCCCTCACCGGTCAAATCGCCGGTCGTTTGGGATCCTTTGGCCCGAATGTCGAATGCTTGGTTGCTTCGATTGACCACCGGTCGACGATCTTCTCTGTCAGTGCATCCGGCTGATTCTTCACGTCGCCACTTTGAGCTGCTTTACCCGTCTCGTTCGATTGATGGTCTAGGACTGACTAGGCTCGGCTCAACCCCTCTTCCTTCGCTCCGTCCGATTGAGGCTTAGCCTCTTAGGCTCTGCACCCCCAAATTCTTGCCGATTGGATTTTCTTTCCCTTTCCCAATTGTGTTACGGTTGCCCCCAAATCAAATAGGAAATGGTTCCAACCCGGCAAGAGAGGAATTGGGCTCAACCTAATAGGGTTGGGTCGGCTGAATAAAATAAAAAAAAAGTGGCCCAATAGGAAAATAAAAGGAATTTGGGTCCAAATCAGAAATAAATAAAAAGAAATGGGCCAATCCGAATGAAAGAAGGGTGACCCAAATTAAATTAACAGTATTATATTCTAATATTTAAATTGAATAACTAATTCAATTAATTATTTAAAATATTTGTTTCAACAATAACTTCTCGTTCGAATTATTTAAATCCGATAATAGTAAAATGAAATTATTTATTAATTTTTCCCAATCTGCTTGCAAATCAATTCCTAGGGTTAACTCGTTAATTTATTCGAACTATCAGTGAGCCCCTTTAATGCAAGAAAAATTATTGGACCATATGTTTGTATAATTACATAATAATACTTACATGGGTCCAATTAAGTCCGTAAAATTAAATAAAAATGAATCTCATATATCACATAAATTGATACAAGGTTCAGAATTTCCTGGACATTACATCCTCTCCCCCTTATAAAAATTCCGTCCTCGGAATTTCAATCTAAGGTTACTCAAATAACTGCGGGTAATTTGCTCTCATCTTCTCTTCGAGTTCCCATGTGGCTTCTTCCACCGCGTGGTTCCTCCAGAGTACTTTAACAGAATGAATGATTTTATTCCTCAGCTTCTGCTCCTTCCTATCCAATATTTGCACAGGCATTTCCTCGTATGATAAGTCCTTCTCGACTTGAATTGGCTCATAGGAAATAACGTGCTTGTAGTCTGGCTTATATGGACGTAACACTGACACATGGAACACGTTGTGAATGTGCTCAAGTTCAGGAGGTAATGATACCTCGTACACCACTTCGCCTATTCTCCTTAATATTTCAAAAGGTCCTATGAACCTAGGGCTCAATTTGCCCTTCTTCCCAAAACGGATCTTCCCTTTTCAGGGAGATACCTTCAAAAACACAAAGCTGCCAACTTCAAAGTCGCGCTTCTGACGATGTAAGTCGACATACTTCTTCTAACGATCCTGAGCCGCTACCAACCGCTGTCTTATTACTTTAATGATTTCCACGGTCTGCTGTACCAATTCTGGTCCCAACAATCTCCGCTCACCAACTTCATCCTAACATAACAGCGTTTGACAATTCCTCCCGTACAATGCTTCGTACGGTGGCATGCCAATGCTATCATGATAACTATTGTTGTAAGCGAACTCTACCAGTGGCAAGTGATCGTCCCAGTTGCCCCCTAAGTCCATCACGACTGCTCGGAGCATATCTTTAAAGGTCTGAATCGTTCGCTCGCTCTGGCCATCAGTCTTAAGATGATACGCTGTACTCAACCTCAACTGCGTTCCCATTCTTTCTTGTAGACTTCTCCAAATATTTGACGTGAAGCGCGGATCTCTGTCAGACACAATAGATACCGGCACCCCATGTCGCGATACTATCTCCTTCACGTAAAGTTTCGCTAACTGCTCCAATTTGTACCCGATCTTGATCGGTAGAAAATGGGCAGACTTGGTCAAACGATCTACGATCACCCAGATGGCGTCTAAACCTTTCGGTGTCGTTGGAAGTCCTACCACAAAATCCATTGTGATGTGCTCCCACTTCCACTCCGGAATCTCCAAAGGTTGCAATAATTCGCTCGGCCGCTGGTGCTCTGCCTTGACCCTCTGACAAGTTAAACACCGGCTGACGAATTCTGCAACTTCCCCCTTCAAATGCGGCCACCAATAATGTTGACGAAGATCTTGATACATCTTGGTACTCCCCGGATGTACCGAAAATCTCGTATTATGGGCCTCCTGCAATATTTCTTCCCTTAAGTCTGGTACGTAGGGTATCCAGATCCTTCCCTCGAATCTCAGCAACCCTGTGCTGTCAACCTTGTACTTCAAAGTTTTTCCTTCCAATAGTTGCCTCTTAATGACAATGCATTCTTCATCAAATTCTTGAGCCTCCTTTATCTTATACAGTAGAGTCGGACCTACTGTCACGGTGAACAATTTTTCGTCCGTCTCCGTCGGATACTTAACCTCCAGTTCCAGACGTTCAAAGTCCTTTATCAACTCCTCTTGAACTGTCAGTTGCATCAATTTCACCTTGCCTTTTCTGCTTAAGGCATCAGCCACTACATTTGCTTTGCCCGGATGGTACAGAATCTCACAGTCGTAATCCTTGATCAATTCTAACCATCGACGCTGCCTCATGTTCAGCTCTTTCTGAGTGAAGATATATTTCAAACTTTTGTAATCTGTATATATCTCGCACTTCTCCCCGTATAGATAGTGCCTCCAAATCTTCAAGGCGAAAACTACCGCGGCTAACTCCAGGTCATGAGTCGGGTAACCCTTCTCATAGTCCTTCAGCTAACGGGATGCGTACGCAACAACCTTGCCGTGCTGCATCAGCACACAACCAAGAGCTTTGTGTGACGCATCGCTATACACTATGAAACCTTCAGTGTTGTCGGGTAAGGTCAACACCGGTGCTTGGATAAGTCTCTTCTTCAGCTCCATGAAACTTTCCTCGCATTTCTCCGACCAAACGAACTTAACTGTTTTCCTGGTGAGGTTGGTCAATGGCGATGCTATCTTTGAAAAATCCTGTATATAGACCTCCGATAGTATCCTGTTAACCCCAAGAAACTCCGGATCTCTGTTGGTGTCTTTGGTTGTTCCCAATTGATAACCGCTTCTACCTTTGCTGGGTCCACTGAAACACCATTTTTGTCGATGACGTGACCCAGAAATTCCACCCTCTACAACTAAAACTCACACTTAGAAAACTTTGCGTACAACTTCTCCTTCCTGAGAGCTTCCAATACAATCTTTAAATGTTTCGCATGCTCTTCTTCTGACCCTGAATACACCAGAATGTCATCGATGAATACGACTTCGAACTTGTCCAAGTACTGCTTGAATACTCTGTTCATCATATCCATGAATGCTGCTGGTGCATTCGTCAATCCAAAGGACATTACCAGAAACTCGAAGTGCCCATAACGAGTCCTGAATACGGTCTTCGGGATATCTTCCTGCCTCACCTTCAACTGATGATAGCCTGTTCTTAGGTCGATTTTTGAAAAGTACTTCGCTCCCTTAAGTTGATTAAACAGATCGTCAATTCTAGGAAGCGGATACCTATTCTTAATCGTAACTTTGTTCAACTCTCGGTAGTCGATACAAAGCCTCATAGAACCATCCTTCTTCTTCACAAACAGAATTGGCGCTCCCCATGGGGACACACTCGGTCTGATATAACCTTTATCTAACAGTTCCTGCAGTTGCACCATCAACTCTTTCATTTCTACAGGTGCCATCCGATACGGCGGCTTCGATATTGGTGCAGTTCCCAGTACCAAATTGACAACGAACTCAATTTCCCTGTCCTGTGGCAGTCCCGGAAGCTCATCTGGGAAGACATCGGCGAAATCCCTCACGATTGGTATTTGACTCATCTCATCCCCGACCTGACGAGTATCAACCACATGGGCCAAATAACATGCGCAACCTTTCTTAAGTAATTTCTTGGTTTGCATCATAGTAAGACAACAAGATTGTCTTGGTGATTTATTACCATAGAATACCATCCGTGAATTGATAGCCAATCCATTCCCAGGATTACATCAAACTCTCCCAGTCGAATTGGTATCAAATTCACATTGAGCTTAAATCCTCACAATTCAGCACAACAATTCCTATGAATGCATTCTACGGGGATAATTTCCTTGTTTGCTACTTCTACGTTCATAGGGTGTTCTAACTTTTCACGAGGTAAATTTAACTGACTAGCAAATTCTTCGGAAACAAAAGAGCAGGTAGCACCCGAATCGAATAACACATATGCATTTATATCATTGATTGAGATGATACCTGACACCACGTCCTTGGATTCCATTGCATCCTGGACAGTCATGTTGAACGTGCGTGTTGTTGGCCTGTTAGCTTGACTGGCTGGTGCCCCATAGCTCAGCCAGTTGTTATTCCCGCTGTTGTTGTTGCTCCGGTTGCCACTCCTGACGTCGCCCTTCCTCTTTGGACAGTCCTTAATCTGGTGGTCGGGTGATCCACAAGAGAAGCATCCCCCTTTCTGTCTGTTAGGACACTGAGGAGCCATGTGCCCCGGTTGTCCACAACGGTAACACACGCTTTTCCCTTTCATGCATTCCCCCGTGTGGTTTTTACCACAATTGCCTCCGGATGACTGACTCTCGGTCCACTTGCGTTTATTGGGGTTACTGCCCCCGCTGCTCCCTGCCTTCGGGCCCTCATGACCCTTCTTCTTTTCATGATTGTATTTAGCCAGGGCCTCACTGCCACCCTCTGCAATGAACGCCCTTTCCAACAGTTCTACAAACGTCTTGATTTTTAACACCGCAACATAACGGTATACCCATGGTTTCAACCCTAGCTCAAACCTATGAGCTTTCCTTTCCTCTGTGCTAACTTGGTGAGTTACAAACCGTGCCAACTCGTTAAACCTAGCGGCGTACTCAGCCACGGACATACTTCCCTGTTTTAGCTCCAAAAACTTAACCTCCATCTCCTGTTTCATGCTCTCTGGAAAGTAGTTTTTCAGGAACATCTCTTTAAAGCGTTCCCATGCGACAATGCCTTCTTTAGCTCGGCCCTTGTTGGCCTTCCACCAATAGTTAGCCTCGCCTTTTAGCATGAAGGTGGCAAAACTTGTTTTCTGTTTCTCTGCCACCCGTGCGACCTCGAAGACCTTCTCTATTTCTTCGATCCAGGTATGTGCTTCTATTAGGTTAAGAGTTCCCTTGAACTCGGGTGGTCCAACCAGTTTGAAGTCCTTGAAAGTGGCCAAATGATGCGCTGGCTCGGGTGCTGGTTGGGTCCCTACAGGTAGTGGTCTTGATTGCATGGCTTCTGCCAGCATCTCAGCGAACATTCTCATTGGATTGGGTTGATCCCCAACCTCGCTTTCTGACTCTTCAACCCGCTGATTACGTAGTCGTCCTCTCGGCGGCATGGTTTGAATAAGGAAAACCGCTGATTTTTACCTATAGTTTTATATTTGACACAATATGTCATTGAGATCAGTAATCAAGAGTAGAAACATTTATCAAACACATTTGATTTAAATGAAACAACTGCATTTATATTTATATACCACTGTTTTGTTACAATCCGACTAAACCTGTGGCATACTTCTATAAATGCGCTACTGCATGCCCTATCAATCATTAACCATTTCCCTTGATACAAAAAGTGGAGAATAATAACTGACCATCCCTCATCACAGACAAAAGTTGGGGTTTAACTGCTACCCCAATCATGTAACAAGATATAAAGGTTCATAACACAATCATGTCCCTAACCTAATAAAAGTGGGACCTACTGCCCTAAAACAAGACAAGACAATCACCCTAGCACGTCACTACATGTCGTGATGGATCCGTGCTTGCTGACCTGAAGAAAATGCTCCACCCATGCCCCGACGATGAACCGAGCACCTAGACTCTCCTATCTCAGTCCGAGGCCTCCTATAGGCTGCATCCAAGGCAAATCCCAAGGTCTCGATCCTCACCGCTCCGGCCTCCAACTGGTCTTCCAACTGATCAACCCTTTTGGCTTCTCAGACCCAAGCATCTCTAACTCCCATCCTCTCAGCAGTCTCCAGCCCAAACTCGAACTTCATGGCCTCCTGCTTGGCCTTCAGATGGGCGATCTCCATGCCCTTCTGTTCCAATCTCTCTCTCAGCTCAGCATTCCTGGCCACCATCTGATGTAGTAGTGGTCCAATCTGCTGCGCTGAGGTCTCATAACCCTGCAGCTGTACCTTCACCACCCCCAACTCATGCTCCAACTGATAAGCTAGCTCCCTATACTGATCCTCCGTGATCTGGTGGGTCTGGTTCTGCTCCTCCAGATGAGCTACCCGGTCCTCTAGCTCCTCGTTCCTACTGGTCAGTCCCTCTATGATATCATCTGCAGTAGAGCCCATGCCATCAACATAAGCAGGTGGCTCATCACCGTCAGTCTCTGGGTCCTCCTCACTATCATCCGGGTCCTGACTGCCGGACCTCATTACCCTACCTATAACAGGCTCTGGTAGATTCCCCTGATAGTCCTCCTCTGGTTCGGGCCCATCCTGTGGTACTCCTAGGGCAACAGGTGCATAGCCCACTAACTGCTCGGTGACCACAGGTATATCTGTGAATACCTCCTCCTGGACTCCACTGGTCCCTCCTATGTCAGCCATCCTACAACACAGACAGAGACAGCAAATGTCAGTATCATAATAAAATACATTCATCGATAAAATGAAAGGATATTTTATCATGTACATCTCGGCTTGGCAAATTTCCACAATCCACCCCCAGACAAGGCCATTATCTGAATCTCCTTGATTCATATCCTAGCGTACTCAATACGAGTTTAACTCTAAGGTCATAACCTAGGTTTAGCGTTCCTAAAGTTTATAACCTACAACTTTGATACCAACTTGTGACGCCCCCAAATTCGGGTCTCCAACTACCCGGATTCGGTCATCACGATCCAATACAACATTCACCTCTAACAACATACATTGACTGAAATGCGGAATATAACAAACATATGTTGTTCATTAGAAAAGTGTTACTAGTCCCAAGATACAATAACCTTTAATACATAACACAAATCATACCCTAAATAATAATCAGGGTTTAAATTACATTAATAGTAATTACGCTAAACACAACCTAAGCCGGCTACATGAAGCCTATCACTTCATCTTTTCTTTACCCTTGCCCTTTCTTGATGTCTCGGGTTTAGCTACAATGAAAGTCATGATATAGCAAGGACGAGCAACGAGTTTGCTCAGCAAGTTTAAAATACAACAATAAATGATATATCATGATGAATGGAATATAGAAAGAGAATTCAACAATATAATTATCAGAAGCAAGAACAATTATTGCTTTTAGAACAATTGATAGTCAAGTAGACTTTAAACAATAACTTTTAAAGGAGTCAATAGCTAGTTGACCCTCTGGTTACTGGCTACAGAATAAGTACTTGAGGGGATCAGCCTCGCGTACGCTATGTGTATGCATAACATTTAACTCTGCTGTTTGTACCTTATATACGGTACCTGGGGTATTCCCCTATAATAAAAGGAGTGTTCATTCAGTCTAAGAACCCTTACCATCGATTGGTTCGGATAGCTTTTATAAATTCTCACATACTTGCCTGACCGAACAAGGGTTCAGACTTAAACATGAATAGTTCGTGAATTTTGGAACTCTAATAAATATACGAATTCAATGCACCGAATGCGAGTGTCAATAATATCGATGTGGATTAACTGTAAATTAATTAAACCACTTAAGCATTCTTGGAATAAAATTTCAAGATACAATACAATAGCAGCCTGCTCGAATGAAAAGAAACTTGCAACAATTTAAAGTTTCAGAATAGAGAACTTGCTCAATGTAAAAGTTGAGTAAGATGGAACTTGCCTGTTTGCTCAGCTACAGCTAAATTTTAGCTTTAATTAATCGACCTTGGATGACCTATCATTGGATAAAGTCGACTTATCAATTAATATGGCATAGTGTATATTGGTACACCTTCTTATGCTATTTATTTAACAGACAAACAGTTCATATAACATATAAGTCCGTAGATCAGTCTCAATCCCATAGGATCCTTAATTAATCTGTAGACTGAGAGATTATTTATTAATAACGGTTCTCTTAAGTGATAAATACTTTCTAACAATTATTTATAACCGTTTTAATTCATTACTTCATTAACTCTATTGACGTTTAATTACTATTTAACACTAGCTAAACAGAAATTAATTACTGGCACTTAGCTATTGCTTAAAAATAAATAACAGTTAATCAGGATTACTTATTATTTGAATACTCAAATTATTACCCTTATTTATTAATGTCCGATAATAAATAATTTATTTATTAATTCCACTCATACTTAATCATTATTTGGTAGTAATTCAATAATAATTACGTAATCATCATCTTTATTCATTATTTAATGGTAAATAATAAATAGTCCATTTATCTACTTTTCTCCTACTTAATTATAATAGTTAAATATTTATCTTCCTTTTAATTGTTCAATATTAAATATTAAATATTAAATACTTATTTTATTAACTTTATTCATACCTAATTATTATTTAATATTAATTAAATATTTATTATCTTTATTTATTATTTATTGATATATAATAAATAATTATTTAGTAACCTTATTCATACTTAATTATTAGTAAATAATAATTAAGTATTTATTATCTTTATTTATTATTTATTGATAAATAATAAATAATTATTTTATTAGCTTTATTCATATTTAATTATTATTTAATATTAAGTAAATAATAATTAAATATTTATTATCTTTATTTATTATTTATTGATAAATAATTATTTACTAACTTTATTCATACTTAATTATTATTAATTAAATAATAATTTAATATTTATTATCTTTATTTATTATTTATTAATAAATAATAAATAATTGTTTTATTAGCTTCATTCGTTAACAGTTGCCCAACCATTTACTACCCAGTAGCTGGGTTCGATTCCCAGCCACACCCAAATATAAAAAAAAAATTCGCAGAGCCTTATAACATATCCTCCCCTGTTTCCAGGCTTGCAACACACACACACTATCACGTTCAGTACCCACGGTTGGGATCCATAACACAAGCTGGAATTAACAAAATATGTATACCACACTAATTTCACAGTCTGTAATTTAGCCCAACATTATCACACCAAAAGAATACCAAGGTTTGAGTTTATAACTATACCGCCGACAGAACAATTTAAATACCAAAAATGAAAAACAATTTTTTTTTCGTTCGGACATTTTAGCAACCACTTGGTGGGCATATAATCAAGCTGGTAGAATACTATGGTCCTCCAGTATACAGAGTCCCAATCAATGCAACCCAATACAAGAAACAACACAACCTAGTACAAAGAAGCAACACAATCCAATACAAGGAACAATACAATTTTCCAAGTGCAGATAGAAGAAAAGAAAGGAAATTTACACAAAACCTAAGTAGGAAAACATCACGGTAGCTTAATAAACCCATTGCTATACCTTGGGTTCGTCCGAACTGTTGCCTTCCTCATTCTCCCACAATACGCAATCCAGCCGGTCATTCACAGTAGCTCCCCTCTACGATTTCTCTCTCTATTTGTGACTTACCCTCTAGTTTGGAACCCCAAAATTTTGTGAGGGTTTTCAATTTATAGAGGAAGTCTTACCCAATTGGCTTGGGCAATACCCTAATTAACTGGGTCAATGACCGTCGGTAGGAAGGAGGGGTTGTCGACAGGTTGTCTATGTCAAGCCCCATCCATCAACTGTGAATCGCCGGCTGGCCTTTGAGCCGTGTGCCCTCACCGGTCAAATCCCCGGTCATTTGGGATCCTTTGGCCCGAACGTCGAACGCTTGGTTGCTTCGATTGACCACCGGTCGATGATCTTCTCTGTCAGTCCATCCGGCCGATTCTTCACGTCGCCACTTTGAGCTGCTTTAGCCGTCCCGTTCGATTGATGGTCTAGGACTGACTAGGCTCGGCTCAACCCCTCTTCCTTCGCTCCATCCGATTGAGGCTTAGCCTCTTAGGCTCTGCACCCCCAAATTCTTGCCGATTGGATTTTCTTTCCCTTTCCCAATTGTGTTACGGTTGCCCCCAAATCAAATAGGAAATGGTTCCAACCCGGCAAGAGAGGAATTGGGCTCAACCCAATAGGGTTGGGTCGGCTGAATAAAAAAAAAAAGTGGCCCAATAGGAAAATAAAAGGAATTTGGGTCCAAATCAGAAATAAATAAAAAGAAATGGGCCAATCCGAATGAAAGAAGGGTGACCCAAATTAAATTAACAGTATTATATTCTAATATTTAAATTGAATAACTAATTCAATTAATTATTTAAAATATTTGTTTCAACAATAATTTCTCGTTCGAATTATTTAAATCCGATAATAGTAAAATGAAATTATTTATTAATTTTTCCCAATCTGCTTGCAAATCAATTCCTAGGGTTAACTCGTTAATTTATTCGAACTATCAGTGAGCCCCTTTAATGCAAGGAAAATTATTGGACCATATGTTTATATAATTACATAATAATACTTACATGGGTCCAATTAAGTCCGTAAAATTAAATAAAAATGAATCTCACATATCACATAAATTGATACAAGGTTCAGAATTTCCTGGACATTACAGTAAGGAAGAAAAGAAGATTAAATCGAAGGTTTGCTCGATTATAGCTAAGAAAAAGAAGAAACAAAGGTAAAAATTCCTAAAAAACTCTTCTTTTTCAATATTTCCTTTTAAATCGCTTTCTAGTATAGTAGGAAGTGTTTTGTTGGTGGATGTTGATTAAATGAGACCATAGAAGGGTCTTGGAGAGATAAGGTTGTATAATAATTATTAACCTTGTAAAATTTATCGGTAATGCATGAAAAGCGAAAACGAATGTTAAAATCCTAAACCTATGCGTAAAGGATGGAAAAGCTTGTTTAGAGGACGTAAAAAGGACTCTAATAATTTTTATTGCATCTTTTGTTGTGAGATGCGAGTGTATTATGCAAAGTTCCATATGGAATGGGGGGGAAAATTTGCCATAACAAAGCTATGGCGAAAATTTCGGAAAAAGACATCTTAGGACGAATTATAAAACTCAATACCGCTTTGGGGGTAAAAATTTAGCTAGAGTATTCAAGAGAGTCCGAAATCATAGGGCTTTTGTAGAGTATGGAAAATATGAGCTGCGGGCTCAAGAAGGAGTTCAATCCGACTTCGGATGAACAAGTTATCTTAAAACGAAAGTTTGACGTTTAAAAACATCGTTCATTGAAAATTGTCCGAAAAAAGGGACTTTTGAGCCAATTTTGGGCTTAATAGAAATTTGAGAAATTTGTTTTGAATATGCTAAGCTATAGATATTGTGGAAGGTTAGAAGTAGGTTCGAGCGTTAGAAATTAATTGCGTCGTCGGAAAGAAAATCTGCAGAAGAAGAAGCCATTTTTTTTTGGAAACAGGTGAGCTCGTCGGGGCAGGCTCAATTAGCATAGTAAGCTCGCCGGGGCAACTCGGCAGAGCGGTCCTGGCCGAGGTGAGCTCAAGGAGCCTTGTTGAGCCCGCCGGGGCCAAGATGCTCTGCACCCAATTTTTCGATTTTTGGACTTTCGTTCGATCAAGCATAACGTTTTCGTACGAACTCCGATTTAGACGATTCAAGATGATTCAGAAAGATAAGGAAGAGACCTACAACTTTCAATCTTTAGTTTAAATCCTTTTTAATTGTAATTCACATAGAGATATAGTGGATTAGTTAACTAGGGTGTTCATCTTAATTCTATCATCTGTGGATTTGAGTTGATTTGTTTATGATATATTGAGAGATGGTCATAAATATCGATGAGTTCTTGATTAACAATCCGAAATAATTAGCATAATTTGATAGGAATTGTATTGATCAAAGTGAAACAATAAGTGAAGTTGTAATCTTAAGTCTTTAAAATCTATTTTCAAACTTGAGGAAATTAGCTTTGTTAGAATTAATTAATTAATTTTAGAAATTCACACAACTTTAATCGATTGTTTAATAAAATTGGGTTAATACAAAGTTGGTAATTGTTATTATAAATTAAAGTTTTTCTTTGAGGGAACGATACTCTACTTACACTTTATTACTTGTGGACTGCGTATATTTGCGTATTTTACTAGTATAGATTTAGGCAAACAATATTCTATTCGTACAAGATGTTTAGCTGTAAATTATGCTATGTGCTAATATATGCACTTATGTGCTATTTGAAAGGAACTGTTTAGCTATAAACTGTTCAAATTATTTAAGTTTTGTTATGTAAGAATTGTTTAAGAAAAGTGTCGATGCCATTTATTTCGGCTAGACGAATGCTAGAGGATTGAACTGAGTTGAGTTAGACACATGTCGTGTCATAGGAATGAGATAGACATTATAGGTGTTGAATTTGAGAAAGAACAGAGAATGAAGGAAATATTTTGAGGATTGGTCAATATGTCATTTCAAAACCTATTAAACGATAGGATATTATCATTCTTTGTTATTTAAAGCTACTTCATAACTATTGATCAGTTGTTGAAGTCTTCATAGAAATGTTGATAATCATTTGTTGTTGATTGTTCAACTGTAATACTTACTAAGCAATCGAATGCTCACCCTTGCTTTAAATACAATATTTTCAGCAAGCTAGAATGAACCGAGGAATCCGGTGATGACTAATGAAGAGATCAAGCATTTGATCAGAAGACGACTACTTATAGACTAGATGTATATGTTGTGACGTATATAAGTCACAAATGTAAGGTTGTAGCAGATAAATGATGTATTAATCATTTTTCTACTTGTAATTTTTATACGTATCTATTGTGCCGGATTAAAGTCGCTATTGTAATAGGTAGGTGATGTAATACATTACTTCTATGATATGAAGATATAAAGGTCTTAGAACCTGGGTGTAGAAGAAATATGATGTAATAATATAGTATTTACATTCATGTTGTTAAGATTATATTGAATGGATAGTACCGTAACGCACCGGACCCGGGTTCGAAAGTAGACCTGGATTCGGGGGCGTTACAGAAATTTACGTACAAGTATACGAGATATGAGGATGAAGATGTTAATACCTGAAAATAAACAGGTAGTTATGAGCCGAAGCAAGTCGGATAAGACTTGGGATAAGAATAGATTTCTGTCCATGAATTGTATAGGAAAGAGTAAATGAAAGAGGTAGTAAGGTAATTCGATATAGTTATTTGATGAAAAAGATTATGCGAAAGTGGGAAGTAAACCCAATTAAACTGTTACGGTAATAGTGGTTCTGGGAAAGAATCTTTAAAGAGAAGAAAAATGTAATAACTAAGAGGAACATGTAAGGAAGTGTTAATAAAAGAAATTTCCTTTGGAAATTTTCATGCGTAAAGGATGTGGTGTATATTATATATATATATACGTGTCAAGGTTGACTTTTTGGTCAAAGTTAACAGTTGACTTTTACGGAGAAAAGTCAAATTCAGAATTCAGAGATGAATTTGAAGAAACGGATAATTCCATGACGTTGGGAGCATCGATTTTAGTAGGAAACGACTATAAACATGAAAATTTGATTTCTGGGGTCAAAAAGTCAAAGACGGGTTTAAGTACGCAAAACGAGGCGATAACACGGGACCCACATGGTTGAAATCTGCTGGATTTCCAGCTAATTTTGGGAAGTATCCAGACATGAAGAGGAGGGGGTCGCACATAGGAAGAAAATGGTGGCAAAGTGGGTCCCACTTGGTAGAAAATTGTAACCAATGGTGGACCCCACTAGGAAAGAAAAATAAAACAATAATGGAAGGAAAAAGGAGGGGGGACCCGACCATGGTAGGCCCCACTAGGGGAAGAAAATGGTGGCAAATAGGGTGGGTCCCATTAGGGTGGAATAATGAATAATAATTGCTAGGAAATTTCTAGGAAACTTCCTTGTAATGGTGAAATGTCTATTTGGTCCTTAGAGAAAGTTATTAATGACCAATGAGTTCTAGAAAGGAAATTGCTAGGAAGTTTCTTAATAATGGGAAAATGACTATTTTGCCCCAAGAGAAATTTGTTAATGACCATGGTGTTAGTTTTGTACATAGCGCGAACATTCAATCAAATTACATAAATAGTGCGGAAGCGCGATAAAACAGATTTTAAAATTTTCATACAAACCATCACCATGATCATCCATGTGCTCAATTATCAATTAAACGAAAGAGATAGAGATTAAGAAATTATACCCTCGTAGAACCGTGCTTCCTCGGGTACAAGTTCACCTCCAATTCCTTCGCGTTCTCCTTGAATTCCACTGATTAAATTCCTTCCTTTGATCAACGTTAGCCACCCAAGTGTTTGGCCTCTAGAGGTGATCCACCAAGGAATAATAGTTGTTCAAGAAGATGGGTGTTGGTAAAATCCTAGTTTTTATCTCTATAGAAATTGCAAGTACTCTCTCTCTCTCTCCAATTCTTATGGAAGAGTGTGTAACTGTCTAACCCTAAATCATGATAAGACTCCTTTTATTTATAGATATAGAGAACCCTCCTAAGCTATTTAGGATTAGGGTTTTTATTTTAATTAAACTCCTTTAATTAATTGAACTCCTAATCCAATTAGGAATTCATGAGAGAGTACTTCTATTAATTAATTCCTAATCCCTATTAGGAATTAAATAATAGTAATAGTAATAATAATAATAAGACTCCTCTTATTAATTTATATTTAATATTTCCAAAATATTAAATAATAAATATTAAGCTATTTAATTTATTCTATCTCCATAGATTAAATTAAATACACTTAACTTATTATTACGATTATGCCATTTACTTCTTAAATAAATATTTTATTTTTGCGGTGTGACCCTTTATGTTCTCCATATTAAACCGGTTGTGAATAAATCAATTAGAACAATTCTAATTTTATTTAAATAAATAAATTAAACTATTTAATTCATTTAAATAAATAATATTTATTCTACAATAAGGGTAAGCCACCTTAGCGATCAACGACTTTCCAAATAATATAGATTTCAACATTAATCACAAAAGAACCTTTTAGTGAATAGTTACCGTACAATTCAATCCTTCTACCATACAATATCCCAATTAAATATAAGACATAGAATTACTGTCAAGTCTTATTTTATTTAATTATATGTATTTCGATTCTCAAATGCACAACTCTGATAATGCAAATTAGAAACTCCTTTCTAATTTCATTCTGCTTTGGCCAAAGACTTCTGAGTCGTCATTTATAGAATCACATAGGACATTCACTCCTTTTACTAGAAGTGGTAGATTCTTTGTTGACCATTCACCTATCTCGATGTATAACTTATTATACCCAATCATACCCTTTGATATACCCTAAGGGTCTTAAGGGACATGTCAAAGTATAACTCATCATACACAAGATACTATGATGATCTCAAGTCCAAGGATCACTTGTACTACTATCACTAGAGGAATTCCTATTGACAGGCGAGTAAAACTCCATTAGGTATTCCTTAGCGAGCCACGTTCAGTGAACTTATTCTCTAATAAGCACCTACATACTTGCTTTAGTGTCTCCACACAAATGATTATGAGATCAATCATCCTCTTCATAAGAGCAAGCAACGTATGTACTAATCTATCCGGATTCACTAATCCCCTTTTTAGTAATCCAACGATTAGGAACCATTTTAGTTTGTGAGCTATCTAGAATTTAGATCTCATTAGCATGATCACCATCATGATTCTAAAAGCATTGCTCAAAACTATGAGTTTATCACATTTAATATAACAGTACCATGTAGATAAAGTAAAATGCCTTTAATAACCGAATAAGATTACAAAGTATATGCTACATCATATCAAATATGATTGGCTTGCGTGCATACTACTTTCAATCTCCCACTTGCACTAAAGCCAATCGCCATGGTATCTTATACCCTTCTTCACTAAGTGACGATCATCCTGCTGCTGGATAAAGCTTCAGTAGATGGATATGCAATGTTGTTCTCGAGAGTCAACTATCTCTATAGTGACTTTTCTTCTTTCAATGATTCCACTAATCAAATGAAAGTGCCACAACACTTGTTTGAATCCAAGATGAGACTTAGGAACTATTCCTAGTTCTGTAATGAACTTTTCATCCAAACAATCAACTTGCAGCTTCATTTACAGCTATATACTTTGTCTTCGTCACTAAACCAGCAACTCTTTGCTGTTTGGAACCTTTCCAATTCACTGCACCACCTTTTGAGGAAACTATTTACCTTAAAGTGGATTTGTTATCGCCTTGGTCAGTCTGAAAAAAAATTGAGTCTGTTTAGCCCTCTAGTTTTAATTTAGATCCACCATGTATTATGATCACATCCTCAATACCGGTTAGGTACTTAAAGATGTTTTCACTGTCTTACAGTGATCTTCTCTAGAATATAACTGATCATCATCAAGCCTTGTATATTCATTGCATACATGATTGTAACTCATGCGATCTCTCTTTCAATTGGGGACAATTTTAGAGAGATACACTCCATGGCTCATCATCATGAGACCTCTCTTGGAGTTTGCCATGTTAAACGCCTTTAGCATCAAATGAATATACGTTCCTTGGGTCAAGCCGAACATCCTTTTAAATCTATCTATATAGATTTATATCCCCAATTTATAGGATGCTCCTCCCAAGTCATTCATGGAGGAATGTTTAGACAATTATATCTTTACTGATTGTAGCATTGGTGTGTTATTCCTTATCAGTAGTATATCAATATATAATACTAGGAATGTCACAGTGCTCCCACTGACCCTTTTGTACACACTAGGTTCATTCTCGTTTTTGATAAAATCAAACTCTTTTGATTGTCTCATCAAAACAAATGTTCCATCTTTGAGAAGCTTGCTTCAATCCATCAATGGATCATTGTAGCTTAAAACACGATTTGCTTCAACCTTTGAAACAAATTCCTCTGGCTGTATCATACATACATTCTCCTCAAGTCTTCATTGAGGAAGGGCGTCTCCACATCCATTTTGCCAGATTTCGTAATAAGCTACAATCACAAGCAAAATCAAAATGGACTTGAGCATTACCTTGTAATAAGGTTTTATCACAGTCAACTCCTTGACTTGAAAAACCTTTTAAACAAGTCTGGTCTTATAGGTCTCCACTTTGCCACTTGCCCCAATCTTTCTCTTAAAGACCCATATTCACACTCTAGGCACTATGCCCTTTTGTGGAGTAACCAGAGACTATACTTGGTTCTCATACATGGAGTCTATTTCAGATTTCATGGTCATCTGCCATTTGTCTAAGTGTCTTCTACTCATAGCCTCATCGTATATGACTGGATCATAATCCTCTACGATGCGTACCTCATCATCATCCTCTATGATGAATCCATACCTCCCAGGTATCTTCGGTACTCTTCCAGATTTACGATTCGGTTGTGGTACAATAGGTCTATCTATAGGTTCCTCGGTTCGACTTAAAGTGCTTTGTGGTTCTTAAACTCCTTCAAGATCTATTACCCTCCTACTAGCTTCTTCAATGATAAACACCTTTATCTAAGAAGGCAGCGTGTAGGATTATAGTACTAATACCCTAAACTTTCTTTAGGATATCCCACAAGTCTGCACTTGTCAGATTTTGTCCCAAACTTATCTTTGAAACTCTTTTCAATAAGATGGACAACCCCTTATCTTAACATACTTAAGAGTAGGAATCCTTCCTATCCATAACCTTTATGGAGTCTTAGGCTCGGATTTTTGAGGTTACCTTATTTTTGTAGATATGCAGCCGTTTCTAGGGCATAACCCCAGATGGATACTAGAATGTCGGTAAAAATCATTATGGACTGCACCATATCCAACAAGGTACAATTTTTCCTTTTTAGATACACTAATCAATTATTGCGTATCAGGAGGTGTCCATTATGAGAAAATACTATTGTGAGATGATCTAGAAACTCATTGCACAAGTATTCTTTCTTCGATCTGATCAAAGAATCTTAATACTTTGTCAATATGTTTCACTTCTGAATTCTTTGAACATTTCAAATGATTCAGACTTGTATTTTATCAAATACACACATTCAACTCTTTGAATGACCATCTCCTTTTCTTTTATTAGTTTATTCAATTTGCAAAATATTTTTTTTCATGTAAGTCAAGTATACAAAGTCTATTAAGTAATCTTCCAGTTTCAAACAAAACATTATCATTATAAATAGAACAACAATTGTTCTTAAATATAATACCAGAACCTTCCTTGTCCAACAACGAAAGTTCTAATATTTCTAATGAGAACTGGAACATAATAATAACTTATTAACTTAATAGACTTGCTCGTAGGCAATGCTAAACTATAAGTTCCTATGGTTAATGCAGCAACCTTTGCTCGATTCCCACACATAAGATTACTTACTCTTTGTTTAGCTTTCTACTTCTGCTTAGTCTCTGCATTGGATTGCATACGTAAGAACTACAGCCGGTATCCAATACTCAAGTAGAACCATGACTTACAGAAAGATTTATTTTTTTAATCATGAACAAACTTATATCTGTAACCAAAGCTTCATTAAGCTTCTTCTGGTTAGCCACTGTAAGATTCTCCTTACAGTTTCCTTTCTAGTATCCAGGCTTATTGCAGTGGAAGCAAACTCCTTTGCTATCTGCATCAGTCTTGTTCTTATTGTCCTTTGTTTTTGCCTTTCCATTTACCTTCTTTGAATTGTTCTTCTTTTAAGAAAATCCTTTGGCCCTCTTCCGTTTCCTGGAAGAATCATCTACCAGTGAGACTTGGTCTTTCTTGGTTGGAAAGTGACTCTTTACAGTTTTCAACATGTTTAAGCAACTCAGGCAGGCTGACTGACATATAGCTTGTTCATGTGGAAATTCACAATAATTTGTGAGAAAGAGTCTGGAAGTGATTGCAAGATCAAATCTTGGATCAGCTCTCCATCCATTAAAACCCAGTTGTCCCAATTGTTCAATCAGATTGATCATTTTAGGACATATGTCTATACTGTAGTGCCATCGGTTATTCTAGATTGGAAGAGCTCCTTAGATATCTAATATCTAGCAGTCCTACTTTCCTCACCCTTCAACTCTTTGAAGGTGCCAGAGTACAGTAGGAGCATCCATAGTTTCATGCTGACGTTGAAGCTCGTTACTCATAGATGCGAGCATGATGCATTGAGCCAACTGTGAATCATATTACCACTTTCTAAAAGTAGCAATCTCTTCCTCTGAGGCATCGTCTGCAACCATTGCAGGGATAAGCATATTAAGGACATAAGATAGCTTTTCAGCCTTGAGAACTATTCTCAAATTCTTTAACCGGTCCTTTTAATTTGGTCCGGTTAATTAGCATCTAATATGCTCCGCAGTGATAGTAAATTAGACATTGTAAAATTCTGTAAATGAATTTATAATTTAACAATATTTTAGCATACATTCATTTCTTAATTATTTACCAAAATAAATTAGGTCTTTATTTTAAATTGGTATCTCTCACTTTTTCATCAAACTATATTACCCTCATTATATAGTTCGACAAATCTAATTAAAGATTTGCTAGCGAGAATAAGGATCCCATTTCAAATGTATATAGCCTTGTGTGTGCACAACAAACTATATATAAATAAATAGGTAGACAACTGTTGTCAATTACATCACTATGTAACTCCTTGTATTTTGCCTCTTAGATTATAATGGTTAAGTGTGTGCACATCCGAACTAAAATAATCTAAGTTAAGTCCAACCTAGCACTTCCATATATGTGAAGAGAAAAAGACCGCCCTTGTGTGTGCACAACAAAGCAGTAATGTTCAATTCCTTAATAAGTATCAAATGTGATAAAACAACATCTAAATATTTAATACTCGCCTTGTGTGTGCACAACAAACTCATATTAAATATTTAATACTCTGTTGCTTTACCATGCTAGAAGGCGACGTTCGATATTCCTAATATCTTTGAACGCTTAGGACTTAATATAATTTCTTTGAGGGGTTTGTTATTATTAGTCTCATCTTGTTTAGCGCGCATGCACATATATATATATATATAAAATACGCGTTATATTATTTAGCATGCGAAGCATGTTGTATAATATATAATATATATATATATATAGTAAACATGCACATATAGAATACTATATTCTACCCGGATTGATTATGAAATTTTATTCTAGTTTGGTTCACTAGAGCCACCAAGTGAACCAAAAGGTCAAACCTAGGGTGCAAGAATTAAATTTAAATATAACTATTATATTTAAACCCGGGCTCCATTACAAACGGGTATTCAAGCGCTCCTTGCTCTTTTGTCTCCAATTTTTCAAGTAATTCTAAATAAACCTATAACATAAACTATTTACAATAAATAGAAATCTTGATCAGCAGTCAAGGGGAGGTACATAGGAGGAAGATAGAATTTACATCAAGAAAAAAACTTGAGAAGACGAGGTACGCAGACCCCATTTATAAAAAAACCCATTCATTCAAGCATCCACTAAAATAAATCCAATCACACATTGGTCAGTAGTATATAATCAATCCTTATTTATTATCATACATATCTCTATATGTATCAATAAATAACATTCATCTCATGAATAATAAAACCATTCCATATATGCATTGATATCAATTAATGGGCAATTAAAAGTTTACTAGAAATCTAATTTTGAAACAAAAATAAACTCCTTTATTTTAATCTAAATTTAAATCATAATAAACTTATTTATTTTATTTTATCCAATTTTGAATAAAAATAAACTCCTTTATTTTTAATCAAATTCCAAATCAAAATAATCTCTTTTATTTCAATTAATATGGAATCCAATTTCAAGTTCAAAACAAACTCTTTTATTTTAACTTAAAATTGTTAGAAAATAAAATATGTTAAATCCTATTCCTTATCAAAATAAACATCTTTATTTTAAGGAAACATGGAATCCTATTCCATATATGAATAAACTCTTTTATTCTAGGAAACATGGAATCCAATTCCATATGTGAATAAACTCATTTATCCTAGTTAACGTAGAATCAAATTCTAAGTTCAAGTAAAAACTTTTAATTTTAATTATATTCCAATTCAAAATAAACCTTTCATCTTAATTGAAAATAAATAAAATCAAAATAAAAAATTTTCAAATTCTGCAGACCAGCGCGGTCGCGCTCCAAAATGAACTAGGAGCGGCGCGACTGCGCTACACCCCCAAAAACGATTTTTGGGTTCGGGCGCGGCCGCGCTCCAGAATGAACTGGAAGCGGCGCGGCCGCGCCGCGTAGCAGACTTCGAAAAAAATTTTTGTTGCCCAGAAAATTGATCCAATCGCATACCCATACATACATAGAATCATAATAATCGATAATTAGCACAAGGTTAGTCTTTGATGCCACTGTTAGGTTTGTACATAGCGAGAACATGCAATCAAATTACATAAATAGTGCGGAAGTGCGATAAAACAGATTTTAAAATTTTCATACAAACCATCACCATGATCATCCATGTGCTCAATTATCAATTAAATGAAAGAGATAGATATTAAGAAATTATACCATCATAGAACCGTGCTTCCTCGGGTACAAGTTCACCTCTAATTCCTTCGCGTTCTCCTTGAATTCCACCGATTAAATTCCTTCCTTTGATCAACGTTAGCCACCCAAGTGTTTGGCCTCTAGAGGTGATCCACCAAGGAATAATAGTTGTTCAAGAAGATGGGTATTGGCAAAACCCTAGTTTCTATCTCTATAGAAATTGCAAGTACTCTCTCTCTCTCTCCAATTCTTATGGAAGAGTGTGTAATTGTCTAACCCTAAATCATGATAAGACTCCTCTTATTTATAGATATAGAGAACCCTCCTAAACTATTTAGGATTAGGGTTTTTATTTTAATTAAACTCCTTTAATTAATTGAACACCTAATCCAATTAGGAATTCATGAGAGAGTACTTCTATTAATTAATTCCTAATCCCTATTAGGAATTAAATAATAGTAATAGTAATAATAAAATTAAATCCAAAATATTAAATAATAAATATTAAGCTATTTAATTTATTCTATCTCCATAGATTAAATTAAATACACTTAACTTATTATTACGATTATGCCATTTACTTCTTAAATAAATATTTTCCTTTTGCGGTGTGACCCTTTAGGTTCTCCATATTAAACCGGTTGTGAATAAATCAATTAGAACAATTCTAATTTTATTTAAATAAATAAATTAAACTATTTAATTCATTTAAATAAATAATATTTATTCTACAATAAGGGTAAGCCCCCTTAGCGATCAACGACTTTCCAGATAATATAGATTTCAACATTAATCACAAAAGAACCTTTTAGTGAATAGTTACCGTACAATTCAATCCTTCTACCATACAATGTCCCAATTAAATATAAGACATAGAATTACTGTCAAGTCTTATTTTATTTAATTATATGTATTTCGATTCTCAAATGCACAACTCTGATAATGCAAATTAGAAACTCCTTTCTAATTTCATTCTGCTTTGGCCAAAGACTTCTGAGTCGTTATTTACCAAATCACATAGGACATTCACTCCTTTTACTAGAAGTGGTAGATTCTTTGTTGACCATTCACCTATCTCCATGTATAACTTATTATATCCAATCATACCCTTTGATATACCCTAAGGGTCTTAAGGGACATGTCAAAGTATAACTCATCATACACAAGATACTATGATGATCTCAAGTCCGAGGATCACTTGTACTACTATCACTAGAGGAATTCCTATTGACAGGCGAGTAAAACTCCATTAGGTATTCCTTAGCGAGCCACATTCAGTGAACTTATTCTCTAATAAGCACCTACATACTTGCTTTAGTGTCTCTACACAAATGATTATGAGATCAATCATCCTCTTCATAAGAGCAAGCAACGTATGTACTAATCTATCCGGATTCACTAATCCCCTTTTTAGTAATCCAACGATTAGGAACCATTTTAGTTTGTGAGCTATCTAGAATTTAGATCTCATTAGCATGATCACCATCATGATTCTAAAAGCATTGCTCAAAACTATGAGTTTATCACATTTAATATAACAGCACCATGTAGATAAAGTAAAATGCCTTTAATAACCGAATAAGATTACAAAGTATATGCTACATCATATCAAATATGATTGACTTGCGTGCATACTACTTTCACATGGTGTCCTTGGAGGAAATTTCTAGGAAATTTCCTAATTATAGTGAGATAACAATTTTGTCCTTAAAGAAAATTACTTATGACCATTGTGTCCATGAAGGAAATTTTTAGCAAATTTCCTTGGGATATCTTGAAGACCATCTTGCCCTTCCCTAGTAATGGTTAAAGATTATTTTGCCCTTGGTCTTGACTTTCTATAAATAGAGAAGCCTTAAACATTGAAATAAATTAATCCCTTTTGAGTACTGAAACTAGATGGTATAAAGAATCTCGTGTCCGAAGATGAACGTATTTTGACTTCGGATGAGTGAGATATGGCCAATTCAATATTTGGATTTTTGTGACGAAAACTGTTATAACTTGAGTTCTACAACTTTGATGGTTACGAAATTTAAACTGAAACTTCATGATGACATTTATAAGATTCTGGAAATAGTTGAAATTTTTTGAAGTTTAGCATAATATAGTTAATTTTGACAAGTTACGAACTCAAAATGGCTTTTTGAAAAATAATTAATAAAAAGAAAAAATTCCAGAAAAATTATTTTTATGTATAGAATATATGTATATATTTGTGGCCAGAAAAGAAAAAAAATAACAAAGTGGTTAAGAAGGATTTTATGTAGAAGATATGGTTTAAGAAATTACGAAAATTTAATTTTAGGGTTACCGAGAAACATATTTGGTAGTTTACCGGTAAAGACGCGGTCACATAGGATACATAACATGAAATGAGGGTAAAATAGTCATTTTGAGGTTATAAAAGAATGAAATTTAAGTTGGTACTTGAGGATGTAGTACGACTGATGGAAAATTAAAACGAGAACACAAATGGTTACCGATTGTAACTATATATTATTTGATAACTGATAAGTAAATTAAGGTAAATCCTTATGGATGATGTAGGTTATCGATTGAAGGAAGGAATTGTATATCTAAATGATGTAGATGACGAATGTCGATACATGCAAGTGTTTCCAGAACTTGTTGTATATGTTTGAACTTGTTAAATGTTATGTGAAAGTTTTATTTTATGCGTTATGTGAACTTCTTGCGAATGAATTGAGATATGCACTATGTGCTATGTGGTGATGCAATTATATTGAATTAGTTTGATGTTTGGAACTGGTTAAGTTATAGGAATTCACAATATTTATGATTTGAGATGCATGATAAGCACGAAGCATGGTTAAATGCAAAGCATGATAAGTATAAGACATGAATATATGTCAAGCATAAGAAGTATGAAACATGTAGAAATGCAAAGTATGAAGAGGATAAAGTATGTTTAAAAATGTAGATTATGTGCTATGTGATAAATGTTAAACTTGCTGGGCAACGTAGTTGCTCACCCTTGCTATAAAAAAATTATTTTCAGCTACACCAGTTGATGAGGACATCGTTAGCTCAGGAATGCAATCCAACTATGGAGTGGATCCGGTGCAAGTTCCAGTGGGACTAGTGACGAGGACTAAAGCTAAGCGTTTTAAGGAATGATTACTTGTTCTTATTCAAGCCATTTGGGAAGAGAAAGGAATGAGTTCAGAAGCTTTGGAATTGGACACTAAGTTCGTGAATATGCTAGGAGTAATGGGACGAAACAAGGATCTTGTTTATAGTAATGTACTGGTCGGAAGCCAAGAAAACGAAATTCGGATTTTTAAAATTGATGAGCTCGCCCCGACGGGTTTAGGATACTCAGTGAGCTCGCCCCGATGCAGATTTTGTAGTTCAACGAGCTCGCCCCGACACGGTTATCCAAATTTGACCTGACGCATTTTTTGAGACTCTGACGCAGATTTCTTTAATTGATGAGTTATTTTCAGTATATTTTAGATTCCTATTGTAATTAGGTTACTTCTAGTTTAGAGTTTGATTCTAAATTGATTGTTATTTCCTTTTTAAGATTCTAGGATTCCATAGATAGTATAAATAAGTTTTATGATTGTAATTCATCAACAATTCAATAATTATTCAGAGTTTATTCATAATTGACAGCTATTCTCTACTTTTGGTTCTTTGAAGAATTTCTAAGTTATTTTCTTAGTTTTTCTTTGAATTTCATAATTAACTTATCATACAACAATCCATAGTTGTGTGTGGCGTTATTCTACCACATCATTCAGTTGTACGAAGATTATCATTTTTTCTTCAATAAGGGTTTAAGTGTTGTTGGTGTTGTAGCGATCGTAAATATTTCGGATCCTCGTAGTTAGAATTTTTGAATTTTTTTATATAATAATATTTATATTAATAATGTTGTGTTATATGTGATTAGAGGTCGATTTTTGACCTAACGAATGTGATATGTGATTATGTATATGTGTTGCGATTTCATAGACGAAATAAAAAAAATTTCCGAGAAAACGCCGAAAACACTATTCATAAAATACAAAAATTGACTTTTTCGTTTTTCGAAATATCGAATCACGGGATGTTTCGAATCACGGGATTTTTTGAATCGCGGGATGTTAATTGTTCGAGGCTAGGAGACGTAATCTCCAATAAAACTGACGAAAGAAATTTCGCGGTTTTCGCATGGGAGACGAGTTAGAAGATCTAACTAGAATAAAATCGAGTAACCGAGCGACTTTGATAGTGTAAACCCTAATCGTTTATAAAAGGGTAAAATGGACTTTTGGTTAACTATAATATTTATAATAGTTAACTAGAAAGAAACTAGAAATTGAAATTAAGTTTTGAAGTAACCGAATCAGAAAATAGCGTAGTTATTAAAATGGCTCGGTTAGGGTTAGGATAGCATGGCTTAGGGTTGAGCCATGGCTTAATGGCTAGGGTTAAAACCTAAGACTTAAGGCTTAAGAAAGGAAGAGGGCAAGTGTCACTTTGTGGGAGTTTTGATGGACATGTGTCACCTTGTAGAATATAGGCATGTGATTCATTGAACTTGGAAAAGCATGAGATAAAGAAATGTTGGGGTGGAGGAGACAAGCTTGGATATAGTAAGTTTTGGTTATGGGGGAACATTCATTTAATGCATAGTTTCCTTTTAATTTGCTTAACTTGCCAAACAAGGCCTGAGGCCATTATTAGGTTCCTTAACCTATGATTAGTTAACTTAACTAGTATGCATGGTTGAGTTAAATGGTGGAGGATTAGGCTAGGTTCATAGAACTTAGCCATTTCTTCATTTCATCTTCCTTTCTTTCATCCAAAAAGCTAGAGAGAAAAGTGAGAAAAGAGAGAGCTAATCCAAGAGAGAAAAAGAGATAAATCAATAGGAAGTTGTAGCATTAATCAAGAAGAAGAAGCAAGACCATAGATTGATCATCGAGCATCTAGGAGCAAGGTTAGAAAGCCAAGAACTAGAGGATTAAGGAGGTAAAAAGCCTAAGTTCTTCATCTTTTTTTTTTTTAATTTTTATAACTTTAATAGCTTTGTAGCTTGATTATGAAGTATTTGTTGGTGGTTGTTGTTAGTTTTGATTATTGAAGGATCATGGAGAGATAAGGAGGTTATATATGTGATAACCTCGTGAAAATTTACCGGTAAATGCCATGAAAGCGAAAGCGATTATTAAAAAACGAAACCTTTGGGTAAAGGATGGAAAAGCTTATTAGAGGACCTAAAAAGGACTTAGATTAGTTTTTATTATGTTTTGACATATGTCGCACGTGTGATATGAAAAGTTCAATGTGGAATGGGTGGATAGGCGTCTTAAGACGATTATAAGACTTAATACCGCGTGAGGGATAGGTTTTTGTCTATCGCATCCGAGCGAGTCCGAAAACTTAGGGCTATTGTAGTATATGAAAAATGGGATTCGTGGGCTCAAGAACGAGTCCAATCCGACTCCGAATGAATGAGATACGCTAAACCGAAAGTTAACGTCGTTAAAATGACGTTTATTGAAAAAGTCGTTCGTAACGGGACTTTTGAGCTAATGTTAGAGATTGCTAGAAATCTTGGAAAATTGTTCCGACTATGCGAAGTTATAGATGTTGTGGTATATTAGAAATAGGTTTAGGCGTTAGAAATCGAGCGTGTGTCGGAAGGTTTTTCGTAGAAAAGAAATTTTTTTTAGTTCAGTAGTTCCCGCAGGGGCGGGAGTTTTGTGCCTAATTTTCTCGCCGGGGCACGCTCAGCAGAGAGTTGGCGCCGGGGCAGGAAAAATTAGCCTTCCTGACCGCGCTGGGGCGCAGATGCCCTGAGCCTGGTTTTGTAATTTTTCCGTCGTTCGTTCAATCTAGCGTAACTTTTGCATACGAACTCCGATTCTAGAAATTTAAAATGATTCGAAAAGCTAACGAAGAGACCTACAACTTCCATTCAAAACAAATTGAAGATTGAGGGTCGATATTAATTCTAAAATTAGAACTTTATCAAGGCTGTGGTATAAACGAGCGTCAAAATATGATAGTTCTTCGGAACGCCGAACCAACGAACCTCGCTAGCTTGAATTCTCGAGTCTAATTGTTAGGTGTTGGGAAATGTAGTCTAGCGTAGTATAAACTAAAGATTGGTAATTGAATTGAGCGTATCAATTGTACGTAATTTCGTGTCAATTGGGCGTTCGGGTTAAACGAGTCGGGCGAGCGTCGTGTGAAGAACGTCGAAACACCGAGTCATATGTTAATGTTTTTAAAAGGTGTTCTGATTCTAATGAAACGACCATTATAAAGTATGAGCTAGAGTTAATGTAAACTATGAGTGGCAATTATACGTGGCTAATTGGTATGTTTATGTGCATTAATTGTATAGGACTTACAAAGGCGATTAACGCTAAAAGTCTAAAGCATGCGAAAGGCAAGTATCCTAACTTATTGTAAGTATTTTAATTTGTTGCATGTATCCCTGAACTTTTTGCAAGTTTCCTAAACTTACTCAAATTTTATCGAGCAAGTTTCCTAGCTTTCATTTGATGTTCGTATTAAATGCAAGTGTTCTAACCTTGTACATTGTTTATGGTGTACAAGCTTTTGCATTCATTCAACTTCGTTTCTATGAATGCCTTGATACGTTATGATGTTCAAATTTACTCAATGTGTTATATTGTGTAAATCCTAGACTTGTGCAAATCTTTTAGCATCTGTACAAGTGTTTCAGCTATGCTTTGACATAAATTGTTCAAATTTGAGTATTCTATATTCACCAATTGTTTAAAATATACATCAATGTCGTTTTTTCCGGCTAGACAAAGTTTTGAATATTTTATCGATTTTACATTAAATTTTTGAAATATTATTGATGTTAAGTAGAGCCATCCGACCTGAATTGTTTCGGGGCGGATTCAGATTCAAATTTGAGATGAACAACCCTAATATTAGGTATTTTTATATCGGAAAATCCTGACCGACCCGTGAGGTGGTCAACCAAACGCATGGTTGTTTAGCATGAAGTGTTGTACAACGCAGGGCATACGGGCTGATCACCCAACGTGCTTGTAAGACCAAGACGGTTCATAGTTGAATTACTACAGAACCTTTACGAAAACAAAAATAATGTTCAAGGTCTTTTGATTGCTCAGTATATATAGTTAGTATGTTGTTTCGAAAATTCGAAATAACAGATCTTGTTATTCAGATTGATTCGTAGTCTCTTCATAACTATTGCTCAGTTGTTGAAGTACTCTTCAGAGTAATTATTTAATTCATATTTATGTTATCCTTATTAATTGTTATTACTTGCTGAGCTTTGTAGCTCATTCTTGCTTTGAATTAAATGTTTTCAGCTAAGCGGGATCGTGCAGAGGGTTCGGGTAAGGACAAAGGGAAGAAGAAGATGGAAGGATCGTAGAACGATCTGTTTGTAATAGATAGAATGTTTGTAATAATATTTTATATAATATTATATAAAAACACGTTAAAGGTCTTAGAACCTGAGAATTGTAAGATTATGTCTGTAATAGCTAGTAATTACCTTCATAATGTTAATATTATTTAGATGTTGGTTGTGGATGAATAGTACCGTGGTGCACCAGATACGGGTTTGAAGGTACCCGGATTTGGGGGCGACACAGGTTGGTATCAAAGTTGTAGGTTAGAAACCTTAGGTGGGGTCACCTTAGGCTATAATCTAGACTAGGTAGAAGCGATGGAATAATAAATAACTCAAATAGAGTTTAAAGGAGATGGATTGAGAAAATTCATTGTAAAATGAAATAAAAGTAACCTAAATAAAACTATTGTTTGCTATGTGTATGTAGTGTTTATGTACTAATCAGGAATAATTTGTGTGTAGATGTCGATGAAAGTAGTATGCACACAAGTCAATCATATTTGATATGATGTAGCATATACTTTGTAATCTTATTCATTTATTAATAAAAGAATTGATTTTCTTAAAAGGCATTTTATATTATCTACATAGTGCTGTTATATTAAATGTGATAAACCCATAATTTTGAGCAATGCTTTTAGAATCATGATGTTGATCATGCTAATGAGATCTAAATTCTAGATAGCTCACAAACTAAAATCGTTCATAATCGTTGGATTACTAAAAGGGGATTAGTGAATCCGGATATATTAGTACATACGTTGCTTGCTCTTAGGAAGAGGATGATTGATCTCATAATCATTTGTGTGGAGACACTAAAGCAAGTATGTAGGTGTTTATTAGAGAATAAGTTCACTGAACGTGGCTCGCTAAGGAATACCTAATGGAGTTTTACTCGCCTGTCAATAAGAATTCCTCTAGTGATAGTAGTACAAGTGATCATTGGACTTGAGATCATCATAGTATCTTGTGTATGATGAGTTATGCTTTGACATGTCCCTTAAGACCTTTAGGGTATATCAAAGGGTATGATTGGGTATAATAAGTTGTACATGGAGATAGGTAAATGATCAATAAAGAATCTACCACGTCTAGTAAAAGATGTGAATGTCCTATGTGATTCGATAAATGACAACTCAGTAGTCCTTGGCCAAGGTAAAATAAAATTAGAAAGGAGTTTCTAATTTACATTATTTAGAGTTGTGCATTTTGGAATCGAAATACATATAATTAAATAAAGTAAGACTTGACAGTAAATCCATATCTTTTATTTAATTGGGACATTGTATGGTAGAAGAATTGAATTATACGATTACTATTCACTAAAAGGTTCTTTTGTGATTAATGTTGAAATCTATATTATCTAGAAAGTCGTTGATCGCTAAGGGGGCTTACCCTTATTGTAGAATAAATATTATTTATTTAAATAAATTAAATAGTTTAATTTATTTATTTAAATAAGATTAGAATTGTTCTAATTGATTTATTCACAACCGGTTTACTATGGAGAACCTAAAGGGTCACACCGCAAAAGGAAAAATATTTATTTAAGAATTAAATGACATAATTGTAATAATAAGTTAAGTGTATTTAATTTAATCTATGGAGATAGAATAAATTAAATAGCTTAATATTTATTATTTAATATTTTGGAAATATTAAATATAAATTGATAAGAGGAGTCTTATTATTATTATTATTATTACTATTACTATTATTTAATTCCTAATAGGGATTAGGAATTAATTAATAGAAGTACTCTCTCTCATGAATTCCTAATTGGATTAGGAGCATAATTAATTAAAGGAGTTTAATTATAATAGAAACCCTAATCCTAAATATTTTAGGAAAGGGTTATTCCTACATCTATAAATAAGAGGAGTCTTATCATAGATTAGGGTTACATACTCTTGCATTAGATTGTGGAGAGTACTTACAATTTCTATAGAGATAGAAACTAGGGGTTTGCCAACACCCATCTTCTTGAATAATTATTCCTACTTGGTGGATCACCTCTAGAGGCCAAACACTTGAGGCTAACGTTGATCAAAGGTAGGAATCTCATCGGTGGAATTCGAGGAGAACACGAAGGACTAGGAGTTAAATTTGTACCCGAGGAAGCTTTGATCTACGAGGGTATAATTCTTATTCTCTTTCTCTTTCGTTTATATCGTTAATTGAGCACATAGATTGATCATGGTGATGATTTGTATTAAAATTTTAAAATCTGATTTTATCGCGCTTCCGCTATATTTATGTAATTTGATTGCATGTATGCGTCATATACAAACCTAACAGTGGTATCAGAGCCTAATCTTGTGCTAATTATCGATTTTGATAATTCCTTATGTGTATGGTATGCGATTGGATCGAAATTTTTGGGCAGAATTCGTTTTTTTTCTGAAACTGCTACGCGGCATAGCTGCGCCGGCTCTAGTTCATTCTGGAGCGCAGCTGCGCCCAAATCCAGAAAATCAGTTTCTGGGGTTCAGCGCAGCTGCGCCGTTTCCCAGTTCATTCTGGGCGCAACTGCGCCGGACAGCAGAATCCGAAATTTTCTTTTTCCTTCAATTGAAATAAATGGTTTATTTAATTGATATAAGTTTAAAATAAAGATATTTATTTTATCTGGAATAGGATTTCAGATTGCTAAAATTAAAGGAGTTTAATTTGGATTTGGTTTTTGATTAAAATAAAAGAGTTTATTTTGTTTCAAAACTAAATATTAGCAAAACGTTTGCCCATTAATTGATATCAATGCATATATAGAATGGTTTTATTATTCATGGGATGAATGTTATTTATTGATACATATAGAGATATGTATGATAATAAATAGGGATTGATTATGGACTATTGACCAATGTGTGATTGGAATTATTTTAGAGGATGCTTGAATGTATGGGTTTTATAAATGGGGTCTGCGTACCTCGTCTTCTCTAATTTTTCTTAATATAAATTCTATCTCCCTCCTATGTATTTCCCCTTGACTGCTGATCAAGGTTTCTATTTATTGTAAATAGTTTATGTAATAGGACTAGTTAGAATCAATTTTGAAGAATTGGAGATAAAGGAGCAAGGAACGCTTGAAGACCCGTTTGTATTGAAGCCCAGGTTTAAATGTAATAGTTATATTTAAATTTATTCTTCCACCCTAGGTTTGACCTTTTGGTTCATTTGGTAGCTCTAGTAAACCAAACTAGAATAAAAGTCCATAATCAATCCGGGTAGAATATAGTATTCTATATGTGCATGCTTACTATATATATATTATATATTATCCAACATGCTTCGCATGTAAAATAATATGTCGCGTATTTTATATATATATGTGCATGCGCGCTAAACAAGATGAGACTAATAATAATTACAAATCCCTCAAAGAAATTATATTAAGTCCTAAGCGTTCAAAAATATTGGGAATATCGAACGTCGCCTTCTAGCATGGTAAAACAATAGAGTATTAAATATTTAATATGAGTTTGTTGTGCACACACAAGGCGAGTATTAAATATTTAAGATGTTGTTTTATCACATTTGATGCTTATTAAGGAAGTGAACATTACTGCTTTGTTGTGCACACACAAGGGGGGTCTTTTTCTCTTCACATATATGGAAGTGCTAGGTTGGACTTAACTTAGATTATTTTAGTTCGGATGTACACACACTTGACCATTATAATCTAAGAGGCAAAATACAAGGACTTACATAGTGATGTAATGGAGAATAGTTGTCTACCTATTTATTTATATATAGTTTGTTATGCACACACAAGGCTATATACATTTGAAATGGGGTCCTTAAGCTCACTAGCAAATCTTTAATTAGATTTGCCGAACTATATAATGAGGGTAATATAGTTTGATGAAAATAGTGGGAGATACCAATTTAAATAAAGACCTAATTTATTTAGGTAATTAATTAAATGAATGAATGCTAAAATGTTGTCTATTTTCACATGCAGAATTTAAAAATGTCAAACTCACTATCACTGCGTAGCATACTTGATGCTAACAAATTGACCGGACCGAATTACACGGACTGGTTAAGGAATCTGAGAATTGTTCTCACTACTGAAAAGATTTCTTATGTCCTAAATTCGCCAGTCCCTGCAAGTGTTGCAGAAACAGCCTCTGAGGAAGAGATTGCTACTTTCAGAAAGTGGCAAGATGATGCAATCTTGGCTCAATGCATCATGCTCGCATCCATGAGTAACGAGCTTCAGCGTCAGCATGAAACCATGGATGCTCCTACTATATTGCTGCACCTCAAAGAGTTGTATGGTGAGCAAAGTAGGACTGCTAGATATCAGATATCTAAGGAGCTCTTCCGATCTCGTATGACCGAGGGCACTACCGTTGAGACTCATGTCCTTAAGATGATTAATCTGATTGAACAACTTGGACAACTTGGGTTCGTGATGGATGGGGAGTAAAGTCAAGATTTGATCTTGCAGTCACTCCCGGACACCTTCTCACAATTTGTTGTGAATTTTCACATGAATAAGTTGGACGTCAGCTTGCCTGAGTTACTTAACATGTTGAAAATTGCTGAAGGTCACTTCTCATCCAACAAGAACCAAGTCTTACTAGTGGACGATTCTTCCAAGAAAAGGAAGAGGCCCAAGGTATCTTCTGAAAAGAAGAAAAACAAGAAGGCTAAGGGCAAGGCAAAGAGAAAGGATAAAAAGAAACCTGATCCAGATAGCAAAGGAATTTGCTACCATTGCAATAAGCCGGGACACTGGAAGAGGAACTGCAAGGAGTATCTTGCGGACCAGAAGAAGCTTGGAGAAGCTTCGACTTCCGATCTAGGTTTGTTCATGATTGAAATTAATTTTTCTGAAAGTTAAAATTCTACTTGGGTATTGGATACCGGCTGTAGTTCTCACATATGTAATAATATGCAGGGACTAAGCAGAAGTAGAAAGCTAAACAAGGATGAAGTCGTCCTACGAGTGGGAAATGGAGCAAAGGTTGCTGCATTAGCTGTAGGAACTTATCGTTTAGCACTGCCTACGCGCAAGTTCATTAGTTTAAATAAGTTTTATTATGTTCTGACACTCATTAGAAACATTATTTCAATTTCTGTATTGGATATGGATGGTTTTGATATTATAATAAAGAACAATAGTTGTTCTATTTATAATAAAAATGTTTTATATGGTGTTGGTAATTTACTAAATGGACTTTACATACTTGACTTGCATGAAAATATACTTCAAATTGAACAAACTAAGAAAATAAAAAGAGATGATTTTAATTATACCTTTATGTGGCACTGTAGACTCGGTCATATCAATGAAACAAGATTATCCAAGTTACATAAAGATGGGTTTTTAGAGCTATCTGATTATGAATCATATCCAACTTATGAATCTTATCTCATGGGTAAGATGATTAAATCACCTTTTAGTGGAAAAGGAGAAAGAGTTATAGAGTTGTTAGCGTTGGTACACACAGATGTATGTGGACCTATGACAACAAATGCACGAGGAGGGTATTCTTATTTAATTACTTTCACTGATGATCATTCTAGATTTGGATATGTGTATTTAATGAAATACAAATCTGAATCGTTTGAAAAGTTCAAAGAATTCAAAAGTGAAGTAGAGAAGCAAACTGGTAAGAGTATTAAAATTCTTCGATCGGATCGAGGAGGGGAATACTTGACCAATGGGTTTCTCAATTGTCTAAAAAAAATGGTATAATCTCACAATGGACTCCACCAGGGACGCCACAGTTGAATGGTGTATCTGAAAGGAGAAATCGAACATTGTTGGACATGGTTCGTTCCATGATGAGTTTTACCGACCTTCTAGTATCCTTCTGGGGTTATGCCCTAGAATCGGCTGCATACTTACTTAACAAGGTACCTACCAAATCCGTCCCAAAGACCCCATATGAGATATGGACAGGGAGGAAACCTAGTCTTAAGCATGTTAAGACTTGGGGTTGTCCAGCTTATGTCAAAAGGTTTGAGCATGATAAGCTGAAGACTAGATCCGACAAGTGTAGATTTGTGGGATATCCTAAAGAAAGTTTAGGTTATTATTTCTATCATCCTACTGATTAAAAGGTGTTTGTAGTGAAACACGCTGCCTTCTTGGAAAAGGAGTTTATCCTTGAAGGGGCCAGTGGGAGTAAGATATATCTTGAAGAAGTTCAAGAACCACAAAATACTCCGGATCAAAGTCAGGTACCTGACCAAGTAGAAGAACCTACTGTACCACAACCTATTCGTAAATCTGGAAGAGTACCGAAGATACCTGAGAGGTATGGATTCATCATAGAGGATGATGATGAGGTACGCATCGTAGATGATGATGATCCATTGACTTACGAAGAGGCTATGAGTAGTGAAGACTCAGAGAAATGGCTAGAAGCCATGAAATCCGAGATGGACTCTATGTATGAGAACCAAGCATGGACTTTGGTTTCACCACCTGAGGGCATTAAGCCTATTGGGTGTAAATGGGTCTTTAAAAAAAAGACTAGAGCAGATGACAAGGTAGAGACCTATAAGGCCCGACTGGTTGCAAAAGGTTTCAAACAAAGACAAGGAGTTGACTATGATGAAACCTTCTCACCAGTAGCTATGCTCAAGTCCATTCGGATTTTGCTTGCAATTGCAGCTTATTATGACTACGAGATCTGGCAAATGGATGTGAAAACGGCCTTCCTCAATAGAGAGCTTGAGGAGAATGTATATATGATACAGCCAGAGGGTTTTGTTTCAACGGTTGGAACAAACCAAGTCTATAAGCTACAACGATCCATTTATGGATTGAAGCAAGCTTCTCGAAGATGGAACATCGGTTTTGATGAGATAATCAAAAATTTTGATTTTATCAAAAACGAGGATGAACCATGTGTGTACAAGAAGGTTAGTGGGAGCGCTGTATCATTCCTTGTATTATATGTTGATGATATATTACTAATAGGGAATGATGTTCCTATGCTACAGTCGATCAAAATTTGGTTATCTAAACACTTCTCCATGAAGGACTTGGGTGAGGCATCCTGTATTTTGGGGGTAAAGATCTATAGAGATAGATCTAAAAGGATGCTAGGCTTGACCCAAGGAAAGTACATTGACTCAATGCTAAAGAAGTTTAGCATGGAAGATTCCAAGAGAGGTCTCATGTCGATGAGCCATGGAATACATCTCTCCAAGAAACAGGCCCCAAAGACACCTGAGGAGAGAGACCGTATGAGTAAGATTCCTTATGCTTCCGCAGGATCTATCATGTACGGTATGATATGTACTAGACCAGATGTCGCTCATACACTTAGTGTAACAAGCAGATATTAGTTGAATCCAGGAGAAGAGCACTGGAAGGCAGTGAAAAACATCCTAAAGTACTTAAGAAGAACTAAGGATGTATTTCTGGTCTACGGTGGGTCTGAATTGAAACTAGAGGGCTATACAGACTCAAGTTTTCAAACGGACCAAGATGATAGTAAATCCGTTTCAGGTTACGTGTTTACCTTAAACGGTGGCGTAGTGAGTTGGAAAAGTTCCAAGTAGCAAACAGTTGCTGATTCAGTGACAGAGGCAGAGTACATAGCTGCAAGTGAAGCTGCAAAAGAAGCTGTTTGGATGAAGAAGTTCATAACTGAACTTAGAGTGGTTCCTAGCATTAGAGGAGCCGTACCTTTATTCTATGACAACAACGGAGCTGTTGCGCAGGCTAAGGAACCCAGGTCTCATCAGAAATCCAAACATGTGTTGTGGTGGTTTCATTTGATTAGAGAGATCATTGAAAGAGGAGATGCCACCCTGGAGCGTGTGGACTCTCAAGACAACATTGCAGATCCATTTACTAAAGCTTTAACACAACAGCAGTTTGATCGTCACTTAGAGAAGATGGGTATTAGATACCATGGCGATTGACTTTAGTGCAAGTGGGAGATTGAAAGTAGTATGCACACAAGCCAATCATATTTGATATGATGTAGCATATACTTTGTAATCTTATTCATTTATTAATAAAAGAATTGATTTTCTTAAAAGGCATTTTATATTATCTACATAGTGTTGTTATATTAAATGTGATAAACCCATAGTTTTGAGCAATGCTTTTAGAATCATGATGTTGATCATGCTAATGAGATCCAAATTCTAGATAGCTCACAAACTAAAATCGTTCCTAATCGTTGGATTACTAAAAGGGGATTAGTGAATCCGGATAGATTAGTACATACGTTGCTTGCTCTTAGGAAGAGGATGATTGATCTCATAATCATTTGTGTGGTGACATTAAAGCAAGTATGTAGGTGCTTATTAGAGAATAAGTTCACTGAACGTGGCTCGCTAAGGAATACCTAATGGAGTTTTACTCGCCTGTCAATAGGAATTCCTCTAATGATAGTAGTACAAGTGATCCTTGGACTTGAGATCATCATAGTATCTTGTGTATGATGAGTTATGCTTTGACATATCCCTTAAGACCTTTAGGGTATATCAAAGGGTATGATTGGGTATAATAAGTTGTACATGGAGATAGGTGAATGATCAATAAAGAATCTACCACGTCTAATAAAAGATGTGAATGTCCTATGTGATTCGATAAATGACAACTCAGTAGTCCTTGGCCAAGGCAGAATGAAATTAGAAAGGAGTTTCTAATTTACATTATTTAGAGTTGTGCATTTTGGAATCGAAATACATATAATTAAATAAAATAAGACTTGACAGTAAATCCATGTCTTATATTTAATTGGGACATTGTATGGTAGAAGGATTGAATTGTACAGTAACTATTCACTGAAAGGTTCTTTTGTGATTAATGTTGAAATCTATATTATCTGGAAAGTCGTTGATCGCTAAGGAGGCTTACCCTTATTGTAGAATAAATATTATTTATTTAAATGAATTAAATAGTTTAATTTATTTATTTAAATAAGATTAGAATTGTTCTAATTGATTTATTCACAACCGGTTTAATATGGAGAACCTAAAGGGTCACACCGCAAAAGGAAAAATATTTATTTAAGAAGTAAATGACATAATTGTAATAATAAGTTAAGTGTATTTAATTTAATCTATGGAGATAGAATAAATTAAATAGCTTAATATTTATTATTTAATATTTTGGAAATATTAAATATAAATTGATAAGAGGAGTCTTATTATTATTATTATTATTATTACTATTACTATTATTTAATTCCTAATAGGGATTGAGAATTAATTAATAGAAGTACTCTATCTTATGAATTCCTAATTGGATTAGGAGCATAATTAATTAAAGGAGTTTAATTATAATAGAAACCCTAATCCTAAATAGTTTAGGGAAGGGTTATTCCTACATCTATAAATAAGAGGAGTCTTATCATAGATTAGGGTTACACACTCTTGCATTAGATTGTGGAGAGTACTTACAATTTATATAGAGATAGAAACTAGGGGTTTGCCAACACCTATCTTCTTGAATAATTATTCTTCCTTGGTGGATCACCTCTAGAGGCCAAACACTTGGGTGGCTAACGTTGATCAAAGGAAGGAATCTCATCGGTGGAATTTGAGGAGAACACGAAGGACTAGGAGTTGAACTTATACCCGAGGAAGCTTTGATCTATGAGGGTATAATTCTTATTCTTTTTCTCTTTCGTTTATATCGTTAATTGAGCACTGATAAACACATAATTCATACATTTTATTATCCCTAATTTTGTCCTTTTATTATATTAGTTTATTTAATTAATATGTTTTATTTTGTTTTGTAGGATTTAATATTTTATTGCGATAAAGTCAAAATCTTGGTGATCAAACAATATTTAATGCTCTTATTCATGTAAAGAAATATCCAAGAAGAATCCTACATGAAAAAGGACTTTTGGGAGATTACTATGTAGAGATTGAAATCAAGAAGGAAAGAAGGGGAAAAAAGGGAACAAAAGAGACCAAGTTCAATGAATGTAAATTAGGACACAAATTTATTTTTCCTATAAATAGGTCTCTTGTTTTAGAGAGAAACGAGGTATTAGTTTAGGTTAGGAGTAGAAGTAAATTAAATTATTTCTTCATTGTACGTTCGTTGGATGATCGTTAATTAAAGGGAGTTTTCTTATTTTACTTTTAATTTTCTTCTTCTTCTTCTTTATCTTAGTTAGTTTATTTATTTTTAAATGTCTAGCTAGTTTCTTTAATCTAGGATGAAGATGAAATTAAATAATTATTCATGATAATATTTTATCTCTTCTATTATTTATGCTTTTATGCTTAATTGATTTCGCCTTCATGTTTCGTTATTGAAATACCTTCGTTTTATAGTTCGTATGTGATTTTAAATTAATTAAGAGGTTTTGATAGATTATTGTTAAGATATGAGTTTTTCATAATCCATGCTTGCTCAAAGAAGTTTTGATGGGTTATAGTTAATCCTTAAATTTTCATAGTCTATGCTTGCCCACGTTAATTATAAAATTACTAAATTAAAGGGAAGGGAGATCAAAATCATAATTAAGTTATAAAAATAGAAGAGATTGAATTACTTGTTGTGTTTATTAATTAATGGAATCGGATTCCTAGATTGCTTCCTTATTATTAGTTAGTTTAATTATAGTTAATTGATTCTCAATCTTTATTTCTAATTCGCCTAAAATAGATATTAAGGATACATTAAAATTAATCTAGTCTCTGTGGGTTCGACCTGTACTTGCCAGTTCTTCAATTTGACACTGTGCACTTGCAGTTACATATTTTTATCACATCAAGTTTTTGGCGCCGTTGCCGGGGACTAGATTTAATTTTATATTCCTTAATTTTTATTTATTCGAATTAGTTTTTCAACTCTAATTTTTTTTATTTTTTTTAATTTTTTTTTCTTTCCAGGATTATCGAAGCGGATCGAAGGAGCGAAAAGATAAAGATTTTATTGTTGCGCTATTCCTGGTATTTTGTATCTTAACTCAAAAAAAAATAGTAGTTTAGTTTTATTTTTTATTTTTTTTAGTTTTTATTGTTAGTTAGAAAACTAATTGCCGCATACATGCATTCACTCACGTAGAACACATATTGTTTAGGTTTTTATTTTTATTTTTATTTTTGTCAATTATAAACTGTGGTGATTGCTGGAGGATTGAGGTACATCAAATTTCTCTTTACTTCGTAATTCACATAGTTTTAGGACATTTTATTTGTTTACAATTTTTTTTATTTTATTTGTGCATTTTCATCTTTAATCTAACATTAAGGGCACAACCTATAACAAGATAAGGTGGGGATTTCATCACCCTTCCTTGGCCCACAAACAACCCAACTTGCATTTTGCATAACCTTGACCTAATAAAATCAAGTAGACGTTGGCCCTAGGACTCTCGAGCTCAATTAGGACAAGAAACTCCAAGAGGAGGCTGAATTTTTAATTAATCAAACTACTGGTGTCTAGGCAAGTGGTTCAAAAGGCAAACGCCTAAAGAACGTGTGGTTATTTAATTAGTCACCGTACCCACGGAGAGACTCCGACCGTTCTTACACTTACCTGGCTAGTGGCTTGATTAATTTTGAATTTTGTGGACCTTAAGGTGTAACTTGGAACAGTTAGGAGCTGTCTAGATTTTATTTAGGTTAACCGTAGAATTAGGATATTTATTTATTTTTATTTTTTTTCCTTTTGTGCGACTTTCGTGGCTAGTTGTTTATTTGTCTTGTGATTTGTGGAAAGATGGACTCCTATTATAGTTGGAATAATAATTTTACTTGGAATCAAGAACCTTATGAAAATTTTTAATGCACACTGTAGACACCCAAATTTTGCACTTCGTATACTAACCCTGACAGGAGGGCAAATTTCGCAAATGAACCGGCCTGTGAGAGCGAGGGATGGAAAAGTACGAACACTCAACGCCACCGCAACGATTTGCAAATCAAAACCAACGTGACAGCAGGGCCGTCCGAAATGAGCATGCCCGAATGATGTGGCACGTCTCCCAGTGATTCTCGGACTGCAAAATACAAGCCTGTCGGTGAAAACCGACGTCACAACACGAGAATCGAGGCGTGGCACGAAAAACGAGAAAGTCAAGCCAGCCAGCTGTGGATTAATCTGCGGCCAATAGTGCGCCTTTTGAAAACACGGAACTCGAAACACGAAAATCAGGAAATTAGCTGAATGCGATGGCAGGCGGCCACCCAGCCGCAGATCAATCTGCGGCTGCCCTGGACCAGCCTATTTCAGCTCAGTTTCTTCATTTCATCCAGGGAGTTGGCAGCAGGCGGAGAGAGGAGAAGAAACTAGCAGCAGCTCGGAAATAGGGAGGAAAAATAGCAGAATTTGCAAGGAAAATAGAGAGAAAAGAGAGAAAAAAAGTGAGGAATTATATCTTTTGTGTAAGATTATATATCATATATCTTCTATTCTACTCAATACATAAATTCATACCTATTGTAAGGATTATTTGCAAGGTGAAAAGATTATTTCCATAGCAATTTTTGTATATCATTTTGTTAATCTTCTTGTTAATTGGGTTATGTGAAATGTAGTTTTCTTGTATATTGTTGTGGATCCATGGATTGAGGACTATTAGTGAGGGTTCCAAATGGAACGAAATTCTTCCTAATGGCCCGATGATATCTATTTGGCAATTTTAGCTTGTTTAATTTGTGTAGTATCCATTGCGCGGGTGTGTATAAATTGTGGATGTGAGCCTAGGAACGCAACCCGGTGGTCCAAATCCGATGATGGACAATGTTGATGTATGTAATCCTTTATTGTAAATTGTAATCGTCGGGCCTTAAAATGATACCAAGTTGAAAATCGGGTTTAAGGCCCCCGTAATAGTGAAGTATGTGATTGTGGGCGTTGGGGTTATTTGGATGGCTTACATGCCCATGGATAGCCCCAATGCATTTTAATGCTTGATTTGAGTTACGACCTAAAATTGATTTCAAAGCTAAATAATGAAGACTTTCATAAAATTCAATCAAATTAGGTTATTAGCTTCACGAGGATAAGAAATTGAAAGTGCTAACGAATGTCGATTCCTGTTTAACGAGAAAGCTAAAGAAAAATCGTTTTCGAAAACATCACACAAAATGATTTTATAAATAAGTAACGTTTTATTAAACCATTGTGCATAGGGTTAAGGAGATCCTAGAAATTGCCCATCATTTGAGTTACGAAGGCAACGTATAGATCTCGATTCCTATTTTGACGAAGGTTTAAAACTCTTGTTTTGCCAAAACGACACCTAATGGAAATCTTGCAGTTTTGACAATTAAAATCAAACCTTTCTCGTAGAGCTTTCTCGTGTATGCTGAAAAGACATTTCGAAGCGTTTTCAAATTAAAGCACGACTTTCCCTAAAAACCCAAATGGGTTCTTCATGCAAACTCACCACGACATTCACATAGGCATACACACACACACGCGCACATACACACACACATTCAAGAATTAAAGGATAGGAAAAGCATCAAGATTGCGGTAACCGTGTTTCACGGAAGACGGGGGGTGCCTAACACCTTCCCCTCGCTTAAGAAAGCCCCCGAACTCTATGAATCTCGGTTCGCAGACCAATTAAGTCGGAGTCACATATGAGCCATCGATTTATAAAAAACGAAAAACTCGGATGAGTTGGTACATCCATTTCAAATATACCAACTGGCGACTCTGGTCAATTGGCTCATCATAAAAATGATCTTTCCAAAACCCCGTCGACATCAATGCCGACCTTTTCCCAAAATCATCTAAAAAAAAAGGCTAAAAATTGGGAGAGGCAAGAAACCGGCGTCGACAGCTGGCGACTCTGCTGGGGACATTAGAGGGCTTAAGCCGCGTTCAAATCTTGATGCTATCCTACCCCTCAAAAGTTCATGAATATGTGTGTGCATGCTATATTTTGATTGTTTTTACTTTTGTTGTGTGAATGTGTGTTTTGTCCAATGAATGATTGATTGAATGGAATGACTTTACTTTAAAGTAATCATTTGCATGCGGTGAGGATGATGAATGTGAATGTATGTTGAGAGAGTACCTCCTCCTGAGGCGAACCTGTCGGTTGCTTATTACTGGACTCGAAGGGGCTGCTCCCCGGAGATGGCTCAGGAAACGCACCACCCAAATCCGCTCCAATCGAAAGGATTCAGACGAGTAGATTGCGAAGATTTGGGGACCTTCATGCCAAAAAGCCCGCGAGAGTAACCCTAGGGTAGGTCAGCCTCCGATAAACCTAACGAAAGGGAAGCTTCTTCATGCCCTTTTATCGTTCAGTCAAATAAATAAATGTCATGTAAATGGCATACAACTGTCATACCGTCATCATTGTAATAAATAAGTCATGTATCATGTGATTACATCACCTGCACATATAAAGAGAATACTGACATGGTTTTTGCAGGAAGGCAATCCGTGCCACGTACCAAGGTTTTCCAAAACTTCTAAATACTATCCTGTCATCAAACAGTGACCTTGTTTTACAGGATAAGATTATAGAACCGTGAAGGCGTGGCATAATGATCACAAAGAACCCGGAGTAGGGGCGTATTCGACCACAAAAAAAAAATAATAATAATAATAATCTTGCATCAGTGTTGACATGCATCTGCCAACTTGTACCTGGCACAGTACTAAACTACGACCCTTGTTTGTTTTGCGAGATTGCCCCTACGACCCAGCTAAGAGGCCGTAAGGTCCATACTCCATCCATCCAAATGGCAGAGGCCGATAGCCATGAAATTACAGTTCTGCCACTCCAACAATACGGCCGAATACGAGGGATTCATCCTAGGACTGAGATTAGCCCGGGGAATGGGAATCAAAAAGATGATAGTAGTTGGAGACTCGAATTGGTCGTCCGGCAGGCCATGGGAATATACAGCACCGAAGGGTATAAATAGGACCTAGCTACGGGACTGCTGAGATATCTGGAAGCCGAAGAAGCCCACAGATTAATGAACGAAGTACATGGCGATGTGTGCGGAGCCATATGAGCAGAACATTTTTTTTGACAAAGAAAATCATGGGAACGGGTCACTACTGGCTAACCATGAAAACTGACTGCGATGCTTATGTCAGGAAATGCCATCAATACCAAATCCATGCCAATGTCATCCATGCACCTCCTAATGAGCTCCATTGCTTGACCTCACCGTGGCCAGTTAGACCGTGCAGCAGGTGATATCCAGGAAAGGATAAATCCAGGAGTATGGCAGTAAATCCCGGCCAGTAGAAGATCAATGGGTTTTAAAATTCTGAGTTTTATTTCAAATCCCTGCACGCTCATGTCATTTTGTCATGTTATCCAATAAGAAGATCATGTGCTGAAATGTTTTATATATATGACAAGCATTTTTTGTTTTATGTCAGGTACCCCGATTTGAGGCATTCTAGCCTGGCAAGCGATAGGCCAAATTTGAAGGAGGATCATGATTTTGGTATAGAGCTAGATTTCGATCTGATGGCGACTGAGCAGGACGAGACAGATATCGACAATGCGCCTGACGAGATCAAAGGATGGGTCGAAGATAAACTCAAACCCGACATCAGAACCCCTAACGATCACAAAGAACCCGGAGTAGGGGCAAATTCGAACGCAAAAAATAAATAAATAAATAAATGAATAAAAAAAATATATAAAAAAAAAAAAATTAGCCGAGTTGTTGAGCCTGTATGGAGATATGTTCGCTTGGTCCCATGGCGACGTGATTGGATTGTCCACAGACGTTATAGGACATCGACTGCCCATCAAGGAGGGTTCCGACCAATTAAGCAAAAGTTGAGAACGTTGAAGCTTGAATGGAGGTTGAAAGTAAAAGACGAGATTATCAAGCAGTTTAAAGCAGGAATCATCACGGTGTCTATTTACCCTGAATGGCTTTCCGACAGACTCCCAGTACCACAGCCTGAAGGAGAAATAAGGGGCCGCATCGACTATAGAAATCTGAACGATGCCCTCAAGAGGGAGATATATGACAAATTCAAGATCAAATATTTTGATTCAGTCATTTACCGGCCCAAAATGAATGGGGCAGTGGGGGCGGCAAATAAAACACAAAGACGATCATGGGAAGAATGTCCGCCAATCATCGGGGATGGCCGGATTTATTGTCGCTCACCCTGTTTGCCTATCGAACCTCAGTTCGCACATTTGGAGGGGCAGCCCCTTACGCATCTCCCGGGCATACGACAAGAGGGTACGATCCCAGAAATTCAAAATAAATGATTTAGTCCTCAAAAGGATCGCGCCTTGCCAAAACGAAGCTATGGGGAATTTCGCTCTAAATTAAAGGGAGCCGTCTCAAAAAAAAAAAAAAAAATCCCCCAAACCTTTCAACAAGTCAAAGGACCGGATCTTTTGTCAGCCCAACGAGATACCGATGCAACCAGTACGAGGGAGATCACAGGAGAAGCAACTTAACACTGGGGCATTTGTCACTACCCAGGAAATGATGACGTGCAAATTGGCACCCATGCAATAATCCCATCAACATGCACCATCATCATCAAATGCTACCTCATGTCAATTCAATCTTCAACGGTACGATCATCTGGCATTTGTCAAGCATAGTTTTCCCGGGATACGATGATCCGCGTGAAAGGGGGATTTTATTTGACTTGATAGGAATCGGATTAATTCTGACAAGCAATCGTGGAGCACGATCGTGAGTATGATTAGACGAAGAAGGCTATTCAACCTTTTGATCGGGTACAAAGCCTTAATTCAAAGCAACGTTTGCGACAGAATCGACCTCATGTGACAGCCTTCACTTTGCATTTGCACAAACTTTCAGTTGTGGGGTATAAAACTATGACGACGTTGATGGCAATTAACACGTAGTCAGACAGTCAATAATTATCAAGCTAATATCAAGAAGTCAGACGAGAAATGATTATCAAGCTAATGTCTCGAATAGTGGCCTGGGTTATTCGAGTAATTAAGCCCGAGGGGTGTCTCTATACCTGGTGCCCTAAAGCCATCTGGTTTGGGAGTCGCTGGCCCAACACTCGTTACATGGGTAACTCAGAGCCTAAGAAAACGAGCATTACAGTAGAGGAGGCCCGAGCAGATTGGAATCGTGGCATGGGCTACTCGAGTAATTAAGCCTAAGGGGTGTCTCTGCATCTGGTGCCCTAAAGCCGTCTGGTTTGGGATTCACCGGCCTAACACTCGCTACATGGGTAACTCAAGCCTAAGAAAACGAATCTTGCGCAAGGTCAAGCAAAGAATGAATGGGGCAGACCACCAGCTTGTCTCGAACCGTGGCCTTTGTACTCGAGTAAGTAAACCCGAAGGGGTGTCTGTACACCTAATGCCCCAAAACCGTCTGGTTTGGGAGTCATTGGTCCAAAACTCGTTAAATGGGTAACTTTGAATAGCCTAAGAAAACGAGACAAGTGAAGTGGGCTAATAAAGAGAAAAGATAATACGAAAAAAACTCTCGGCCTTAAACAATGAGTCATGGAAAAGAAACCCCTACTGAGTGCTGCATCGCACAGTGCATTTGTCACATGACGTCAATCCTGCTAAGAACGTTGTCGAGAATGGAGACAGAATACCTTTGACGAGGGAGGGTAGTTCTTTTGAATTCGACCGTACTCACGTACAATGACCATGAATGCTTGAAGGTATTCTTACGATTTCATAACTCGTTAAATAGAAAATCATCAATTCACGAGGGAGTGAAAATAACTTCCAATCTGGTACATTCACAGTGCACAACTTGCTAGATTGTGCGATCAATAGATATTCAATTTCATGTGCTTTAACTGCATTTACTCTTTTGTCGAGATTATAATATCTTTGGTTTGAACTAACACTAACGGCCCGAGCCTTCAAGTTTTGGCATTTGTTAGTCATCTGATATGCAGGATCTTGCAGAGCTGTGGATAACTCAGCACGGTCAACATCGCGAGTTTTCGATAGAAATCCTTGGTAACAACACGTGTCAAGGCTGGGGCAGTTAAGAATCATGAAGTGGAAGGAAGCTGAGGCTGCATAGAGCTTCTCGTCATTGGGCCTCTCCCCAATCCTGACTATCACTGCCTCGACATCCGAATGATCCACATGCATGAGCATATACAAGGATGATATAGTGCGGGACGACAGCATATCGGCCATCAGAAATGAGCAAGAGGCCAAGGAGCCCAACATAGCTGTCAATCATCATAGAGAGCAAAACAGACTGCCTCAAATGAAGACGACAAAGAACAGGCAGAGTACCAAACCAATGTTGAAGTCTAGAAACTACACTTCGCGACAAGGCGTGATCCAATCAAATGTTGGCAAGCAATGGCGACGGTCGAATCGTATCATTTGACTGAACAGGGGTCATTTCTATCTAAACATATGTGTGCACATGCATCTGTCCATATATATCTGCCAGATCATGCATAACATCTTTTGCATGCATACAGGTACGATCAAAATGAAAATCTTCAGGAAAGTGCAAGCACGTCGCTTTCAACCTCACAAATGATCAGACTGTGATGGCTTTTGCGGCATGGTACGTGGACGATGTTGGAGGGAGATCCAGGACAAAAGCCGATCACACATCCCATTCAAAAAAAAATAAAAAAATCACTCAAATCCCATCAGTGATCCCTGGGAAGGGCTGGTATCCAAGCAATTAACGACCCCTGGGAAGGGCTGGTATCCAAACAATCAATGATCCCTAGGAAGGGCTGGTATCCAAACAAGGAGTAAACCTGGGAAGGCATCCAAACAAGCCACAACAAGGTGGTGAGCAAACCTGGGAAGGCATCCAAGCAAGCCACAACAAGGTGGTGAGAAAACCTGGGAAGGCATCTAAGCAAACCACAACAAGGTGGTGAGCAAACCTGGGAAGGCATCCAAGCAAACCACAACAAGATGGTGAGCACCCTGGGAAGGGCTGAGATCCAAACAACTAACACCCTCGGAAGGGCTGATATCTAAACAACTAACACCCTGGGAAGGGCTGATATCCAAACAACTAACACCCTGGGAAGGGCTGAGATCCAAACGCGAACACCCCTGGGAAGGGCTGAGATCCAAACGATCGACCGGCGACGATAACCGGTGATCACGAGATGGGTGACCGGCGACGATACCCGACCCCGACGAGACAATCGACCGGCGATGATAACCGGCGATTACGAGATGGATGTCCGGCGACGAAAACCGGCTCCGACAAGATAACCAACCGGCGACGATACCCGGGGGTTACGAGATGGGTGACCGGCGACGAAACCCGGCCCCGACAAGACAATCGACCGGCGACGATAACCGGCGATTACGAGATGGATGTCCGGCGACGAAAACCGGCTCCGACAAGATAACCAACCGGCGACGATACCCGGGGGTTACGAGATGGGTGACCGGCGACGATACCCGGCCCCGACAAGACAATCGACCAGCGACGATAACCGGCGATTACGAGATGGATGTCCGGCGACGAAAACCGGCTCCGACAAGATAACCAACCGGCGACGATACCCGGGGGTTACGAGATAGGTGACCTGCGACGATACCCGGCCCCGACAAGACAATCGACCGGCGACGATAACCGGCGATTACGAGATGGATGTCCGGCGACGAAAACCGGCTCCGACAAGATAACCAACCGACGACGATACCCGGGGGTTACGAGATGGGTGACCGGCGACGATACCCGGCCCCGATGAGATAATCGACCGGCGACGATAACCGGCGATTACGAGATGGATGACCGGCGACGAAAACCAGCTCCGACAAGACAACCAACCGGCGACGATACCCGGGGGTTACGAGATGGGTGACCGGCGATGATACCCGGCCCCAACGAGACGATCGACCGGCGACGATAACCGGCGATTACGAGAGGGGTGACCGGCGACGAAACCTGGCCCCGACAAGACGATCGACCGGCGACGATAACCGGCGATTACGAGATGGGTGACCGGCGACGAAACCCGGCCCCGACGAGACGATCGACCGGCGACGAGACTCGGCGATCACGAGACGAGCGACCGGATACGAGACCCGGCACTCACGAGACGATCATCCGCATTAACACTCTTTTACGAATGTTTTGCATGCCCTACATCTTGCGTTACATCATAAGTTGTGTGTGTTGCATCATGTATGTATTGTCATTATTTCATGCATCGGGTGTCTATTTCTTTATCCTGTTCATTTCATTTAACATTTCATAAACATGATAAAGAGGGGCAGTTGTAGACACCCAAATTTTGCACTTCGTATACTAACCCTGACAGGAGGGCAAATTCGGCAAATGAACCGGCCTGTGAGAGCGAGGGATGGAAAAGTACAAACACTCAATGCCACCGCAACGATTTGCAAATCAAAACAAACGTGACAGCAGGGCCGTCCGAAATGAGCATGCCCGAATGATGTGGCACGTCTCCCAGTGATTCCCGGACTGCAAAATACAAGTCTATCGGCGAAAACCGACGTCACGACACGAGAATCGAGGCGTGGCACGAAAAACAAGAAAGTTAAGCCAGCCAGCCGCGGATTGATCTGCGGCCAATAGTGCGTCTTTTGAAAACACGGAACTTGAAACACGGAAACCAGGAAATCAGCTGAGTGCGATGGGAGGCGGCCAGCCGCAGATCAATCTGCGGCCAGCCGCAGATCAATCTGCGGCTGCCCTGGACCAGCCTATTTCAGCTCAGTTTCTTCATTTCATCCAGGGAGTTGGCAGCAGGCGGAGAGAGGAGAAGAAACCAGCAGCAGCTCAGAAATAGGGAGGAAAAATAGCAGAATTTGCAAGGAAAATAGAGAGAAAAGAGAGAAAAGAAGTGAGGAATTATATCTTTTGTGTAAGATTATATATCATATATTTTCTATTCTACTCAATACATAAATTCATACCTATTGTAAGGATTATTTGCAAGGTGAAAAGATTATTTCCATAGCAATTTTTGTATATCATTTTGTTAATCTTCTTGTTAATTGGGTTATGTGAAATGTAGTTTTCTTGTATATTGTTGTGGATCCATGGATTGAGGACTATTAGTGAGGGTTCCAAATGGAACGAAATTCTTCCTAATGGCCCGATGATATCTATTTGGCAATTTTAGCTTGTTTAATTTGTGTAGTATCCATTGCGCGGGTGTGTATAAACTGTGGATGTGAGCCTAGGAACGCGACCCCGTGATCCAAATTCGATGATGGACAATGTTGATGTATGTAATCCTTTATTGTAAATTGTAATCGTCGGGCCTTAAAACGATACCAAGTTGAAAATTGGGTTTAAGGCCCCCGTAATAGTGAAGTATGTGATTGTGGGCGTTGGGGTTATTTGGATGGCTTACATGCCCATGGATAGCCCCAATGCATTTTAATGCTTGATTTGAGTTACGACCTAAAATTGATTTCAAAGCTAAATAATGAAGACTTTCATAAAATTCAATCAAATTAGGTTATTAGCTTCACGAGGATAAGAAATTGAAAGTGCTAACGAATGTCGATTCCTGTTTAACGAGAAAGCTAAAGAAAAATCGTTTTCGAAAACATCACACAAAATGATTTTATAAATAAGTAACGTTTTATTAAACCGTTGTGCATAGGGTTAAGGAGATCCTAGAAATTGCCCATCATTTGAGTTACGAAGGCAACGTATAGATCTCGATTCCTATTTTGACGAAGGTTTAAAACTCTTGTTTTGCCAAAACGACACCTAATGGAAATCTTGCAGTTTTGACAATTAAAATCAAACCTTTCTCGTAGAGCTTTCTCGTGTATGCTGAAAAGACATTTCGAAGCGTTTTCAAATTAAAGCACGACTTTCCCTAAAAACCCAAATGGGTTCTTCATGCAAACTCACCACGACATTCACATAGGCATACACACACACGCGCGCACATACACACACACATTCAAGAATTAAAGGATAGGAAAAGCATCAAGATTGCGGTAACCGTGTTTCACGGAAGTCGGGGGGTGCCTAACACCTTCCCCTCGCTTAAGAAAGCCCCCGAACTCTATGAATCTCGGTTCACAGACCAATTAAGTCGGAGTCACATATGAGCCATCGATTTATAAAAAACAAAAAACTCGGATGAGTTGGTACATCCATTTCAAATATACCAACTGGCGACTCTAGTCAATTGGCTCATCATAAAAACGATCTTTTCAAAACCCCGTCGACATCAATGCCGACCTTTTCCTAAAATCATCTAAAAAAAAAGGCTAAAAATCGGGAGAGGCGAGAAACCGGCGTCGACACACACCAAGTAAATCAATTTTTTCCAGCTTATGAAAATCCTTATCTAAGTTCATATCCATATCCATATCCATATCCATGTCCATATCCATATCCGGATCCAGAACCTCAATATCCACATGAATTTTCAAATAAAGAAGAGGAAAGATTCAATACCTTAGAGAAATTCATGCAAAACACGAATCAAGCGATATCTCGTCTAGAAATTCAAATGAGTCGGTTAGCCACCATAATAAATGAACAAGAGGTCGATGAATTTTCTAGTAACTCTGAGGTTAATTTTGAAAATCATGATGATTGTGGAAATGATGAAAAAAATAAAAATTTTGGATTTAATTCTACACACTTTGAGTCAAACCAATTTGAGGAGTCTAAAAATTATGAGTCTATACCTAAAATTGATCATGTCACATTTAATGAATCGGTTGAAAAAGTTTATAAGCCTAAAGTTCCATATCCTGAAAGACTTATTCCTAGAAAACAACCGAGTAATTTTGTGGACCAACCCATTAAAGTAAATATGAACCAAGAGTTGTCCATGGCCCAAAAGGTAAATGAAAATAGACTCATGATTGAAGATGATCCAATTGATTTTTTCTTAAATCACCTTGACCAAAAATGGAATGAATCTGAATACTTAGATAAGGTCAATGAGCTGTTGAGATCCACTACACATAAGTCACCCAAATTGGAACATGCATGCGAGCCAATTCGTCCACACTTTGAGCATATTAGTGAATGTTTTTCTAAGGTAGACTTTAAGCACATTCCTGATGAAAATTATGGTTATTTTCAATTTCCTATACCTCCGGAAAATCATGAAAAGACCACACTCATTTGCCCATATGCATCACTCTTTTATAATTACATACTTTTTTAGGATTTTTGAAATTCGTAGGTATGTACATTTATTTTCTTTCTCACCACATGTTCTGACAACTACGGCCCCACATACAAGGTACAATTCTTTCACATCTTTGTTCTTTATTTTTCATTTTCATACATTGAGGACAATGCATGATTTAGGTATGAGGGAGTTTGTTTGTATTATAGTATTAGATTTTTTTTTAATTATTTTTTTTTTTTAGGAATTTAGGAAAAATTAAAAAATTTATAGTATTAGATATGTTTTATTTTATTTTTTTTTCTTTTGTTTTATTATTTTTTTTTAGGAAAAATTTTAAGATTTTTTTTTTGTTTTAAAAAAAAATAAAAATTTTGTTTGACTTTTTATGGATTGAATTAATTCTAATAAGTATCTGTGGAGCAGAACTCATGAGTAAGATTAAAAGATTTAGAACTCTTGAACCTTTGATAAGATACAAAATCTTAGTTCGAAACACCATCTTAAGTAAAATAAAGTTCCTAAGCATTTTTGCACTTCACGTTGGCACTAACTCTTAGTTGTGGGGTATAAACTATGATTTGAGCAATTTCAAGAAAAAAAAAGAAATTTGAAGAAAAAGAAAAGAAATGAAAAAAGTTGAAAAAAAAATAACTGCTTCAATGTCCATTGAACGAAATAACTGGGTATCCAAGCCTCAGGAAACATCGATATTCACGCTGAAAAGTATGATGGATATAAGCAGCTTGACTAGTCTAAATTTGTGGCCTTTGTTACTCGAGTTAGTAAGCTCTTAGGGGTGTCTTTACACCTAGTGCCCTAAAGCCAATTGGTATGGGAGTCATTGGTCCAACGCTCGCTACATGGGTAACTCTGAAAAGCCTAAGAAAATGAGACATTGCACAAGTCAAGGAAAAAAAATTCAAAAAATGAAAAAAAAGAATGGAAAAAATGAAAAAAAAGAGAAAAAAAGAAAGAAAAAAATGAGTTTGCTTGACTTTCATGGTAAAAGTCCCTATTAAGAGTTACATCACATACACATGCATGCATCACATGGAATTAATTTTATGAAGGATGGTGTCTAGAATGAAGATTGAGTATTTTTGATAAGGTGAAAGTGTGATTTTAAATTTGATTTTGCTTATGTATAATGCCCATGTATACTTAGAAGTTTTCTTTCGATTTCATAATTGGTTAAACCCAAAAAGATTTTGAATTTTGAATTTTGTGGGTATATTCACTACAAACCCTCACGAGACACAACTCGTCCACTTGGGGTAACCTTGGGGTTTAAAGACTTGTTGCACATGGTAAGTACAATCGTGTTTCCTACGAAAATGGGGTAGTATAGTTTTTGTTTTTATTTTATTTTCTTTTTATTTTACTCGAGGACGAGCAAAAGATAGGTATGGGGGTATTTGATAAACACATAATTCATACATTTTATTATCCCTAATTTTGTCCTTTTAATATATTAGTTTATTTAATTAATATGTTTTATTTTGTTTTGTAGGATTTAATATTTTATTGCGATAAATTTAAAATCTTGGTGATCAAACAATATTTAATGCTCTTATTCATGTAAAGAAATATCCAAGAAGAATCCTACATGAAAAAGGACTTTTGGGAGATTACTATGTAGAGATTGAAATCAAGAAGGAAAGAAAGGGAAAAAAGGGAACAAAAGAGACCAAGTTCAATGAATGTAAATTAGGGCACAAATTTATTTTTCCTATAAATAGGTCTCTTGTTTTAGAGAGAAAGGAGGTATTAGTTTAGGTTAGGAGTAGAAGTAAATTAAATTATTTCTTCATTGTACGTTCGTTGGATGATCGTTAATTAAAGGGAGTTTTCTTATTTTATTTTTAATTTTCTTCTTCTTCTTCTTTATCTTAGTTAGTTTATTTATTTTTAAATGTCTAGCTAGTTTCTTTCATCTAGGATGAAGATGAAATTAAATAATTATTCATGATAATATTTTATCTCTTCTATTATTTATGCTTTTATGTTTAATTGATTTCGCCTTCATGTTTCGTTATTGAAATACCTTCGTTTTATAGTTCGTATGTGATTTTAAATTAATTAAGAGGTTTTGATAGATTATTATTAAGATATGAGTTTTTCATAATCCATGCTTGCTTAAAGAAGTTTTGATGGGTTATAGTTAATCCTTAAATTTTCATCGTCTATGCTTGCCCACGTTAATTATAAAATTACTAAATTAAAGGGAAGGGAGATCAAAATCATAATTAAGTTATAAAAATAGAAGAGATTGAATTACTTGTTGTGTTTATTATTTAATGGATTCGGATTCATAGATTGCTTCCTTATTATTAGTTAGTTTAATTATAGTTAATTGATTCTCAATCTTTATTTCTAATTCACCTAAAATAGATATTAAGGATACATTAAAATTAATCTAGTCTCTGTGGGTTCGACCTGTACTTGCCAGTTCTTCAATTTGACACTGTGCACTTGCAGTTACATATTTTTATCACATCAAGCACATAGATTGATCATGGTGATGGTTTGTATTAAAATTTTAAAATCTGATTTTATCACGCTTCCGCTATATTTATGTAACTTGATTGCATGTAAGCGTCATATACAAACCTAACAGTCGAGCGAAAAGGAATTAGAAGACTCTCATGTCATGAGTAAGGAGCAGATTGCTTCACTCGAGCCAACACTCAAAGCCAATAGCTGAAGTAGAGGCTCACATCGAGAACGACCCTTATGAGGTGATCATCTTGGAGAACGTAGTACCAGAACCGGAGATGGTGGTGCTAACGGATAGTGATTCGGACATGGAAGTTAGAGCTGATCAAGCACCAACGGAAGAGCAGAATCTGGATAATAAGGTGGAAGCCCTGGAAAGATTATAGGAAATAGAAAGACTATTGAACAATTATTTGAAAAAGGCATTAATTGAAATGATAGAAGAGCAAAATAAGCTGAAGGTCCAGATTAATAAAATAGGAGCCGACTGCTGTGACGCCCCCAAATCTCTACACTCCCCTGTAGCAGATCTGGTGCTCACGTGAAACTATACAACTATAAATATTCAATAAAATATGACTTCTATCTATCCAAGGTTCACAGTATCCCATAACAGGTACTAGTTCCGGCCAGAACATTGTCTGTGTTTGGATACCCTCACTTGGATGTATAGATTCATATCTAATGAATACCTCTTTCATATTTATATTCCCTATCTATCTGACATTCACAGTATTAATGATAAGATTGTCCATAGAACTGAGGGGCGCATTCCGGTAAGGATGGCACCTTACCGGCGCTCATTAAGTGTAACCCTAGAGCTTATAGGACTTTTAACATCATTTAAATACCCTCATTCAGATGTATAGTTCGTATAGATACTGTATCTAACTTAGTACAACTATGCTAAATAAAACAAAGATCAGAGTATAACGTAATAGATGAAATAAAGGATCATAATATATTACATATCATTTGATTCGATTACATTGTTCTCAGTACTAAGTTATTACAACAGAAGCCTTTAAAAGACTTAGATTATTCAAAAGCAGTTAATAAAACTAGTAAACGTGTCCTTTCCCTTTATCTGTCCCAGAAGTACCAGGGATATCATTTAAAGCTGTAAAAGAAGATATGCGCAAGAATGAGCTACAAATGCTCAGCAAGTTCATTTAAAAATGTAAACACAATGTGTTTGATTTAAAAGATGTCAGGTGATGTATAATTGATACTGATGGTTCTGTACCGGAACCATATATTTCAAATTGTCCTGTCAGTCTTCAATGACTTAGAACCTCTTTGAGTTCGGATATCTGGTAGGTGATCAGCCTCACCAATATCCTAGGAGTATGCATATCATCCTACCACATTTTTGGTCAATTTAAGTTAATTGCCAATATTGGTCAATTCATTTAATTGCCAATTTAAACCTTATTCGAAGGTTTGTCGGACCACCTTCTATCCACGGTGTCCCTTTTACTCAGTATAGATGTCGTACCAAAACAATTTGGTTTGACACAACAATTTTAAGCTCAAACAGTCAATAAATGATTTCATTTCTTAAGTTATGCTGAACAAGTAGCAATAACTTCACAATAATTGATAGCAAGACATAAATGAATTGCTTAAATGTAACAAGGTTCGGAGACTTGTCTTAGCGTAGTTCGTAAAAATTTAAGACAGTTGGTCAACATATGTAGTCTACGTATACCAACAATAAGCGTTAGCACGTATATAAACATGTATTACGCTAATCTAGACAAGTTTTATTAAGGTTCGACGTCGATTCGGTATCTTGGTCGCGTCCTTAATCAATTAAACACATAGGTTGTTCGATAAAACTTCATTTGGAAGCTTAATTATTAGTATAAATAATTTATTTATTATTTATAACATTTTTAGAAGCTTGGTATTATTTTTAAATAATTTTCAGAAGTTTGGAAGTATTTTTAAATAATTTTACAAGCTTAGGAATATTTTTCAATGATTTAATTATCACTTAGAATAATTTTTAAAACATTAATATGTTATTTAAATAATTTATTTACCATTTAGAATATTTTTAGACATCTAAAATATTATTTAAATAATTTATTTATCATTTATAATATTTTTAGAAAGATAGAATATGTAATGTCCAGAAATTTTTAAACATTGTATCGAATTTATTTTAATAAATAAAATTCATTTTAATTTTACGTATTTAATTGGATCCATGGGAGTATTATTATTAGTATTATTATTATTATTATTATTATTATTATTATTATTATTATTATTATTATTATTATTATTATTATTTTAAATAAATAATTACATGATCCAATAATTTTCTTGCATTAGAAAGGGCTCATTAATAGTTTGATTTAAATTAGTGGGCTAACCCTAAGAATTTAATTTGCAAGGAAACTTGGAAAGGAAATTAATAAATAAATTCTTTTAAATAAAGAATTATGGTTAAGAATAAGTATTTTAAATAAGTAATTAATTGGTTTGTTATTTAATTTAAAATATTTTAAATACAAGGTGGGTAATTTAATTTGGGTCAATTCCTTTATTTAGATTGGCCCATTTCTTTATTTCTAAGTTGAACCCAGATTTCTTTTTACTTTTAGACTGAGATCATTTTTATTCCTCCCTGCTGGGTTAAGCCCAAATTAAATTCCATCCGGGTTAGGCTAATTTCAGCCGAGTTAAAATAATCCCAATCGGGTCGACCCATTCCTTTTCTTTCCAGTCGGGTTGCCTCAATTGGAATGAGGAACCAGTAGCTCAAATGGGTATAACCGGCAAATTCAATTAGAAGGGAGTTCAGACCAGCGAAAACAATTGAGAGAGAAAGACCCAAGCCCTAAATCAATCAATCAATCTCAAAACCCTCGAATCAAGCAGCGAAGCAAGACGGAAGGAAGAGCCGCTAGTCGCCGGTGACAGTAAGGCGAACGGGCGACGTGACGAAAGGACCGGAGAACGACCAAGGGTCAACCAACGCAACCGAGCGAGTGGCTAACGGACCGGAGGTCCCTGAAATTCGGCGACACGACCAAGCGAAGACGCGTGTGGCTCGAGAACGGCCGGCCGGTGCTAGCTGTGATGGGATGGGTCAGTCGCTGCTGCTCATTTCTATCCGACGGTCCTTGACCGGCCAACTGAGGTAATACCCAGCTATTTTGGGTAAAGAATTCCCCTATAAATTGACCCCAAAGCTACTGATTTTCCCCTGTCTGGTGAGTCCAAATTAGAAAGAAATTAGGGTTCGAAAATTTCAAGGAAAAGGGAAGCAGGGGAGGTTTGGTCGTGGCTTCCAAGTTTCGACTGGAGTGAATGTCCAATTTGGTCACCTATTTCGGTAGGAGGAGAAGGTCGGCCACCCGCTCAAACCCAAGGTATAGCCGTAGGGTCTATCAAACCACTGTGATGGTTCTTATTTAGTGTTGGTATGAATTTTCATTCTTCTGTACTTGGTTTGGGTTGTCGATTTTGGTAGGATGATTACATTATACGCTGGTATTGCATTGGGTTGGTTCATTCAATTAAGGAACAGTTATTGGATTTCTCTTGGTTGTCCTGTAATAAATTGTTGGGGTTTGAGAAATCTGGGTATTATATAGGTTGAATCATATACTGTAATGGTGTAATAAACCTTGTTGAATATATGAATACTGTGATAGTTGTTGTGAGGAACCTTAACGGTTCTAGCAGTTGAAGGTATTAAGTTATACCATACATTTGTTTTGAATTTGTATCTGTGTTGGCTTGTCTTGATTAAGGAATCTGGTGTCTGAATAATATATGTTGCTCTTGGTTGAGTTGTAGTATGTTCTTGTAACTGGAATTAATAATCCCCCACTAGGTTGACAAACTATTGTTTTGGGATGAAATGGTATTGCAGGAACTGTGATGTTCAAGGGAATTAGGCAGTAATTCAGTTACTTCCCAAATTGATTTTTGTAATTCATTTGTTTATTTAAACAAAGCTAATTAGCAAATGGGGCCTAATTGTTGTCACTATGCAAGTGTTGGCTTAATTAATGGGTAATTAATTTAAGTTAATAATGCATTTGCGAACTAATTGGTGTTACGTTACTAAATAAAATTTATATAGTAATTAATCATTTTTAATAAATAATAAATATTTAATTATTATTTAATTAATATTAAATGATAATTAAAATATGAATAAAGTTAATAAAATAATTATTTATTATTTATCTATAAATAATAAATAAAGATAATAAATATTTAATTATTATTTAGCAATAATAATAATTAAATATGAATAAAGTTAATAAAATAATTATTTATTATTTATCTATAAATAATAAATAAAGATAATAAATATTTAATTATTATTTAGCAATAATAATAATTAAATATGAATAAAGTTAATAAAATAATTATTTATTATAAATAATAAATAAAGATAATAAAAATTTAATTATTATTTAATAATAATAATAATTAAGTATGAATAAAGTTATTGAATAAGAAGGAAATTAACTACTTAATCATTAATGAAATAATGATTAAGTATAAGGGAGATTTATAAGTTAATTATTTAGCTGTGGCCCTTAATAAATAATGATAATAAACACTTAAGGATAATTAAGTGTGGGTAGGATTCATACAGTAAGTATTTAATTAATGTTGCATAAAGAACAAGGGTAATAATTACTAAATTACCCTAAGGTAAATAGTAATTAAGAGTAAACTAAATAAATGATCAAGGGTTTTCTGTTATCTTTAAACAGAAATAAATTTATTTTATAAATGATAAATAAGGATTGTTAAACCATACCTGGAGACAATTAAAGGTAATAAATTGAGTATTCAAATGATAGTGACCATGATTAATTATTATCTGTTTAAATAATAGCTAAAGGTCATTAATAAATTTCCGTTTAACTAATGTTAAATGGTAATTAAATATAGATGATGAATTATTTATTTGCTAAGTAAATGGTATAGTAAAGTGTGCCAAGATACAATCATGTCATAATAATTGATAAGCCGACTTTATCCAATTGATAGGTTATCCAAGATCAATTAAGTAAAGCTAGAATTTATCTGTAGCTGAGCAAACAGGCAAGTTCCTAACCCTAAACTTCTTTCATTTTTGCAAGTTCTTCTCACTCAATTTTTGCATTGAGCAAGCTTTTAAACCTTATGCATTGTTTTAATTCGTGCAAAAAGGTATATATTGTTGCAAGTTATTCTTTAAGCTTGAATCTTATTTCCGAGCACGCTTTAAGTGGTCTAATTACTTTTAAAATTATTTCACATCTGTATATTTATTGACATTCGCACTCGCGCATTTGATTTCATATAATTATTTAAATTCAGAAATTTTGAACTACTCATGGTTAAGTCTGAACCCTTGTTCGGTCAGGCAAGTATGAATTTATAAAAGCTATCCGAACCAATCAATGGTAAGGATTCTTAGACTGTATGAACACCCCTTTATTTAAAGGGGAGTACCCCACGTACCGTATATAAGGTACAAACAGCAGAATTAAATGTTATGCATATACATAGGGTACGCGAGGCTGATCCCCTCAAGTACGTTATTCTGTAGCCAGTAACCAGAGGGTCAACCAGCTATTGACTCCTCTGGAAGTTATCGTTCAAAGTCTATTTGACTATCAATTGTTCTAAAAGCATTTAATGTTCTTGCTTCTGATTATTCTATTGTTGAAATTCCTTTAATATCCCTTCATCATGATATATCTTTATTGTTGCACTTTAAACTTGTTGGGCAAACTCGTTGCTCATTCTTGCTATATCATGACTTCATTGCAGCTAAACCAAAGACGTCAGGGAAGAACAAAGGGAAAGAAAAGATGAAATGATAGACTTCTCGTAGCAGACTTTAGATTCATGTGTTAGTTAATTACTATTAATGTAATTTAAACCCTGATAGCTATTTAGGGTATGGATTGTGTAAATGTTTAAGGTTAATCGTATTCTGGGACTAGTAACACCTTGTAATGAACAACGTATGTTTATTTTATTCCGCATTTTAGATACCATATGTTGTTATAGGTGGATGTTTATGTTGGATCGTGATGACCGAATCCGGGTATTTGGAGACCCGAATTTGGGGGCGTCACAGAATATTATTTAAATGATTTATTCTATCATTAATAATATTTTTATAATTTATTTTATCATTATAATAATTTACTTATTACTTATAATAATTTCTAAAGCTTAATTTAATATTTAAATGATTTAATTATCATTTAGAATATTTTTAAAACATTTAATATGATATTCAAATGATTTATTTATCATTTAGAATAATTTTAGACACTTAAAATATTATTTAAATGATTTATTTATAATTTAAAATATTTTTAGAATTTATTTTATCATTTAAATGATGTAATTATTATTTATAATAATTTTTAAAACTTAGTTTAATATTTAAATGATTTATTTATCATTTATAATATTATTAAATATTTAATATTTTATTTTAAATAATTTATTTATTATTTAAAATAATTTTGGAAAGTTGCTAATATTTTTAAATGAATTAATTATCATTTAAAATATTTTAAATATATTAATATTATTTTTAAATCATTTATTTAAAATATTTATTAATAAATTTAATATTTAATTAAATTAAAATAATTATATAAAAATATTTATCAGAATATATAAAAATAATAAATATAATTAAAAATGAATTTTTTAATATTTATTATTAATTAATATGAATTTTTAATATTTATTTATAATTTTATATATTTTATTTAATTATTTTTATTAATTTTTATTAAAAACCGTCGCAAAAGTCCTTTAGCGACGGACTGCATATAAACTTAGTATTCTGGGTTTGGGAAGGAGAGTGTCGCTAAAGGTGTTCTTCATTGAAGAAGGTGTTCTTCATTGAAGAACAACCGGTCATGGTCGAGTAAGGACTTTTGACCGCAAATTAATTCCAGTTGGTTAATGTTTTGGGTTGGATTTTTATTTGTTGTTATAGTAGACATGGCAAGGTATAACGAAATATGAAATTTAAGCATAAATAACATCAATTGATGCTAGATAATTCATGGTCAAACTACCTAGTTCATGCTGTTCATGAGGTTTCTGGGTTGCCTAGAAACATGCTGGTCATGGTCGGTCAACCATGTTTGACCGTTAATAACTTTCATGGTCGTTATTTGTTATGTGGTTTAATGATTCCGGGCTGTAGTATACATGACATAGAACATGTTTAAGCCAAGAAATAACATTTACAAACATCATATAAGCAAGATTAAAGGTGGTCAAATGTTGTCAGACTGCTATCAGTTATACTTAGAATTTTCTGGGTTGCCCAGAATCACCCATCCGTGAGCGGTCAACGGGTTTTGACCATTAATAACTTTCATCCTAGACATTTTTTTTATTATTCTACCAATTGGATATTATAGTTAACATGGCATACTACATATACAAACTTTAAAACAGATCAAATGACCAATTTAAGCCGATCAAAATGACTGACAAAATAGCCTGTCAGACCATTCTGGGCTGCCAAAGTCAGTTCATGTTTTTCATCAATTTTGACCATTTAAATGTTATGGATCCTTGTTTAACCAACTCATATCACTAAATAACATATTATTACATATCCTTAAACATTAAACATAACATCAAATTCAAACTTAAAGATCTAGCAACAAATTAGGGTTTATGCACCTTTTTCTTCAAATTTTTGATTTCTGGCTTTTGATTCTGAGTTTGTGATTGCAGAGGCTTGTTTAGGCTGGTAAAATAAGTGTATAGGCTTCAATTTTCGTAACTTAGCTGACCAGCATCTCATTCTATTTATAGCAATGTGAAATTAGGGTTTTCTAAGCTAGTTTCCAAATGTTTGCCTCCAAAAATATCTAAGCTTGGGATTTGTGCTGCTCTCCATCTGATCTAAATGACATGCTTGTGCTGGAGTGTGTTGAGCACAAGCTAGCACACTCCTAGCTAAATTTCTATTGGTTTAAATTTTATTTTTGATTTATTTACTTACTAATTAAATCTAAATTTTTGTTAATCATGATTAGGATGTTTAATCATGTTTAGTAATACTTTAATTAAGTTAATATATCATAATTAAAGTTTATCATTTCATAATTTAGTGTTATTAAACCAAATTAGGGTTTTAGGGTTTCAAATTAGGGTTTAGGGTTTTCAAACCTAGAATTAGGGTTTTAATCTTTCGTTAGGGTTTTAATATAATTTTAATAATTCATAATTAATATTATGATTCATTGTTTAGAATTTAATTATATCAATTAAGATTCTTATACAATAATTAGGGTTTCGATTAGACAATTCGGATAAATATTATCAATTAGGGTTTTCAAATTAGGGTTTCTGTTTCAGTTTATTGTTCTAACCCTAATTAACTTATTTTAGATTTTTGTCAGTTAATATAATATTATATTAACTTTGAAGCACGACAAAGCACTTCGTCATTTCCAAGTACGGCACATCAGCTTACAAAAATAATTTGTCGAGACGCTTCTCGGTGAATTCGCCGAAAGCACGACAAATCATTTTGTCTAATTAAGCACGACATAGCTGCTTGGCGAAAATTTTTTATTTGACCTAATTGTTTAATAAAATACACAATCACATACTACAAAGTCAGATCATGAAATTTCATTTATTAAACACATAATTTACATATACAGATCCTATTAGGGTTCGGAATATTACATTCACCCCCACTAATAAGAATTTCGTCCTCGAAATTACAATACAGGTTATACAAATAAGTGTGGGATATCTCGCATTTTACTCTCAAGCTCCCACGTAGCTTCTTCTATATTTTGATTCCTCCAAATAACTTTGACTGAAGGGATCACTTTATTTCGCAGATGTTGTTCTTTCCTATCTATGATTTCGATAGGAACTTCTTCATAAGATAAATCTTTTTCGATCTGAATAGGTTCGTAGTCGATAACATGTTTATAATCGGGTTTGTACGGTCGTAACACGGACACATGAAACACGTTATGGATATGTTCTAACTCAGGAGGTAGGGCTACCTCATAGGCTACCTCACCTATTTTTCTCAATATTTGAAATGGCCCAATAAATCTTGGACTTAATTTCCCTTTCTTCCCAAATCGAATTTTGCCTTTCCACGGAGATACTTTTAAGAATACGTGACTACCGACTTCGAAATCTTGTAACTTTCTATGTTGATCAGCATATTTCTTTTGTCGATCCTGTGATGCTTGTAATCTTCCTCGTATAATTCGGATTACCTCCGCGGTTTGTTGCACTATTTCAGGTCCTAACATTTGTCGCTCTCCGACCTCATCCCAACATAAAGGTGTTCTACATTTTCTTCCATATAAGGCTTCAAATGGTGGCATTCCTATGCTAGCATGGTAACTATTGTTGTAGGCAAATTCTACCAAAGGTAATTGATCTTCCCAACTTCCTTCGAAATCCATGATGCAAGAGCACAACATGTCTTTCAATGTCTGGATGGTTCTCTCACTCTGACCGTCAGTTTGTGGATGGTATGCTGTACTTAGTCTCAACTGAGTTCCTAAATTTCTCTTGAGACTTGTCCAAAAATTCGAAGTAAATCGTGGATCTCGGTCTGATACTATAGAAACAGGGACTCCACGTCTAGAAATAATTTCATTGATGTAAAGTTTGGCCAATTGGTCAAGACTGAAGTTGATTTTGATGGGTAGAAAATGAGCTGATTTGATAAGATGATCTACAATTACCCAAATGGCATTGTGACCTTTCTGTGTATTAGGGAGACCAACTACGAAATCCATGGTAATATGCTCCCATTTCCACTCAGAAATTTCTAAGGGTTGTAATAATCCATTTGGCTTTTGGTGTTCATCTTTAACCCTTTGACATGTTAAACATTTACTTACCCACTCTGCTATCTCTCTTTTCATGTTAGACCACCAAAAATGTTGGCTCAAGTCTTTATACATTTTTGTACTCCCTGGATGTACAGTGAATTTAGAACTGTGGGCTTCATTCAGTATTTCGTCTTTTAGTTCTTGTATTGAAGGTACCCAAATTCTATTTTCGTATCTCAGTACTCCATCCTTATCCACTCTAAACTTTACATTCTTTGTATGAGTCATTTCTGCCTTATACTTCTGACATTCTGCATCAGTCTCCTGTAGTTCTTTGATTCTATCCAATAAAGTCGAACTACCCTCCATGACGAATAACTTCTCGGTAGAGTTAACTGAAACTCCCACCTTGATCTCAAGTTTGTCAAACTCTTTTATCAATACTTCGTTATTGGTCATTACATTTAACTTCTCTTGGTTCTTCCGACTCAATGCGTCTGCTACAACGTTGGCTTTCCCTTGATGATATAAGATCTCACAATCGAAATCCTTTATCAACTCTAGCCATCTCCTCTGCCTCATGTTTAACTCCTTCTGTGTGAAAATATATTTCAGACTCTTATGCTCTGTATATATTTCACATTTCTCCCCGTACAAATAATGCCTCCAAATTTTCAAGGCAAATACTACCGCGGCTAACTCAAGATCATGCGTAGGATACCTTTTCTCATAATCTTTGAGTTGTCTTGATGCATATGCAATTACCTTCCCGTGTTGCATTAACACACATCCTAATCCCTTGTGTGATGCATCACTATAAACTACAAGGCCACCTGTATCATCTGGTAAAGATAACACTGGTACCATGCTTAACCGTTTCTTCAACTCTTAGAAGTTTTCTTCACATTTGTCTGTCCAGACGTACTTTACCATCTTTCGAGTCAAATTGGTTAGCGGGGTTGCTATCTTTGAAAAATCTTGTATAAAACGCCGATAATACCCTGCTAAACCGAGAAAACTTCTTACTTCTGTTGGAGTTGTTGGTTGTTCCCAATTCACAACCGCTTCTATCTTTGCTGGATCCACCGCTATTCCATTCTTGTCAATCACATGACCCAAGAATTGAACTCGTTCCAACCAGAATTCACATTTGGAAAACTTTGCATAAAGTTGTTCCTTGCGTAATATCTCCAATACGCTCCTTAAGTGTTCAGCATGCTCCTCTTTTGTTCTCGAGTATACTAAAATATCATCGATGAATACTATGACAAATTTGTCTAAGCACGGTTTAAACACTCTGTTCATTAAGTCCATGAATGCTGCCGGCGCATTTGTTAATCCAAAAGACATCACAAGAAACTCATAATGTCCGTAGCGTGTCCTAAACGCTATCTTCGGCACATCTTCTTTTCTTACCTTTAATTGATGATAACCTGATCGTAGGTCGATCTTCGAAAAGTGTTCGGCCCCTTTCAACTGGTCAAACAGATCATCAATTCGTGGTAAAGGATATTTGTTCTATTTGGTTAACTTATTTAATTCTCTATAGTCGATGCATAACCTTAACGTTCCATCCTTCTTCTTTACAAACAACACCGGTGCTCCCCAAGGTGAAACACTAGGTTGTATGTACTTTTTGTCTAAGAGTTCTTGTAGCTGCACAAGTAACTCCTTCAACTCTACAGGTGCCATTCTGTACGGTGCCTTGGAAACTGGTGCCGTACCCGGCGCTAGATCAATAACAAATTCGATCTCTCTATACGGAGGTAGACCTGGTAACTCATCTGGAAATACATCCGGAAATTCTCTAACTACAGGTATTTGCTCTAGCTTTACTCCTTCTTTTCGAGTATCTACTATGTATGCCAAATAGCTTGTACAACCCTTCCTAAGCAATCTCTCTGCTTGCATTACTGTCAGACAGTGAGATCGTTTAGGTGAACAACCACCGTGGAACACTACTTTTGACTCTGAAGCAGTCACTAGATTTACCCGCTTCCGCTGATAGTCAATTATTACATTATAATTTACCAGCCAATCCATTCCTAAGATTATATCAAATTCCCCTAGTTGTATAGGAATGAGGTTCACAAGAAACTTGTGTCCCTTAATCTTTACGGCACAATTCTTATATATGGTTTTGACGGAAATTATCTCATTGTTTGCGATTTTCACATTAAAAGGTATGTCTAAGTCTTCGCATGGCATTGTCAATTTCTTAGCAAAGTCATTAGACACGAAAGAACAAGTAGCACCATAGTCGAATAACACATATGCATTTAAAGTGTCGATAGGGATGATACCTGTTGCTACGTCCGGTGCAGCAACAACATCCCTCATCGTCATATTAAACGTCCTAGCTGTTGGACGACCTGGACCTCCAGCTCCTGCTACTGTCGGTTTGGTGTTATTGTTTGGGACTTGATTTCCTCCCCCAAGTTGGTTTCTATTCCTCGGGCAATTCCTAGACACATGCCCAGTTGCACCACATGTGTAACAATAACATTCGGGTTACCCTGACGAGTATTATCATTACTCTTTTTGGGACAATTAGGGGAAAAATGTCCCTCTTGTCCACAATGGTAACAAGTAATCACTCTGTGGCGACATACTCCCGCGTGATTCTTTCCACATATAACACAACGTACCACCTTATTATTACTGTTATGGTTTCTGTTGTTGTTGTTATTGTTGTAATTGTTACCTCTCCTCACAAAGTTTGTAAGAACAGTGGCATCCCACTTCCTTTTGTTATTATTAGTACCCCCTGCACTAACTTCTCCTTTAAACTTCCCTCCTTCATTCAAACTCCTTTTCTCTTTATGAAATTTTATCAAAGCTTCATTCTCATTTTCGGCTATGATAGCTTTCTCGAGAATTTCAGGAAAAGTTCTCACTTGGAACACTGACAACTTACTACGAATTTGGGGTTTCAATCCCTCTTCATATCTCCTGGTCTTCCTTACCTCCGTATTAATCTGATGTGGGGCAAACCTAGCTAACTCATTGAACTTAGCCGTATACTGGGATACGGTAAGCTCCCCTTGTTTCAATTCTAGGAATCGTACCTCCATACGATCCTTCATCGATTGGGGAAAGTAATTTTCGAAAAATAGTTCCTTAAGTCTAGTCCAAGGAATTATACCCTCACCCGCACGAATTTTAGTATTTTCCCACCAATGGTTCGCTTCACCTTTGAGGAAAAAAGTGGCAAAGACCATCTTTTGATCTTCGCCGACATTAGTTACCACAAAAAGCTTCTCTATTTCGGTAACCCAAGTTTGTGCCTCAATAGGTTCTGCGGTTCCCTTAAATTCAGGCGGTCCTACCAGTTTAAAGTCTTTGAATATAGTACTCTGTGGATTAACTATAGTAGGTTGATGTGGTGGATGATTTTGTAGAGCCCCTAAGAGTATATCTACCAATTGTTGTGTGGGGTTTGTTTCGGTAGGCTCATTTCTAGTTTGGGTTCTCCTTCCTGATGCCATGACTCTAAAATAAAGAAAAACATGTATAAATACAAGAATATGTTTCATATAGAACTAACACTTTGATTGTACAAACGCAATTTGTATATAACATGCAGAACGAATACATATTCGCCTAGTGGTTTAGACTACCACTAGTTAGTACAAAGAACTCACTATTTTACAACCTCAAAATTTGTATATTACAAACTACGAAACGTAAACTAAGTATTACACTAATCTAATCAATCACGTACTCCCTTATAAGCATCATGTATCATATGACCAACTACCGCCCTATCGATCATATAATCATCCTTCTCCTCCTCCACAGGATACCTAAACACCCTTCGTTCTAGGCCCTCAAATGCAGTTCTACACTTCTTGTCAGTTCTGTACACCTGCATTTGTGCATCCTGTTTCTCCTGTTGGGTGTTCTGAAGAAGTGTCCTTGGACGACGAGTCGTATCTCTCTCACTTTCCAGTAAACCTGCATCTATGCTTGTCCGAGAGTTAGCAGCCTCTAACTCTTCCGTTGACTGCTGAACTAATCCAATAACTATCTCTTCGTGTCTGTCGACACGCATCATCTGCCCTGCTTTGTTTACCTCCTCTGGTTCTGGATCTATCAACTGTCCGTCTATAGGGTAATTAGCATCCTCAGCCTCTAATATTTCTTGGTCATGTAGGAGTTCTTCCTCCTTTGGATCCTCCTCTTCTAAATCTAGCTCAGGGGTAGCCGGCTCATAATCAGGCACCTCATCGGGCTCACTATCTGATAGCCATCCTATGTGTTGATCTAATCCTGCCATCCTACAAAAGAATTTTAATTTATTTAGTATTTATGGGGAAACAAATTTACACATAAGATAAAGCTTTTAAGATTATTTTATGTATGATTAAGTATTTTACGGACTCAAAGACTATATCCTAAGGTATTTCCTAACTACCTTAGAGCTATAATCTACAGCTCTGATACCAACCTGTGACGCCCCCAAATCTCTACACTCCCCTGTAGCAGATCTGGTGCTCACGTGAAACTATACAAGTATAAATATTCAATAAAATATGACTTCTATCTATCCAAGGTTCACAGTATCCCATAACAGGTACTACTTCCGGCCAGAACGTTATCTGTGTTTGGATACCCTCACTTGGATGTATAGATTCATATCTAATGAATACCTCTTACATATTTATATTTCCTATCTATCTGACATTCACAGTATTAATGATAAGATTGTCCATAGAACTGAGAGGCGCATTCCGGTAAGGATGGCACCTTACCGGCGCTCATTAAGTGTAACCACAGAGCTTATAGGACTTTCAACATCATTTAAATACCCTCATTCAGATGTATAGTTCGTACAGATACTGTATCTAACTTAGTACAAATATGCTAAATAAAACAAAGATCAGAGTATAACGCAATAGATGAAATAAAGGATCATAATATATTACATATCATTTGATTCGATTACATTGTTCTAAGTACTAAGTTATTACAACAGAAGCCTTTAAAAGACTTAGATTATTCAAAAGCAGTTAATAAAACTAGTAAACGTGTCCATTCCCTTTATCTGTCCCAGAAGTACGAGGCATATCATTTAAAGCTGCAAAAGAAGATATGCGCAAGAATGAGCTACAAATACTCAGCAAGTTCATTTAAAAATGTAAACACAGTGTGTTTGATTTGAAAGATGTCAGGTGATGTATAATTGATGCTGAGGGTTCTGTACCGGAACCATATATTTCAAATTGTCCTGTCAGTCTTCAATGACTTAGAACCTCTTTGAGTTCGGATATCTGGTAGGTGATCAGCCTTACCAATATCCTAGGAGTATGCATATCATCCTACCACATTTTTGGTCAATTTAAGTTAATTGCCAATATTGGTCAATTCATTTAATTGCCAATTTAAACCTTATTCGAAGGTTTATCGGACCACCTTCCATCCACGGTGTCCCTTTTACTCAGTATAGATGTCGTACCAAAACAATTTGGTTTGACACAACCATTTTAAGCTCAAACAGTCAATAAATGATTTCATTTCTTAAGTTATGTTGAATAAGTAGCAATAACTTCACAATAATTGATAGCAAGACATAAATGAATTGCTTAAATGTAACAAGGTTCGGAGACTTGCCTTAGCGTAGTTCGTAAAAATTTAAGACAGTTGGTCAACGTACGTAGTCTACGTATACCAATAATAAGCGTTAGCACGTATATAAACATGTATTACGCTAATCTAGACAAGTTTTATTAAGATTCGACGTCGATTCGGTATCTTGGTTGCGTCCTTAATCAATTAAACACATAGGTTGTTCGATAAAACTTCATTTGGAAGCTTAATTATTAGTATAAATAATTTATTTATTATTTATAACATTTTTAGAAGCTTGGTATTATTTTTAAATAATTTTCAGAAGCTTGGAATTATTTTTAAATAATTTTACAAGCTTAGGAATATTTTTAAATGATTTAATTATCACTTAGAATAATTTTTAAAACAATAATATGTTATTTAAATAATTTATTTATCTTTTAGAATATTTTTAGACACCTAAAATATTATTTAAATGATTTATTTATCATTTATAATATTTTTAGAAAGATAGAATATTATTTAAATGATTTATTTTATCATTAATAATATTTTTATAATTTATTTTATCATTATAATAATTTACTTATTACTTATAATAATTTCTAAAGCTTAATTTAATATTTAAATAATTTAATTATCATTTAGAATATTTTTAAAACATTTAATATGATATTCAAATGATTTATTTATCATTTAGAATATTTTTAAAACATTTAATATGATATTCAAATGATTTATTTATCATTTAGAATAATTTTAGATACTTAAAATATTATATAAATAATTTATTTATCATTTAAAATATTTTTAGAATGATGTAATTATTATTTATAATAATTTTTAAAACTTAGTTTAATATTTAAATGATTTACTTATCATTTATAATATTATTAAATATTTAATATTTTATTTTAAATAATTTATTTATTATTTAAAATAATTTTGGAAAGTTGCTAATATTTTTAAATGGAATTAATTATCATTTAAAATATTTTAAATACATTAATAATATTTTTAAATCATTTATTTAAAATAATTATCAAATAATTTAATATTTAATTAAATTAAATAATTATATAAAAAATATTTATCAGAATATATAAAAATAATAAATATAATTAAAAATGAATTTTTTAATATTTATTATTAATTAATATGAATTTTTAATATTTATTTATAATTTTATATATTTTATTTAATTATTTTTATTAATATTTATTAAAAACCGTCGCAAAAGGCCTTTGGCGACGGACTGCATATAAACTTAGTATTCTGGGTTTGGGAAGGAGAGTGTCGCTAAAGGTGTTCTTCATTGAAGAACAGCCGGTCATGGTCGAGTAGGGACTTTTGACCGCAAATTAATTCCAGTTGGTTAATGTTTTGGGTTTGCTTTTTGTTTGTTGTTATAGTAGGCATGGCAAGGTATAACGACATATGAAATTTAAGCATAAACAACATCAATTGATGCTAGATAATTCATGGTCAAACTACCTAGTTCATGCTGTTCATGAGGTTTCTGGGTTGCCCAGAAACATGTTGGTCATGGTCGGTCAACCATGTTTGACCGTTAATAACTTTCATGGTCGTTATTTGTTATGTGGTTTAATGATTCCGGATTGTAGTATACATGGCATAGAACATGTTTAAGCGAAAAAATAACATTTAAAAACATCATATAGGCAAGATTAAAGGTGGTCAAATGTTGTCAGACTGCTGTCAGTTATACTTAGAATTTTCTGGGTTGCCCAGAATCACCCATCCGTGAGCGGTCAATGGGTTTTGACCATTAATAACTTTCATCCTAAACATTTTTTTATTATTCTACCAATTGGATACTATAGTTAACATGGCATACTAAATATACAAACTTTAAAACAGATCAAATGACCAATTTAATCCGATCAAAATGACTGACAAAATAGCCTGTCAGACCATTCTGGGTTGCCAAAGTCAGTTCATGTTTTTCATCAATTTTGACTATTTAAATGTTATGGATCCTTGTTTAACCAACCCAGATCACTAAATAACATATTATTACATATCCTTAAACATTAAAACATAACATCAAATTCAAACTTAAAGATCTAGCAACAAATTAGGGTTTATGCACCTTTTTCTTCAAATTTTTGATTTCTGGCTTTTGATTCTGAGTTTGTGATTGCAGAGGCTTGTTTAGGCTGGTAATATAAGTGTATAGGCTTCAATTTTCGTAGCTTAGCTGACCAGCATCTCATTCTATTTATAGTAATGTGAAATTAGGGTTTCCTAAGCTAGTTTCCAAATGTTTGCCTCCAAAAATATCTAAGCTTGGGATTTGTGCTGCTCTCCATCTGATCTAAATGACATGCTTGTGCTGGAGTGTGTTGAGCACAAGCTAGCACACTCCTAGCTAAATTTCTATTGGTTTAAATTTTATTTTTGATTTATTTACTTACTAATTAAATCTAGATTTTTGTTAATCATGATTAGGATGTTTAATCATGTTTAGTAATACTTTAATTAAGTTAATATATCATAATTAAAGTTTATCATTTCATAATTTAGTGTTATTAAACCAAATTAGGGTTTTAGGGTTTCAAATTAGGGTTTAGGGTTTTCAAACATATAATTAGGGTTTTAATCTTTCGTTAGGGTTTTAATATAATTTTAATAATTCATAATTAATATTATGATTCATTGTTTAGAATTTAATTATATCAATTAAGATTCTTATACAATAATTAGGGTTTCGATTAGACAATTCAGATAAATATTATCAATTAGGGTTTTTAAATTAGGGTTTTTGTTTCAGTTTATTGTTCTAACCCTAATTAACTTATTTTAGATTTTTGTCAGTTAATATAATATTATATTAACTCCGAAGCACGACAAAGCACTTCGTCATTTCCAAGTACGACACAGCAGCTTACAAAAATAATTTGCCGAGACGCTTCTCGGTGAATTCGCCGAAAGCACGACAAATCATTTTGTCCAATTAAGCACGACACAGCTGCTTGGCGAAAATTTTTTATTTGACCTAATTGTTTAATAAAATACACAATCACATACTACAAAGTCAGATCATGAAATTTCATTTATTAAACACATAATTTACATATACAAATCCTATTAGGGTTCGGAATATTACAACTGCACCATACTGCGTGAAGCCCCAGAGAATAAAGGGCAGCAATCCAAAAAATTCTGGTAATAACCAAGGAAACTTCAAAAAGATGAAGGAGTGTACGAGCTATGGAAAAATATATAGGGGTGTATGTAGAAAAGGGCAGAACATATGCTATAAGTGCAGGCAAGGGGGACACATTTCTCCTTATTGCCCCAAGCCGAGGAATGATGAATGTTATAACTGTGGATTGTTGGACCATCTAGCTAGGAATTGTCCGATGAAGTGGACAGGTGAAGGAAGTGGAACAAAGTAGGATAAACTCCGATATATAAGATTTTTTTATAATAGTATGATATTTTATGAATGATGTATGGTAGATAATGTATATGTATATGTATGTATATACATATGTCTGTAGTGTGTTAATCCCAACTTTTGTATAACTAACGGGATATCTTTTGTAAATCTCAACTTTAATATAAGTTGTGGAGTAGCTATATAAATCCCATCTTTTTATTGTAATTAGAGGGATATGTAATGTATATAGCTATTAGCAATAACTATATGATGAAGTGTAATGTAGCAGGAGAAGCATATTAATATAAGAATATTTATTAAATATGCTTTGTGATTGATTATGTGTTTGTATTGAATGAGAATGCTTTTCGATTAATAATAGAATATTAATAGCAATAAATATTTTTATTAGCAGAAACTGTTAGGTTTGTATAACGCGAACATGTAATCAAATTACATAAATAAAGCGGAAGCGCGATAAAATCAGATTTTAAAATTTTATACAAACTATCACCATGATCTTTCTTTATGCACAATTATTAATCAAACGAAAGAGATGGAGAATAAGAATTATACCCTTGTAGAATTCTAGCCTCCTCAGGTATAAGTTCACCTCCAATTCCTTCGCGTTCTCCTTGAATTCCATCGATTAAATTCCTTCTTTTGATCAACGTTAGCCACCCAAGTGTTTGGCCTCTAGAGGTGATCCACCAAGGAATAATACTTGTTCAAGAAGATAGGTGTTGGCAAAACCCTAGTTTCTATCTCTATAAAAATTGTAAGTACTCTCCACAATTCTTATGCAAGAGTGTGTAACCCTAATCTATGATAAGACTTCTCGTATTTATAGATGTAGGAAAACCCTCCCCTAAACTATTTAGGATTAGAGTTTCTATTCTAATTAAACTCCTTTAATTAAATTAAACTCCTAATCTAATTAGGAATTAATGAGAGAGTACTTCTATTAATTAATTCTCAATCCCTATTAGGATTTAAATAATAGTAATAGTAGTAGTAGTAGTAGTAATAATAATAATAATAATAATAATAATAATAATAATAACAACAATAATAATAATAATAATAAAACTCCTCTTATTAATTTATATTTAATATTTCCAAAATATTAAATAATAAATATTAAGTTATTTAATTTATTCTATCTCCATATATTAAATTAAATACACTTAACTTATTATTACAATTATGTCATTTACTTCTTGAACAAATATTTTTCTTTTGCGGTGTGACCCTTTAGGTTCTCCATATTAAACCGGTTGTGAATAAATCAATTAGAACAATTCTAATCTTATTTAAATAAATAAATTAAATTATTTAATTTATTTAATTAAATAATATTTATTCTACAATAAGGGTAAGCCCCCTTAGCGATCAACGACTTTCTAGATAATATAGATTTCAACATTAATCATAAAAGAACCTTTCAGTGAATAGTTACCGAACAATTCAATCCTTCTACTATACAATGTCCCAATTAAATATAAGACATGGAATTACTGTCAAGTCTTATTTTATTTAATTATATGCATTTCGATTCTCAAATGCACAATTCTAATTAATGCAAATTAGAATCTCCTTTCTAAATTCGTTCTGCCTTGGGGACTACTTAGTTGTCATTTATCGAATCACATAGGACATTCACATCTTTTACTAAACGTGGTAGATTCTTTGTTGATCATTCACCTATCTCCATGTACAACTCATTATACCCAATCATACCCTTTGATATACCCTAAAGGTCTTAAGGGACATGTCATAGTATAACTCGTCATACACAAGATATTATGATGATCTCAAGTCCAAGGATCACTTGTACTACTATCACTAGAGGAATTCCTATTGACAGCTGAGTAAAACTCCATTAGGTATTCCTTAGCGAGCCACGTTCAGTGAACTTATTCTCCAATAAGCACCTATATACTTGCTTTAGTGTCTCCACATAAATGATTATGAGATCAATCATACTCTTCCTAATAGCAAGCAACGTATGTACTAATCTATCCGGATTCACTAATCCCTTTTAGTAATCCAACGATTAGGAACGATTTTAGTTTGTGAGCTATCTAGAATTTAGATCTCATTAGCAATATTACCATCATGATTCTAAAAGCATTGCTCAAAACTATGTGTTTATCACATTTAATATAACAACACAATGTAGATAAAGTAAAATGCCTTTAATAACCGAATAAGATTACAAAGTATATGCTACATCATATCAAATAAGATTGGCTTGCGTGCATACTACTTTTAATCTCCCACTTGCACTAAAGCCAATTGCTATGGTATCTAATACCCTTCTTCTCTAAGTGACGATCATCCTGCTGTTTAGATAAAGCTTCAGTAAATGGATATGCAATGTTGTTCTTGAGAGTCCACTATCTCTATAGTGACTTCTCCTCTTTCAATGATTCTACTAATCAAATGAAAGTGCCGAAACACATGTTTGAATCCAAGATGAGACTTAGGAACTATTCCTAGTTCTGTGATGAACTTTTCATCCAAACAATCAACTTGCAGCTTCACTTACAGCTATATACTTTGTCTTTGTCACTAAATCAGCAACTCTTTACTGTTTGGAACTTTTCCAATTCACTGCACCACCATTCAAGGTAACGATTTACCTTAAGGTGGATTTGTTATCGTCTTGGTCAGTCTGAAAAACTTGAGTCTGTTTAACCCTCTAGTTTTAATTCTGACCCACCATGAATCATGATCACATCCTTAGTACCGGTTAAGTACTTAAAGATATTTTTCACTATGTTATAGTGATCTTCTCTAGAATATGAGTGATCAACATTAGGCCTTGTATATTCATTGCATACATGATAGTAACTCATTCGATCTCTCTTTCAATTGGAGACAATTTTAGAGAGATACACTCCATGACTCATCATCATGAGACCTCTTTTGGAGTTTGTCATGCTAAATGCCTTTAGCATCAAATGAATATACGTTCTTTGGGTTAAGCCTAACATCCTTTTAAATCTATCTATATAGATTTATATCCCCAATTTATAGGATTCTCCTCCCAAGTTATTCATGGAGGAATGTTTAGACAATTTTATCTTTACTGACTGTAGCACTGGTATGTCATTCCTTATCAGTAGTATATCAACATATAATACTAGGAATGTCACAGCGCTTCCCCTGACCCTTTTGTACACACTAGATTCATTCTCGTTTTTGATAAAATCAAACTCTTTTGATTGTCTCATCAAAATGAATGTTCCATCTTTGAGAAGCTTGCTTCAATCTATAAATGGATCATTGTAGCTTACATACACGATTTGCTTCAACCTTTGAAACAAATTCCTCTGGTTGTATCATATATACATTCTCCTCAAATCTTCATTGAGGAAGGATGTCTCCACATCCATTTGCCAGATTTCGTAATAATAAGCTGCAATCACAAGCAAAATCCAAATGGAGTTGAGCATTACCCGGTAATAAGGTTTTATCACGGTCACCTCCTTGACTTTATTTGAAAACTTTTAAACAGGTCTGGTCTTATAGGTCTCCACCTTGTCATTTGCCCCAGTCTTTCCCTTAAAGAGCCAATTTCACTCTATATGCACTATGCCTCTCAGTAGAGTAACCAAAGTCCATACTTGGTTCTCATACATGGAGTCCATTTTGGATTTCATGGCTATCTGCCATTTCTCTGAGTGTCTAGTACTCATAGCCTTATCGTATATAACTGGATCATGATGCGTACCTCATCATCATCCTCTATGATAAATCCATACCTTCTAGGTATCTTCGGTACTTTTCCAGATTTTTGATTCGGTTGTGGTACAATAGGTCTATCTACAGATTCCTCAGTTTGACTTAAAGTACTTTGTGGTTTTTGAACTCCTTCAAGATCTATTACCCTTCCACTAGCTCCTTTAATGATAAACACTTTTATCCAAGAAGGTAACGTGTAGGATTATAATAATAATACCCTAAACTTTCTTTAGGATATCCCACAAACCTACACTTGTCAGATTTTGTCCCAAGCTTATCCTTTTGAAACCTTTCACATAAGCTGGACAACCCCTTATCTTAACATACTTAAGACTAGGAATCCTCCCTATCCATAACTTTTATGGAGTCTTGGGGCTGGATTTTGAGGTTACCTTATTTTGTAGATATGCAGCCGTTTCTAGGGCATAACCCTAGAGGGATACTGAAATGTCGGTAAAAATATGATGCCCCCGAATTCGGGTCACCTAAACCATAGATCCGGTATGTCACGATCCAACTCGTATAAGAAACTGTCAATAACTTAATGCGGAATAACAAAATATTTACATTGATATAATATAAATATTATCGTCCCAAGTCTCGAAACCATAACTAAGGCACAACATAACTAATACATCATATTAATGGGTCTGAATACATAACACAACTTAATACATAATCTTGAATAAGTCTTGACACATAATAGAAAATATAACATAGTAGGACAAAGCTAATCCGTAACTTTGCCTTTGCCTTTGCCCTTCACCGAGCTCTCGCCTCTTTCGGTAACAACTGAAATGTTTTAAGGAAAGCAAGGGTGAGCAACAAATTTGCCCAGCAAGTATAATTACAATAAAGATAAATAATCATGAATAAGGTTTGTGCAACCTCAAAGGTTTCGGCGAATATTGAATAACTCAGGAAATGAATATGTAGACTGTGAATAAGGTCAGTTTCCAAAGTTTCAATTCAATTCTTTACTACCAACGATGAGTCACTATGGACTGAAGAAGATTCCAAAGATTTCCAAAATTTCAAGTTAATGAATCATTCGATAATAAGTGGCCACTAAGGACCGAGAATTTCTACTAGAATTAACAGTATTGCACTGATAACCCAAAACTGAGTGGTTATTAAGGACCATGAACTTCTACTAGAATCACCAGTATTATCCTGATGACCCAAAACAAGTACGATAGGTGATCAGCCCAAAGTACCCGGCATTATGCATAACCCTCAAACTTACTGTTCGCGCACGTGTCGGTCCCCCGACAAAATATAATTTCCCCTTCTATGAAGGTTGTTCATCTCAGCAGATATAAAAGCCCGCACCAAAGCAATTGGTTTGGATCACTTTCTAATTCATGAATAATGGTCTAGCCGAGTCAAATGGCATCGACGCTCTTTATAAACAGTTCATGCATAATTTGAACACAAAAGCTTTAACGGTTTTTGTCATAGCATATCTTGAATACTTGTGCAAATGCTAAAATTTTTATAGAAGTATGGAATTCATACAACCATATATGTATTGCGTAAATATCATCCAAAAGAATATAATCAAATGAAATTGAAAGACTTGCCTAACACAAGGCTTGGATAAGGGTTAGGAAGCTTGCACAACATATAACATTATATAAGATAGGAAACTTGCTCAATATAAAGGTTGAGTAAGTTGAAGAACTTTGCACTCAATATATATAACATGAACGGAGTTAGAGAACTTGCACAATGTAACTCGAGTTGGGTAAGGAACTTACAGTAATATAGAATACTTGTTCAATACAAAATTAAACAAGAATTTGAAACTTGCCCAATAAATAAATTGAGTGAGGTTAAGGAAACTTGCATTCATTATATATACAAAGAATGAAGTTAGGGAACTTGTAACAATAATAATTTGTGAAAGCTTAGAATTTATATTACATCAGAAACTCGCACAATATATAATAGTTGTACGGTTTAAGAAACTTGCTCAAATATAATCTTGAGTAAGGTAAGGGAACTTGCATTCAATATATAGAAAGAATGAAGTTAAAGAACTTGCCCAACACAAGGGTTAGACAAGTGTTAGGAGACTTGCCTGGTGCGCCTGCTACAATATTACAACACACGCTCCTTAATATCCTATACAATTAAGTACATATTCACATAACAATTAGTCATATACTGGATATTAAGTAATGGTTTATACTACTATATAATGTTTCATTCTTATTAGAGACAAAATATTAAACAAGGTTATACACACTAGTTACGGCGTTATGACACTTGCACGTTCGTACGCCAAACTTGCCTACTCGAATGCCCAAGCGATACGCATTTGCGTACGCTTAGCATGCCCATTTGATTTATCTAATACTCATTGGTTAATGCTAAGTATCATTATAATACATAATGTTCATGTTTTAAGACTTAGAACATCATTTTACATTGTCGGGACCATTACGTGTGCTTACGCGCATGCCCGACACCCTCCAATTGCCTCCAATTGCACATCAGTCTAAAGATGGCCAATTTGTGAATTGATCCCGACCTCAAAAGTTAAAAATTATTAAAAGAAAGTTGTAGGTCTATTCCTACTCGTTCCGAATCATCTTGAATCAACTCAATCCGAATTCGTATGAGAAAGTTATGCCTATTTTTCTAAGGGATGTCAAAACTGACTTTCACCACCTGAGGCCTAGTGCCCCGGTGCTGAAACCAAGCCTAATACCAGTGCCTCGACACTAGGATCCAGGAAATTAAGGTGCTTGCTTGCCCAGCATCGCGACTTCGACCCTCTCCGACTCCGATCTTCATAACTTCTTCTATACACGTTCAAATTAGTCCATTTCGGACTTTATAAACTCCTAATTCATGGGGCTACAATATATTAAAAATTCATAGACACAAATTAACATTAACATGTCCAAATCTTAAGCCAAAGTACTAAGTTCATACTTTGTTTTTGAGTGTTCTAAGTGTTCTTCACTAAAATCATCACTAAATCTTTGTTTTAACCCCTTTTTACTCCATTCCAACTAGGTTAAATTCATAACCCATGGAAGTACAATATCATAACAACAAACAAATTAAATAAACACGAAATCATAGCTACAAAGTCCTCTAAACCATCCAACAGTCCATGTTTATCCAAAAATGTCCATTGTTCATCCTTTATGCTAAGGTTCGGATCATTCTTCCTTTTTGTTCCACTTTAATGGTGTTAATAGCTTACAAGGTGTCTTGGTAATGTTAATAATCAACCACAAACAACAACAACAAAAATCAACCACAAATCATCCACCAAGTATAAAAGCTTGAAAACCAAGAAAACTTTGAAAAACTTGATGAAACCAAATGGTATTCGTTTAGGGTTGAAGGTTTACCTCAGTAAATCCTTCCTAGAGGTTAGAGGAGGTTTGTTAGGCTAGCTTGAGGCCTTCTTCTTCCTTCCTTGCTTCACCGTGCTCCTTCTTCTCCTTCTTCTCTTCTTATTTCATGAGCTTCTTCTTCTTTTCTCTTGTTCTTTCTTCTTCCTTCTGCACTCTCTCTCTCTGTCTGCAGCTCTCTCACTCTCTCTCTCTCTATTTGCACTAGCAGCAACCAGGAAGAGGAAATGGAATGGCTGAACAAGGAATGGGAGAGTAAATAAATATGGCTTTGGAAGTGGGAGGCTTTGGGTGAAGCAATGAGGCAACCAAGGAGTTTGTTTGGTAAATGGGAGAACCAAGGTATTGTGTCTAGAGGAACAAGCCACCACCCGAACATTCTCCTCCTCTTTCCTTCTTTGATTGGCTAATTTCAAATTAGTGGCTACTATTTGGGTGACACACCAATATATGTACCCGAATACTCCCACTTTTGTACCCAAATTACTCAATAACTCTACCCAAAATTAAAATGGGTACTCCCATAAAATATTGAGATGCGTAAAAATAATTATTATGGGGTTTGTCCATTAATTCGGAACACCATTATTATACATTTCGGATACAGATTAAAACACGATTTTGCTCAAAATGAAAATTCGACACTAAAAAAAATTATCTATTCGCATACGTGTATTAACGGAATTTATTAAAGTCGAAAAAGACACAAAAATATTTTAGCATGAATAGTGTTGTGAATAGTGTTGTGAATAGTGCCTCGGGAAACGTGCCACGTGAATAGTGAATTTTGCAATTTTTCATGAAATCAATTCATTCACTCCAAAGAGACAACAACACATAAAATTCAACACGTACACATAATCTCAGTTGTAACACAACCTTGAAGCACATAACACGGAATAATAATAAAAAATAAATAAAAATTCATTTATTCCCACATAAACTCGGGTTACAAGGAAATTCAAAATTCCCGATCGTTACATTCTCCCCCCATAAGGATTCTGTCCCCAGAATCACAATACAAGGTTAAACAAAAAGTTGGGGGTAATTCTCTTTCATCTTATCTTCTAATTCTCATATAGCCTCCTCGGCATTGTGGTTTCGCTAAACTACTTTTACAGAAGGTATAACCTTATTTCTTAATACTTGCTCATTCCTAGCAATTATCTGAATAGGAATTTCTTCGTACGTAAGATCCTTCTCTATTTGAACGGGCTCATAGGATATCACGTGATTATAGTCGGGTTTATATGGTCGTAACACTGAGACGTGGAACACATTGTGGACATGCTCCAGTTCAGGCGGCAAGGCTACCTCGTACGCCACTTCACCCACTCTTCTCAATACTTTAAACGGTCCTATGAACCTCGGGCTTAACTTTCCTTTCTTCCCAAATCGGATCTTCCACTTCCAGGGAGATACCTTCAAAAACATAAAGTTACCACTTTCAAAATCTCGATTTTGATTGTGCAAATCTGCGTATTTCTTTTGCCGATCTTGGGCTGCTACCAATCTGGCTCTTATTGTCTTCACAACCTCTGCCGTTTGTTGGACTAATTCTGGTCCCAACAGTCGTCATTCTCTGACTTCATCCTAATATAACGGTGTTCTGCACTTTCTTCCATAGAGAGCTTCATATAGCGGTATACCGATACTTGCGTGATAACTATTGTTATAAGCAAATTCAACAACGGGTAAATGGTCATCCCAGTTTCCCTTGAGGTCCATCACACAAGCTCTGAGCATGTCTTCTAGTGTCTGTATTGTTCTCTCGCTCTGGCCGTCAGTTTGAGAATATAAGCAGTACTTAGCCTCAATTGCGTTCCCATTCTTTCCTGTAAGCTCTTCCAAAAATTTAACGTGAAACGCGGATCTCGATTTGAAATAATTGACACCAGCACTCCATGTCGCGAAACAATTTCCTTTATATTCAACTTTGCTAACTGATTTAAATTGAATTGGATCCTTATTGGTAGAAAGTGTGCTAACTTTGTCAATCGATCCAAAATAACCCATATTGCATCATAGCCCTTCTGTGTTTAGAAGTCCCACTAATGTGCTCCCATTTTCATTTTGGTATCTTCAATGGTTGAAGTAGTCCACTTGGTCTCTGATGCTCTGCTTTGACTCGTTGACAGGTGAGACACTTACTGACACACTCTACCACATCCCGCTTCAAGTTTGGCCACCAAAAGTGCTGACGAAGATCCCTGTACATTTTTGTGCTTCCTGGGTGAACAGAGTATAGTGAATTATGAGCCTCATGCAAGATTGCCTCCCTTAGTTTGGTCACAGCTGGCACCCACACACGTTCTTCGAATCTCAAAATACCATCTTTATCCAACCTGAACTTTTCTCCATCGTCTTCTGCTACTCTTTTCTTTATCTTTTCACATTCCTTATCATCTCCTGCGCGTCCTTCACTTTGTCCAGCACTGTTGGACGAGCTTCCATTACGAATAATCGCTCCACTGCCACTTTCGGACTTTTCACTCCTATCTCCAGTCGCGCCATTTCCTTCACTAGCTCCTCCTGTGTTGTCAACCTAAACAAACTCTCCCTTCCTTTTCTACTCAACGCATCTGCTACTACGTTGGCCTTCCCCGGGTGATAAAGAATTTCACAGTCGTAATCTTTGATTAGTTCCAACCACCTCCTCTGTCGCATATTGAGCTCCTTCTGTGTGAAAATATATTTCAGACTTTTTTGATTCGTATATATCTTACATTTTCCCCCATAAAGATAGTGCCTCTAAATCTTCAGTGCAAAAAACTACCGCGGCTAATTCCAAGTCATGGGTAGGGTATCGTTTTTCATATTCCTTCAATTGACGTGATGCATACGCAATTACCTTGCCATGTTGCATTAGAACACAACCAAGGCCTTGGTGAGACGCATCACTATACACTACAAAACTTCCCGTATCATCCGGTAGAGATAATACAGGCGCCTCGCTTAATCTCTTCTTCAATTCCCTGAACTTTTTTTTGCACTTTTTTGTCCAAACAAATTTCAGTCTTCCTCGTTAAATAGGTCAACGGGGTCGCTATCTTAGAAAAATCTTGGATAAATCTTTGATAATACCCGGCTAACCCTAAGAAACTTCTCACCTCAGTCGGCGTCCTTGGTTGTTCCTAGTTACTCACCGCCTCCACCTTCGCCAGATCCACTAAGATTCCATCTTTGTCTATCACGTGCCCTAAAAATTGTATCCTTTCCATCCAAAATTCACATTTAGAAAATTTCGCGTATAATTTCTCCCTTCTCAGTGTCTCTAGTACCGCTTCCAAATGCTCGACGTGCTCCTCTTTGGTCTTTGAATAAATTAGAATGTCATCGATGAAAACTACCACAAACTTGTCTAGGTATGGCTTAAGAATTTCGATTCATCAAATCATAAATACTGCTGGCGCATTCGTCAAACCGAAAGACATCACCAAAAATTCATAGTGACCATACCGTGTACGAAATGCAGTCGTAGGCACATCCTCCTTCCTCACCTTTAACTGGTGATATCCGGTCCTCAAATCTATCTTCGAGAAATATCTTGCTCCTTGCAGTTGGTCGAAAAGGTCGTCGATTCTCGGTAATGGATACTTGTTCTTGATCGTTGCCTTGTTCAACTCTCGATAGTCGATACACAATCTCATCAATCCGTCCTTCTTCTTAACGAACAAAACTGGTGCTCCCCATGGGGACACACTCGGCTGAATATATCCCTTGTCTAGCAATTCTTAAAGTTATAACATCAATTCCTTCATTTCCACCGGTGCCATACAATACGGGGCTTTTGAAATTGGTGCCGTCCTTGGCGCTAAATCTATTACGAATTCAATTTCCATGTCTGGCGGAAGACCGGGTAAATCGTCTAGAAACACATCTTGGAATTCCTTCACGATTGATATGTTCCTCATATCTACTCCCCCTTTCTTCGTATCTACAATATAGGCTAAATAGCCTACGCATCCTTTTCATTAACAATTTCTTGGCCTGCATCATCGTAAGACAACACGATTGTCTAAGCGATGTGCTACCATAAAACATTACCTTAGACCGGTTCGGGGTCCGAAGGTTCTCACTTTTGTTCTGACAATCAATTACTGCTGCATGGTCATACAACCAATCCATTCCTAGTATCACATCAAACTCTCCTAATTTAATCAGGATTAAATCTACATTCAGGTTATGACCACTAATTTCAGCATAACAATCACGGTATATGAACTCTGTAGGGATTACCTCCTCATTGGCAATTTCTACGCTCAAGGGATGTTCTAGTCACTCTTGGGGTAACTTTAATCGTCTAGAAAATTCTTCCGACACAAATGAATAGGTAGCACCTGAATCAAACAATACGTAAGCATTTATATCATTGATAGGGATAATACTTGACACCATGTCCCTTGAAGCTATGGCATCATGGGCTATCATGCTGAATGTCCTGGCAGTTGGTCGGCTAGGCTGCGCAGGTCCACCAGTCGTTGGCTTGTTATTTCCTCCTTTGTAACCATTCCCTCCACTGCTTCCTTTCTTTGGGCGGTCTTTAATCTGATGTTATGTCGACCCGTAAGCGAAACATCAGTGGATTTTCTTCGGAGTTGGGCAATTTGGTGCCATATGTCCTTCCTAGCCACAGTTATAGCAGACACGGCGTCCCCTCAAACATTCTCCTATATGACTCTTACCACATTTTAAACATGCCACACTTTGTTTCTTAGACCCTCCCTGGTTGCTTCTAGTCGGATTATTGTTGGTGTTATTGCTGTTGCTGCTATCCCACTTTCTTTTCCCCAGTTTGCTTCCCCCGCTACTATTTCCTCCACGATGGTCACCTCCGCTTTTCTTATTCTTCCTTTCCTTATTGTTTTGACTCAAGGCCTCAATTCCACCTTTAGCAATGATGGCCTTTTCTAGCAGTGCACTAAAAGTCTCGATCTGGAGAACAGACACCTTACTGTAGACCCATGGCTTCAGCCCTTGCTCGAACTGATGTGCCTTCTGCTCTTTTGTATCCACTTAGTGTGGCACAAAGCGTGCGAGTTCGTTAAATTTGACAGCGTACTACGCCACTGTCATGTCCCCTTACTTTAGTTCTAGAAACTTTACTTCCATCCGACTTTTCATGCTATTCGAAAAGTAGTTCTCAAAAAATAGTTCCTTGAATCTTTCTCATAGTACTACTGTCGACGCCGGTTCTCGTCTTTTCCGATTTTTAGCCTTTTGATTAAATGATTTTTGGGAAAAGGTCGGCATTGATGTCGACGGGGTTTTGAAAGATTGCTTTTTATGATGAGCCAATCAACCAGAGTCGCCAGTTGGTATATTTGAAATGGATGTACCAACTCATCCGAGTTTTCGTTTTTTTATAAATCGATGGCTCATATGTGACTCCGAATTAATTGGTTTGCGTACCGAGATTCATAGAGTTCGGGGGCTTGCTTAAGCGAGGGGAAGGTGTTAGGCACCCCCCGACTTCCGTGAAACACGGTTGCCGCAATCTTGATACTTTCCTATCCTTTAATTCATGAAATGTGTATATGTGCGTGTGTGTGTCTGTGTGCCTATGTGAATATTGTGGTGAGTTTGTATGAAAGAATCATTTGGGGTTTTTTATGGAAAGTCGTGTTTTGGGAATGCTTTAGAATGTCCTTCGGCTTATACGAGAAAGCTTTATGGGAAAGGTTTGATTTTAATTGTCAAATCTATGAGATTTTCATTAGGTGTCGTTTTGGCAAAAACAATAGTTTTCTAAACCTTCGTCAAAATAGGAATCGAGATCTCTACGTCGCTCTCGTAGATGACGGGAAACTTCTAGGATCTCTTTAACCCTATGCACAAAGGTTTAATAAAACGTTTAGTTTATTCATAAAAACCATTTTTTGGTGATGTTTGAAAACAATTTTTTAACCTTCTCGTTTGAATAGGAATCGACATTCATTAGCACTTCCAATTTTAAGCCTCGTGAAGCTAATAACCTAGTTTGATTTATTTTAACGAAAAACCTTCATCGTTTAATCTTTGAAATCATTTTTTCGTATCACAAAATCCAATCAAGCATAACCACGCGTCGGGGCTATTCATGGGCATGTAAACCATCAAAATAACCCCAAACGCTTACAATCACAAGTTTCACTATTTCGGGGCCTTAAACCCGACCTCCGACTTAGTATCGTTTTAAGGCCCGACGATTACATATTTACAATGACGAATGCGTCTACCCGATTACATACATCCAAAAATGTCCATCATCGGATTTGGACCACGGGGTCGCGTTCCTAGGCTCACATCCGAACTTGTTGCACAACCGCAAAATGGATACAACGTAAATACACAAACGTGGTATGCCTAATGCTCTAGGATATCTTACAATAACAATTAAAATACACTACGAATGACCCATTACCGTAATAGCTAAAATTTGCACGAAACGGACATCATCGGGCTATTAGGGGGAATTTCATTCCGATGAAACCCTCACTAATAGTCCCTAATCCATGGTTTCACAATAACATGTAAGAAAACTACATCTAAGATAATTTGGATGACAAAAAGCTTGGCAAAAATGGTATAACAAAATGCTAAAACAAAGGATTCTTCACCTTGCAAATGATCCCCACAATATGTATGAATTTGTGTATTGAGTAGAGTAGAAAATATGAGGTGTAATCTCACAAAATGGGTACAATTTCTCACTATTTCTCACTCTTTTCTCTCTTAATTTTTGCTGTTTTCTTGCTGTTTTTCTTCTTCTCCCGAACTGCTGCTGCTGCTAGATTCTTCTCTTTTTTTGTTTCTGTATGCAAAATGGCCTGATAAGGCACTGACAAGGGCAGCCGCAGATCAATCTGCGGCTGGCCGCAGATTGATCTGCGGCTGGCCCTTGGTTCTCCCCCCAGCCATGCTCGAGTCCCGTGTCGTCTCGAGTTTCGTCTTTGGCCGCGGATTGATCTGCGGCTGACTATGCTAATTTTCTCGTTTTCTGTACCTCGTCTCAATTTTTGTGCCGTACCGTTGGTTTCCGCTGAAGGGCTTGCATTCTGCAGTCCGAAAACCGCCGGGAAACGTGCCATGTCATCCGGGTAAGCGCAGTGATCAGTAACCGACTCCCGACACTCGCTTGTTGTCGTGTCGGCTTCGATCTCATCCCGTAGTGGTGGCTTTGAGTGTTCGTCTTTATGTCCACCTTTTATTCTCGTGTGCCGGGTCAATTGACGATTTTGCCCTCATGTCAGGGTTAGTATAGGAAGTGCAAAATTTGGGTGTCTACAGCTGCCCCTGTTTATCATGTTTATGAAATGTTAAATGAAATGAACAGGATAAAGAATAGACACTCGATGCATGAATGACAGTGCACAAGAATGACAATACATACATAATGATGCAACACACACAACTTATGATGCGATGCAAGATGTAAAGCATGTCTGGTCGCCAATCTCGTGATCACCGGGTCTCGTATCCGGTCGATCGTCTCGTCGGGGCCGAGTCTCGTATCCGGTCACCCATCTCGTAATCGCCGGGTTTCGTCGCCGGTCGATCGTCTTATTGGGGCCGGGTCTCGTGTCCGGTCACCCATCTCGTAATCGCCGGGTCTCGTTGCCGGTCGATCGTCTTGTCGGGGCCGGGTTTCGTTGCCGGTCACCCATCTCGTAATCGACGGTTATCGTCGTCGGTCGATCGTTTTGTCGGGGTCGGGTCTCGTCGCCAGTCACCCATCTCGTAATCGCCGGTTATCGTCTCCGGTCGATCGTCTCGTCGGGGCCGGGTCTCATCGTCGGTCACCCATCTCGTAATCGCCGGTTATCGTCGCTGGTCAATCGTCTCGTCGGGGCCGGGTTTCGTCGCCAGTCACCCATCTCGTAATCGCCGGTTATCGTCGCCGGTCGATCGTCTCGTCGGGGCCGGGTCTCGTCGCCGGTCACCCATCTCGTAATCGCCGGTTATCGTCGTTGGTCAATCGTCTCGTCGGGGCCGGGTTTCGTCGCCGGTCACCCATCTCGTAATCGCCGGTTATCGTCGCCGGTCGATCGTCTCGTCGGAGCCGGGTTTCGTCGCCGGTCACCCATCTCGTAATCGCCGGTTATCGTCGCCGGTCGATCGTCTCGTCGGGGCCGGGTTTCGTCGCCAGTCACCCATCTCGTAATCACCGGTTATCGTCGCCGGTCGATCGTCTCGTCGAGGCCGGGTTTCGTCGCCGGTCACCCATATCGTAATCGCCGGTTATCGTCGCCGGTCGATTGTTCTGCGAGTGCCGGGTCTCGTATCCGGTCACTCGGTCGAATTGAGAAGTCGTGTTCGACATCCGATTCATCAAAATCTTGTATTTTATTACCAAATTATGAGTCAAATGGGCTTTAGGATCGATTAAACTTGCATTGGACCAAGGGGGGATCACTGGGCCCAGCCGTAGATTGATCTGCGGCCAAGATCGGGGCTATAAGCGGCCAGCCGCTTCCCAGATCTGTCACTTTCATTCCTACCCCACGCGATTTTCAGACCTTTGCACACCCTTTTGCCGAGTTTTCCAACCTTTTTTGCAAAAACCGCTCCGGTTAGATCGATCTACGTGTTACAGGTAACACTTTCACCGATTTTTTTTCAATTTCGTCAATGTTTTGCTATACATTTGCTATTCTGCACGTTTAGAGATATAAATGTATGCTTTGAAATGCTATGCCATGTATTATTGCATGTATATGCTATGTATGAACTGCGCAAGTCACATTTTATGCTCATGATGTGGTCCCACATTCTTGTTGTTTCTTTTTGGAAGAAAATCATGCATTAGGGTAATTTTCATGCTGCAATTATCCATATAAATGCAATTTTGATCTGTTGTTGCTAGGGTTCTTTGAAAAACATGCTTGGCTATGCATGGGATGTCCATTTTATAGACGAAACTCTGCCGATTTTTTTTTTTTAACATGCATCATGTTGCATTAATACTATGATGATGATAGGAAATTAGAATGTTTGTGACACAATTCAAAATAGAATTTACCTTCCCTTTCGCCTGTTCTATTCAGCTATGGATCCTGACACTCCTAGTAGCTCCACTGCGTCTCGGACCTCGGGCGTTCGCCGCCGTAGGGCTGCGCCTGCCCCTCCTTTACCTCGGACTCGCCAGGCTAGCCGACTGGCGGAGGCTGTCATCCGGCCCGATCATCCCGATGTTGAGGAGGCTGTTCTTCCGGACGCTGCGGTAGAGGGGCCATCCTCTAGCACACCAGCTCCCTCTTCTCATCGCGCCCTATCTGGCGCCTCTGTTCAGATACCCGATCTGTCGGGTCGGGATCTCAGTCGTCACCCTTCCGCATCTCTTGTAGCTAACGAGGTATGCTTAAAGTACTCCTCTGAACTCATTCCCTAAATTCTGTTTAGATCTGGACTGATCCATTCATTTTTTGTCATAGGTGCCCGAGTTCACCCAGCCGAGGGGTAACTGGTTCAACATCTACTCCCTCTACACCGCCTTGCACAGCGATTACCGCGTGGTGGTGGATTCCTGGGGCTTTCGTCATTTCTTCACCATCATTCCGCGCCAGTGCCCCTAGGGTTATATGCGAGCTCTGTCCGAGAGATGGTTTCACCAGACCCAGTCCCTTCACCTTTTGGACTGTGAGGTCGTGCTGACTCCCTGGGACTGGAGGTACATCACGGGTATCGAATTCACTGGATCCCGCGTCCCTCTGGATCTTGACATCACTCCCGCAGAGGTCAGACTTTTACTAGGTTTTGCTGCTGATGACAGGGTCTTCAAGGCCCGCAGCATTCGGTCTGGAGCTTTGGTCGTGGACGCTGTTGGAGGCATATATGCGGCGCCATTCCCAGCAGATCGGGCCACTCGTGATATTCTGCTTCGACGTCTGTTCCTGACCATTATGAAGGGTTGTTTCCTAGGGAACAACTCCTCTACCATCCATTTCAGCGTCGTCGGAGCCGTTAGGGATGTGGACCGAATCAGCGATTATGATTGGGGGTCCTTCACCTTTGCCTACTTCCTCCACGGTCTTCGTCTACGCTCGGAGGGTCAGACAAATGCTTGGCTCGGATTCTACCACTTTTTGTTGGTGAGCCTTCTTTTCCTCTTTTCTTACTGTATTCCTCTTCATTTTATTTCTCTTTTCTGCATTTTGACAATTACTCTTGCCTTGTTTCTGTTCACAGTTCTGAGCCTACGAGCGACTTCCATGCCTGAGGCCTGTCACGACCCTCGGCTTGGACACTTATCCCAGGGGTCATCGGTGGCACCACAGCACCTCCGAGGAGGTCCCTGTATCTGGCAGCTTTGCACACTGCCGCATTCAGCTGGAGCTGATCACCGCTGCAGATGTCGTCTGGACTCCTTATCTTTCGGAGCATCTGGTTGTGGGGTTCACTGATGGATATCCTTCTGGCCCAGAGTTCGCACTTTCCACCCGCCGCCTTACTCTGCAGAGTGTTGGGGGCTGGGTGATGTATCTGGGAGAGCGCGCATTCAGATGCGTCACTGGAGAGATCCGCATCCCGCACTCCCTTCCTTTCACTACCTCCTGGCCGTTGGATTCTCAGCCTTCGGAGATCATGCTCGCGGGTGAGGATGGCCGAATGTTTTCTACTGGTCCCAGTACGAGCGAGGCCTTTCGCATCTGGTGGGTGCCCCGCACCATCGGTCCTCAGACTCGGGCCACATTTTTTCTTGGATACATGGTTCCCGGCTCAGTGATGATGACTGATTGGGCTGCTTGCGTTCGGAGTCCCACTCACGCTGAGCAGATTGCCACGCTGACCCGCTAGGTGGAGCAGTTATCCCTATATCTTCGGGTGTTAGGCCGGACCCCAGAGGATGCTTACGCCTACGATCCTGACAGTGCGGGTTATGATGCAGGCCCGAGCTCATCTGATGCCACAACGCAGCCATACATTCCTGATATGAATTTTGGACCTCCGACTTCGACGACTCCAGGGGATCAGTTCGAGGATCCCGCCTTCTTGGATGACCTTACTTTTGACTAGATTAGGCTAGGATATGGCTTTTGTACCTGCACCTATTTAGATTTCTTTTCTATTTCATGCACTATGTATTGAACTTTTTATTCATTTATGCACAGTTTTTTTTATCCTTATGAAATTCAATTGCTCTATTATTAAATGTCCGATGCATGCTTTTATTTATGGATAGAGAATGACCCCTGTACAGTCTTTTTGATACTATTTTTTCACAGATGTCGTCCTCAGATGTCGTGGTACGTTTGGATTCTATTCCTCCCACAGGGTTGGTCGGCAGTCTCCTCTGTTGGTTGGACAGTTTATCGCCGGCCGACAGGGTTATCGCAGATGGCCTTTTGGGATATTCTTGGTCCTTGTTATCCTTTCAGGTGCCAGCGGGCTTTGTGGATGGTATTCTGAGCTATTGGGCCCCCGCCCGTCAGGTGTTCAGGTTAGCGACAGTAGAGCTGACCCCCACCCTCGAGGAGTATGCTCGCTTCACCGGCTTGCCTTTAGATGGTCCTTGTGCTAGGGTTAGAGCTGGTTCCATGCGCCGTCAATTCTTGACTTTCACTGGTTTGCGGAGGGCTGCCTTGTTATCGGTGATCACATCAGATCATCTGGTTCCCCTTCATTTCTTGATTGACCGATTTGGCTCACCCGACAGTTTTCACCTATTTTCTGGTGATTTTTCCGTGTCTGAGGAGCGCTGGGGTGCTTTAAGAGTAGCCGTTTTGATGGCCTGTGTCATTTCAGTTTTGTACTTGCCAGCCGGACCCGATCAGTTGGATATGCGAGTTGTCGCGGCCGTTAGAGCCCTTTAGGAGGATCACACCGTTCTTCCCATGATATTGGCAGATACCTACATGTCAGCTTCATACTGTCAGTCTTTCCGAGGCAGGGTATTCAGAGGGAGCTCTACTTTGTTGTACGTGTGGTTTATTAGCCATCCTAGCCCCATTGGCCATTTCCGTCGCCAAGGGTTTTGTTTCAGCCATGATATAGCCACGCAGTTTTCGTTTCGTCCCGTGAGCTGTACTGATGCGGCCTCCTGGGTATCATTTTTGTCGGTTATTGAGGATCCTTTTCATCACTTGGTCTACTAGGGTTATTGCTCCTTTATGAGCTTTTTGACTCACGTGCCCAACCTGGATTTCATCCCTATTGCTGGCCTGAGGGGCGTGACGACTTATCATCCCCTGGCGGTTATGGGGCAGTTTGATCAGACACAGGACTTTCACCTCTTCACGGGTGCAGCCGCCTACCGATTCCTTATATCATCCCAGATAGAGAGGGATCTACTGCGGGTATACGATCTTTGGTCTCGCAGGATCTTTGCCGAATATAGTGAGAGCTGCCACATCCAGACATTTGCTTACGTGCAGTGGTTGCGCGGAGACTCGGATCCGGTTGGTTTGAGTCAGACTGGGGCCTTTGATGGCTCTGGAGTGATTTTCCCAGATGATACCACAGATCATTCCATCTCAGCTGATTCTGCCCCTAGTCGGGTCACTGAGGATACCCGACTCCGCCTGGCCTTGATTACTACTGAAGCTGAGAGGGATGCCGCTCTTGCTGAGAGAGATGACGCCATTCTGGCTAGAGATGCTACCATTGCTGACAAGGACGCCATTGTATTTCAGACCAGGGCAGTTATAGATGCTCATTCCGGGACTGTCAGCCGAGCCACTGATTTACTGGATCGCATTGACATGATGGGGCAGCAGATTGCAGGGGATGCTGATGCTTCAGATCTATCCACCACTTTATCCATCCTGCTTCAATTAGTTTCAGATTTGTAGATCGTTTTATTTCCTGGATATACTATGTTAGTTTCATCGGTTATTGAAAGAGAAATCTTGTAACAAAATGACTTATATATGTAGACATGCATTTAAATTTAGTCATTTCCCTTTTTGTCGTATCGTTGCCTTTCATTTGATCTTCGTTTTATCCAGCTAACCATGATTTTGACATTTTGCCTTCTTTCTCCTCTCAAGTCTTGATGGAGATTGGACAGATATTGCCGCATACCCTGTCGATTTCATCGGACTGGGTCTTAGATGTTGGCTAGCTGTTTGGTTGGGCTAGGTTTATGTTACTCGGGATGAATCTGATTAGGGCTGGTATCGGGAAGGTTTTGAGGGTATAAGAAGGCTTTTTCTGGCTGTTGGGAATTGGTTTTTCTTTTGGTTAGAGAAATGATTTATTATTTTTTAAGGAATCGGACCGCGCCATGATGGCTGCCTACGTACCCCCACAAGTTGGGAGATCAGGTCCTACGTAGTTCGTTCCTCAAAGAAAAAGGAGAAACTGATTATTCAAGCGTAGAACCGCTTCACCGAGTCGGAATTGAGGGGCTGTGGGAATACCTCACCATCCATTTCTTGCAATATGAGGGCTCATCCGGATAGCACTTTCTTAATCACAAATGGTCCTTCCCAATTCGGGACAAACTTCCCATTGGCTTCGTCTTGACAAGGCATGACTCTTTTTAGCACCAAATCATTTTCCTTGAACTTTCGAGGTCTTATCCTTTTGTCGTATGATCGAGAGATCCTTTGTTGATATAACTGACCATGCCAAACAGCAGCCACCCTCCTTTCATCAATTAGGGCCAATTGGTCGTATCGACTTTGCATCCAATCCTCCTCGCTTATCTGAGCATCGATCACTATTCTTAGGGATGCCATCTCAACCTCAACTGGCAGAACAGCCTCCATTCCATACACTAAAGCGTAAGGGGTTGCCCCTGTAGAAGTACGCGTTGACGTTCGGTATGCTAGCAGGGTGAGGGGTAGCAAAGCCGGCCATCCCTGATGATTAGCAGACATTTTCGCCATGATCTTCTTGATGTTCTTATTTGCAGCCTCCACCGCCCCATTCATCTTAGGACGGTAAATGACAGAATTGAGGTGTTTGATCTTAAACTGGTCGCATAATCCCTTCATGAGGGCATTGTTCAAATTCTTGGCATTGTCGGAGACCAAAACCTCAGGTTGCCCGTATCGACAAATGACATTATTCCTGATGAAACCGACGATGACCTCCTGAGTTACTTTGGGGAAAGAAGCTGCTTCTACCCATTTAGTGAAGTAATCGATCATGACAAAAATGAATCGGTGACCGTTACTTGCTTTGGGCTCTATCGGTCCGATTACATCCATTCCCCACATTGAAAATGGCCACGGGGAAGTCATGCAGTGCAGTTCATTGGGAGGCGTATGGATCACATTATCGTGCGCTTGGCATTGGTAACACCGTTTGACATGATCATTGCAGTCGCCTTTCAGCGTTAACCAATAATGCCCCGTTCTCAAGATCTTTTTGGCCAGCATCGGTCCACTCATGTGTGGGCCACACACTCCACCATGTATTTCGTTCATAATCCTTTGGGCTTGTGCCTCATCTACGTATTGTAACAGTCCCAACCCAGCATCCCTCTTGTAGAGTGAATCCCCACTCAGGTAAAATTTCATTGCCATCTTTTGAATTCTCATCCTCTCAGCTCGGCTTGCCTGGTCGGGAATGGATCTATCCCTCAGATATTCCCTTATGTCATGATACCAAGGCTGCCCCGGCATAACCACCTCGTCTGATAATACTGCAACATGTTCCTCGTATGCCGGGGTATTCTGTACTGCTATCTCAATCTGTGGAACATCTTTTCTTTTGATTATATGGATTAAGGAAGCCAGGGTTGCCAACGCATCCGTAAAATCATTCCGTCCCCGGGGAATATGGCGGAAATCGATATCTTCGAACTCTTACATCAACTGGGTAACACAACGATGGTATGGAAGTAACCGAGGCTCTTTAGTGTTGTACACCCCGATCGCTTGTCTGATTACCAGTTCTGAATCCCCAAACACCGCTAACCTCTTCACTCCCATATCGCGGGCAAAACGGAGTCCCAATATACACCCCTCGTACTCAGCTGTATTGTTTGACTTACTGAACTGCAATTTAGTAGCCACAGGGTATTGCTCTCCGGTGATAGAGACCAGTACTGCTCCGGCTCCTGCCCCCTCATCATTCGTGGCACCATCAAAATACAGCTTCCAGAACTGTCCCTCGTCATCACATTTCGTGTGTGATACCCAAAATATATCTTCGCCCGGCAGAGGAGTTTCTAACAGCTCCATCCCTCCTGACGGGGTTTCCGCCAACTGATCTGCAATTCCCTGCCCTTTCATGGCTTTCTGAGTTACGTATACCATGTCGAACTGTTGTAAGATTAACTGCCATCTTGACAGTCGACAGTTCAGCATGGGCCTCTCAAAAATATATTTCAGGGGCTCCACTCTCGATATCAGGTACGTAGTATGCCCATGGAGGTAATGCTGTAATCTCCCTGCAGCCCAGGCCAAAGCACAACAGGTTTTCTCGATGGGAGTGTAATTCTGTTCACATTGACTAAATCTCTTGCTGAGGTAATAGATGGCCTGCTCTTTACCTGCTTCATTTTTTCTGTCCCAGCATACATCCCATCGCGATGGCATTGACCGATATATACATAAACAGAGGGATCCCGTCCTTCGGGGGTACCAGCACTGGTGCCTCTGTCAGCTGCTTTTGATGGTCTGAAAAGCCTTCTGACATTGCTCATTCCATTCTTGGGAAGCACCTTTCCTTAACAGTTTGAAAATTGGCTCGCATGTAGTCGTCAAGTGGGATATAAAACGGCTGATAAAGTTTATTCTTCCAAGGAATCCTCTTATCTCCTTCTCTATGTGAGGTGCCGGCATATCCACAATGGCCTTAATCTTTGCCGGATCCAACTCAATGCCTCGATCACTAACCAGGAATCCCAAGAGCTTACCCGACTGCACTCCGAAAGCACACTTTGCTGGATTGAGCTTCAAATTATACTTTCTGAGCCGATCGAATAGCTTTTTAAGATGGGTTATATGGTCAGATTCTACCCTTGACTTCACGATAATGTCATCCACGTAGACCTCTATCTCCTTATGCATCATGTCATGGAACAGGGCCATCATGGCTCTCTGATAAGTAGCCCCCGCGTTTGTGAGACCGAAAGCCAATCGTCTATAGCAGAAAGTGCCCCAGGGGGTGATGAACGCGGTCTTTTCCCGATCTTCTTTCGTCACCATTATCTGATGATACCCCGCAAAGCAATCAACAAAAGAGTACATCTCGTACTGGGCTGTGTTATCCACCAGGATGTGTATGAAAGGCATCGGGAAGTTATCCTTGAGACTGGCCTTATTTAGATCTCTATAATCTACACATACCCTCACCTTCCCTCCAGGCTTAGCCACTGGGACTACATTGGACAGCCATTCTGGGTAAGTGGACACCATAATGATTCCCGCCCTGAACTGCTTGATGATCTCTTCCTTCACTTTTAAGCTCCACTAAGGTTTTAACTTCCTTAGTTTCTGCTTGACAGGCCTGAAACCCTCCTTGATGGGCAACCGGTGTACCACAATGTCGGTGGACAATCCGATCATATCCTCATGAGACCAGGTAAAGACATCCTCATATTGGCTTAGCAACTCAGTTATTTCTGCTTTCTGGCTAGGGGTAAGGTCCGTCCCTATCTTGAGTTCTTTTGGCTTGTTAGGGGTTCCGATATCTATAGTGATGGTTTGGTCCAAGTTGGGTTTGGGTTTATCCTCGACCCATCCTTTGATCTCGTCAGGCGCGTCGTCATAATCTGTCTCGTCTTGCTCAATGCCCATTAAATTGAAATCCAGCTCAATGTCAAAATCATAATCATCATTCAAATTTGAAAGACCGTTTGTTAGGCAAGGATTACTCAAATTGGTACACCTGACATGAAACAAAATACTTGTCATATATAAGTTATTTTCCACAACGATCACATTTTCAGATAACATGAAGAAACGACATAATTATGCAAAATACAAAACAACAAAAATAAACTTCTTCATCCTCCCATCCTCTGGGGTCTACCATCCTGATGTCGGGTTTTACCCTTGTTTGGATATCACTGGTTTCATGGTCCAATTGTCGACGGTCAGGTCAGATGAAATGCGCTGGATAAAAGGGGGCTTCACATCGGACACTTCCCCGATGATTACGGCTACGTCGCCTGAGTCCCTCTTCCTACCTTCTTCAGGAATAATTAGCCCTGCCTAATCGATGACGGGCACATCTTGTTGGGCTCCCGGTGGCGTGACAACATCCGTCCCCTCTTCATTGCTTGTTAATTGTCCGGGGAAATAGCACCTGGTTTCAAACTTTTGTGCGACCTCCTATAGGAAACTTTCCCTGTTGGTCGACTCATCACTTGCGGGGGTTAATTCTTCATCCCCTGACTCAATCACAGGCTCGCTAGTCCCCTGTTCGTTGTTGACCTTGGTCACTGGACTGCCAGCCAGTCGAATCGGGGTCGCGTCTTGACGGCGCCTCCGTGCTGTGCCTTCAGGATATCCCAACCCTGCTTTACCTATCTTATGGGGTAGTTGAATGGGCTCGGTGATTCCTTGACTGCTTTTTCCTAACCCCTGTCTAGGCTGGAATTTCATTTTCATCATTTCCTTTGCAACGAAGGTAAGTTCTGGAGAGAACTTAGGTTTCACGGCTGGGGTTCCCAGGCATCTGTAGTGGGGAGTGCTGATTTCCAACGCCTGAAAACTGGCAGGTGCCGCCGACTCGTCCACATTAATCACAGGCAGGCCATTCCTGGGAGGGGAAGGGTCATCACACTCCGCTGAGATCGTCACCAGATTCCCGTCGATGATAAGTTTGATTTGCTAGTGTAGCGTGGAAGGAACTGCCCCGGCCATGTGTATCCACGGCCTCCCCAATAACAGGTTATAACTGGCCGCAATGTCTAGGACTTGAAAAGAGATGTCAAAAGTACAAGGTCCTATTTCCACCAGCAATTCTATCTCTCCAATTGTATCCCTCCGGGAACCATCGAAGGCTCGCACCACCACATGACTGGCCCGTAGGCGCTTGGGATTGATGTTCATCTTCTGCAATGTACTGAGGGGACAGATATTCAACGCCGATCTCCCATCAATCAACACCCCATTCATGACATAACCTGAGGAGATTACCGCAATATGCAATGGTTTTTGATGCCCCCTTCCTTCCTTGGGGATATCATCATCTGTGAATGATATTACATCACTCTCCAACAGATGGCCCACCAGATGGCCGAAACCTTCCTTGCTAATTTCTTTGGGAACGTATGCCTCCTCCAGGACTTTCGCTAGACTTTTGCAGTGATCATTGGACGATAACACCAAGTTCATGATTGATGTCAGGGTCGACTCCTCTCTTAATATCTGGATCCCCCTTGTTTCCGGATGATCCATCTTTCTTAAGAATTTCAGGGCTTTCTCCTCGAATATTTTTTCATCTTTCTTCGTCTTGCTTTCAAGGACTCGTCCAGGAAGATACAAAGGATTCCCCCTTATTGTCACAGAAGCACAACTGGCTGCTTCCTCTGGCACCCCCCCATAATTCCATGGTACCGTCTTTAGACTACTAACAGGGATTTGCGGTCTCGCTGCAAGGATGAGGGGTTTCGGAGCCGCCAACTTGACAGGTCCCTCTGTGGTATTTCTACTTACACCTATCAACCTAATGGGCGCTCCCCGTGCACTCCCGTGATCACTTATCATGTTGACCATTTCCTCAATTTTCTTCACATAGTTCAGCCTTGACGGCCCCTCGGCTTCATTGGCCTCTGCCACATTGACCCCCCCTCCATCATGCCTTGGCAGGGGATTGACCTTAACATTTGGAGAGTCTGGCTGTTCCACCACAATTTCCCCACTATCAATCAAGTTCTGAATTCTGTGCTTCAGCGTCCAACAGTCCTGCGTATCATGACCCGGGGAACCTGAATGATATGCGCATCGCTTGCTTGGGTCAAACCTTCTTCCCTTCGGGTCACTTGGGGTGCCAAATTGACTATCTTCTTTTGGGCTATCAATACTGCTAAAATCCGCTCAAGAGGATCCCCGAGTGGGGTGAATACTCGACTTTGCGAGGTCTCGAATCTCCTTCGCCCTTCCGCCCTCTGATCAGTGAAATTAGGCTGTCGGGATGGCCCCACTCTCTGCACCTGTACTGGAAGATTGTTTTCTGCCTTTCTAGATGACCCCTGTAGGATGAGGGAAACATCCTCCTCCTTTTTCTTTTGCACCCTACGGGAAGTGCTGCCATAATTTCCACTCTATATTTGTTCTGCAGCTGTTTCCAAAGCCGTGAAATCCCGGATTTTGCCAGATTTCAAACCCATATCCACCATTTCTCCGTGTTTAATCATCTCGGCAAAAGGACTACCAATCCCTGATATAACCCGCTCATAATAAGGCGCCTCCTGAATATCCACGAAGGTCATCACCATTTCCGACTCACTCATTGGGGGATTCACCTGTGCGGCCATACCCCTCCATCGCTACGCATAATCCCTGAAAGATTCCCTTGGTTGCTTCTTGATTTTCGTCATTTGATATCTATCAGGGGCCATTTGTGCTTGGAAGCTATACTGGGTTAAGAAGGTGTGGGCCAACTCCTCCCAATTATGGATTCGGGCATTGTCAAGACGGGCATACCAAATTCTTGCCTCTCCCATCAGGCTCTTTTGAAATAATTACATTCTTAGACCTTCGTCTTCGGCATAAGATCCTAGTTCCCCAATGTAAATTTTCAGATGTGTATAAGGATCCCCCTTTCCATTGTATTTCTCAAATTTGGGGATTTTAAATTTCTCTGGATATCTGGTTCCGGGGAAGACACAAAGATCTGAGTAATTAACTCTGCCTAGGGACCCTATGCCCTTCAGAGATTGGATAGTTTCCTCCATTTGTTTCATCTTCTTTCGCAGGTCATCAGTGTCTCCTTCCTCTGGGATAGTAATCACTGTCCTGTTAGGTATGGGAATAACCTTTGGGACGACGGGTTCGCCCTTAGGTTGGGGTGGATCCTCTTTAGGTGGATCATGTCTAGGTATCAATTGCTCCTTCAGCATTATGGCCATCTCCAACATCTGTTTCTTAAAGTTATCAAATTCCTCACGAGATACGGCACCAGGATTAGTAGGTGGGAGATCAACCATTTCAGATGTAGAGTTTTGAGCCCTTTTAGATTGCGAACGTGTTTGAGGAGCAATCCTATAGAAACAACGGTTCGAAGTTTAGTCCTGGGCAATGAGAGGATATGGATGCATGCTAAAGCTGTAACTTTCGTGTTTTGGATTTTTTAATCTTTCCCTGTAAAACAGAAAGTTAGTAGTCCTTTAATGCAATAACAAATGCTAAACATGACTTTATTATGCTTCCCCAGCTGTTCCCTGCAAAACATAGAGGTTAGTAATTTCTCTTGACAGACAGGGAGGCATATATGAATGGGATCATGACATTTATACGCGTGAACGTAAAAGGGCATGAAGAGACTTTTCCTGTGTTGGGTTAATCTGAGGCTGACCTATCCTAGGGTTACTCTCACGGGCTTTTCGGCATGAAGGTCCCCAAATCTTCGCAATCTACTCGTCTGAGTCCTTTCGATTAGAGCGGATTTGGGTGGTGCGTTTCCTGAGCCATCTCCGGGGAGCAACCCCTTCGAGTCCAGTAATAAGCAACCGACAGGTTCGCCTCAGGAGGAGGTACTCTCTCAACATACATTCACATTCATCGTCCTCACCGTATGCAAATGATTTCTTTAAAGTAAAGCCATTCCATTCAAATATTCATTTATTCGACAAAACACACATTCACACAACAAAAGTACAAAAGATCAAAATATCGCATGCATATACATATTCATGAATTCTTAAAGGATAGGATAGCATCAAGATTTGAACGCGGCTTAAGCCCTCTAATGTCCCCAGCAGAGTCGCCAGCTGTCGACGCCGGTTCTCGTCTTTTCCGATTTTTATCCTTTTGATTAAATGATTTTTGGGAAAAGGTCGGCATTGATGTCGACGGGGTTTTGAAAGATCGCTTTTTATAATGAGCCAATCAACCAGAGTCGCCAGTTGGTATATTTGAAATGGATGTACCAACTCATCCGAGTTTTCGTTTTTTTATAAATCGATGGCTCATATGTGACTCCGAATTAATTGGTCTGCGTACCGAGATTCATAGAGTTCGGGGGCTTGCTTAAGCGAGGGGAAGGTGTTAGGCACCCCCCGACTTCCGTGAAACACGGTTGCCGCAATCTTGATACTTTCCTATCCTTTAATTCATGAAATGTGTATATGTGCGTGTGTGTGTGTGTGCCTATGTGAATATTGTGGTGAGTTTGTATGAAAGAATCATTTGGGGTTTTTTATGGAAAGTCGTGTTTTGGGAATGCTTTAGAATGTCCTTCGGCTTATACGAGAAAGCTTTATGGGAAAGGTTTGATTTTAATTGTCAAATCTATGAGATTTTCATTAGGTGTCGTTTTGGCAAAAACAATAGTTTTCTAAACCTTCGTCAAAATAGGAATCGAGATCTATATGTCGCTTTCGTAGATGATGGGCAACTTCTAGGATCTCTTTAACCCTATGCACAAAGGTTTAATAAAACGTTTAGTTTATTCATAAAAACCATTTTTTGGTGATGTTTGAAAACGATTTTTTAACCTTCTCGTTTGAATAGGAATCGACATTCATTAGCACTTCCAATTTTAAGCCTCGTGAAGCTAATAACCTAGTTTGATTTATTTTAACGAAAAACCTTCATCGTTTAATCTTTGAAATCATTTTTTCGTATCACAAAATCCAATCAAGCATAACCACGCGTCGGGGCTATTCATGGGCAGGTAAACCATCAAAATAACCCCAAACGCTTACAATCACAAGTTTCACTATTTCGGGGCCTTAAACCCGACCTCCGACTTGGTATCGTTTTAAGGCCCGATGATTACATATTTACAATGACGAATGCGTCTACCCGATTACATACATCCAAAAATGTCCATCATCGGATTTGGACCACGGGGTCGCGTTCCTAGGCTCACATCCGAACTTGTTGCACAACCGGAAAATGGATACAACGTAAATAAACAAACGTGGTATGCCTAATGCTCTAGGATATCTTACAATAACAATTGAAATACATTACGAATGACCCATTACCGTAATAGCTAAAATTTGCACGAAACGGACATCATCGGGCTATTAGGGGGAATTTCATTCCGATGAAACCCTCACTAATAGTCCCTAATCCATGGTTTCACAATAACATGTAAGAAAACTAGATCTAAGATAATTCGGATGACAAAAAGCTTGGCAAAAATGGTATAACAAAATGCTAAAACAAAGGATTCTTCACCTTGCAAATGATCCCCACAATATGTATGAATTTGTGTATTGAGTAGAGTAGAAAATATGAGGTGTAATCTCACAAAATGGGTACAATTTCTCACTATTTCTCACTCCTTTCTCTCTTAATTTTTGCTGTTTTCATGCTGTTTTTCTTCTTCTCCCGAACTGCTGCTGCTGCTGGATTCTTCTCTTTTTTTGAATCTGTATGCAAAATGGCCTGATAAGGCACTGCCAAGGGCAGCCGAAGATCAATCTACGGCTGGCCATAGATTGATCTGCGGCTGGCCCTTGGTTCTCCCCCCAGCCGTGCTCGAGTCCCGTGCGCTCGAGTCCCGTGTGGTCTCGAGTTCCGTCCTTGGTCGCGGATTGATCTGCGGCTGACTGTGCTGATTTTCTCGTTTTTCGTACCTCGTCTTGATTTTCGTGTCATACCGTTGGTTTCCGCTGAAGGGCTTGCATTCTGCAGTCCGAAAACCGCCGGGAAACGTGCCATGTCATCCGGGTAAGCGCAGTGATCAATAACCGACTCCCGACACTCGCTTGTTGTCGTGTCAGCTTCGATCTCGTCCCGTAGTGGTGGCTTTGAGTGTTCGTCTTTATGTCCACCTTTTATTCTCGTGTGCCGGGTCAATTGACGATTTTGCCCTCTTGTCAGGGTTAGTATAGGAAGTGCAAAATTTGGGTGTCTACAGCTACCCCTTGGCCGACCCGTTGTTGATTGGCCTCCCACCAATAGTTCGCCTCTCCCTTCATCATATAGGTGGCGAATGCGATTTTCTGGTCTTCTCCCACGCGTGAGATGGTAAAAGCTTTCTCTGTTTCTTTGACCCAAGACTGGGCCTCGATCGGGTCAGTCGTTCCTTTGAACTCCGGGAGTCCTACACTTTTGAAGTCTTTGAAATTTGCTACGGGGACAGTTGAGGGAATGGGGTTTCCGGGTCCTGAATTCCTACCCTGGAATACTCCCTTTAGTAGGTCTGCTAGCCGTTGCATGGGGTCTGCTTGGCCTTATTCGTTATTCACCGATCCTTCGGGTGTTTGTGGAACTGGTATTCTACGCGGCGACATCTTCTGTTTAATGGAAGAAAACTTATTATTATTGTCCCATTATACTCGGTAATTATCTAACATAAGTGCGACAGTTAAGTAACACTTTAACAAAAACATTTTTCATTCATACGTCAATATTCAGTACATCACATAAGATCATTCTATAGCATGCTGCTACGAACGTCATCATATATCCCCTATTAAAAACAAAGATTGGGGTAGACAAAACTTATTCCACACATAATATAAAAGATTGGGATTTACGTATACAAGATCATGTACTGCTAGACACATAACTAAATAGTCTATCCAAGCATGTCGCGCTCCACAACGCTATCGTACTCCCAGTGCCCCAAAGTAAAATATAAGTTCATTGTATGAAATGAAGATATATTTCATAACACTACCAACTCTCTATGAAAAGTCTATTAAAACTAATACGTAAGACTCTACATGAGTTTTGTCTCCTTCTATTCCTATATTCTCTAAGGTTATAGTCTAAGGACTCTCTCTCCTAAGGTTTATAACCTATAGCTTTGATACCAACCTGTGGCGCCTACGAATCCGGGTCACCTAAACCACGGATCCAGTATGTCACGATCCAACTCGTATAATAACCTGTCAATAACTTAATGCGGAATAACAAAATATTTACATTGATATAACATAAATATAATCGTCCCAAGTCTCGAAACCATAACTAAGGCACAACATAACTAATACATCATACTAATGGGTCTGAATACATAACACAACTTAATACATAATCTTGAATAAGTCTTGACACATAACAGAAAATATAACATAGTAGGACAAAGCTAATCCGTAGCTTTGCCTTTGCCTTTGTCTTTCTTCGAGCTCTCGCCTCTTTCGGTAACAACTGAAATGTTTTAAGGAAAGCAAAGGTGAGCAACAAATTTACCAGTATTACCATAATGACCCAAAACAAGTACAATAGGTGATCAGCCCAAAGTACCCGACATTATGCATAACCCTCAAACTTGTTGTTCGCGTGTGTGTCGGTCCCCCGACAAAATATAATTTCCCCTTCTATGAGGGTTGTTCATCTCAGCAGATATAAAAGCCCGCACCAAAGCAATTGGTTTGGATCACTTTCTAATTCATGAATAATGGTCTAGCCGAGTCAACTGGCATCGACGTTTTTTATAAATAGTTCATGCATAATTTGAACACAAAAGTTTTAACGGTTTATGTCATAGCATATCTTGAATACTTGTGTAAATGCTAAAATATTTATAGAAATATGGAATTCACACAACCATATATGTATTGCGTAAATATTATCCAAAAGAATATATAATCAAATGAAATTGAAAGACTTGCCTAACACAAGGCTTGGACAAGGGTTAGGAAGCTTGCACAACATATAACATTATATAAGATGGGAAACTTGCTCAATATAAAGGTTGAGTAAGTTGAAGATGTGGCGCCCCCAAATCCGGGTATTTGAAACACGTACTTGGTGCATCACGATACTTTCTTTGAGTTGTTTAATATATTACAAACTTAATATTTATATCAGAGTTGTCTATTCTCCAGGTATGGCAACCTTTAATTACATTCCTTACATGTTACATAATATATATGATCACAATACAAAAGACTAATTATTACAGATAACACCTTAAAACCTATTCCTTGAGCTTTCCTTTGCCCTTGTCCTTGCCAGAGCCTTCTGGTCGATCACACTTAGCTGAAAACATTTAAGTCAAAGCAAGAATGAGCATTCAATTGCTCAGCAAGTAATAATAATTAATAAACATTAGCTGAAAGAAGTAAATATTTTTTTGAGGACTACTTCTACCATGAATCAATAGTGGTGAAGTCATTTGAAACCATTCTTAACAACAGATCAAATCATTTTAAGATTTTTGAAACAACTGAGTGACTTTTGAATACTGAGTGGTCAAAAGACCATGAACTGTTATTTTTCATTTTTGAAAAGGTTTAAACAGAAATTCATCTGTAAACCGCCTGGTCTTACAGACACGGAGGATGATCAGTCCCGTTGTGCCCTGTATTGATCAACACTATATAATACATCACCGCCATTGGCACATAAAATTTTTCATCACCACTTTTAGCGCAAAAAATTTCCCCATTTCGGGTTGTTCATACTCAATCTGGAGTCCTAACTAAAACAATTAAGTTGGACGACTTCATCATAACCAATAACATTCGACAAATACTTTTCAAATCGTGTCTAGTTGGGACAAATAGCTTAGACAATCTTTAAACTAGGTATACATACTGAAATTTAATAGTATGTATCAGAACTTATCAACGAATTTCGAATTCAAGGGTAATTGATAATGTACAATAGTTCATACAAGTGGGGACACTTGCATAACCAAACTTAGAATACAAATTTTCAATATGAGTCATAACAATTCAGTAATAAGATACTTTTAACAATGAACGAATCGAAATAAATTCGAATTTATAATAATTATAACAATTTGTACAAGTGAGGACACTTACACAAAGAATAGAACAATTTTGATTATAAATGCATCACATGAAACAATATTGAGATATTTGAAATCAATAGATAGCTTGAATAAAGTTTAAGAATACTTGCATAATATATAGATCCATTGCATAAAGTAAATGCAAGGGTTACGATAATTGCATAAACGAATAACAAAGATCATTATGGATATGAATAATTAACAATAATTATTCACGAGCATGCTTTGAAATTGATAACTCATGTTGAGTTAGGAACTAGCAATAAATGTAAGGAGTTTAGAAATAATCAGGAATTTACACTGTCGACGCCGGATTTTCGCTTAGCGTGTCCTTTTTAGTCTTTTCCAATTTTAGCCTTTTGATTTAATGATTTTTGGAAAAGGTCGGCATTAATGTCGACGGGGTTTTGAAAGATCGTTTTTTTATGATGAGCCAATTAACTAGAGTCGCCAGTTGGTATATTTGAAATGGATGTACCAACTCATCCGAGTTTCGTTTTCGTAATCGCTGGCTCATATGTGACTCCGAATTAATTGGTCTGCGAACCGAGATTCATAGAGTTCGGGGCTTGCTTAAGCGAGGGGAAGGTGTTAGGCACCCCCCGACTTCCGTGAAACACGGTTACCGCAATCTTGATGCTTTTCCTATCTTTTTAATTCTTGAATGTGTGTGTGCGCGCGTGTGTGTGTGTGTGCCCATGTGAATGTTGTGGTGAGTTTGTATGAAAGAATCATTTGGATTTTTAGGGAAAGTCGTGCTTTAATTTGAGAATGCTTCGGAATGTCTTTTCGGCATACACGAGAAAGCTTTATAAGAAAGGTTTGATTTTAATTGTCAAAAACTATGAGGTTTTTTATTGGGTGTCGTTTTGGTAAAAACAAGAGTTTTAAACCTTTAACCAAAATAGGAATCGAGATTTGTACGTTGCTTTCATAAATGATAGGCAATTTCTAGGATCTCTTTCGCCCTATGCATCAAGGTTTAATAAAACATTTAATTTCTTTTATAAAACCCTTTTTCGTGGCATTTAAAAACAACTTCTTTTTAGCTTTCTCGTAGAATAGGAATCGACTTTCGTTAGCATTTCCAAATTTTTAGCCTTGTGATGCTAATATCCTACTTTGATTAGTTTTAGAAAAATCTTTATCGTTTAATCTTTTGGAATCATTTTGGTGTCACAAAATCTAATCAAGCGTAAACACGCGTCGGGGGTATTCACGGGCATGTCAGCCATCAAAATATCCCCAAACGCCAACAATCACATATTTCACTAATACGGGGCCTTAAACCCGATTCTCGCCTTAGCGTCGTTTTAAGGCCCAACAATTACATATTACAAAACAAGCACCTTGAATCTATTACATACATCAGAACATCCATCATCGGATTTGAACCACGGGGTCGAGTTCCTAGGCTCACACGAGATTACGACATACCCACGAAATGAATGCTACACAACTAACCAACCCGGATTTATCTAATACACCATGATATCCAAAAATGATAATCTAAATAAATTACACCCAATAAATTATCACAAACAAGCTAGAAATTTTATCAATTGGATATCCTCGGGTTATTAGGAAGAATTTTGTTCCGATGGAACCCTCACCAATAATCCCTAATCCATGATTGTTCAACAAGATCCATGAAAGTTATAACTAATTTACCCAATCAATATGACATGAATTACTAGAACAAATAGAAATTTTCACCTTGCAATTGATCTCAAATGGATATGAACTTGTGTATTTGAATAGGATGAAGAGTGTATTTGATACAATCAAAAATCAAAAGAATTAAATTCTCTCTTTTTTCTTTCTTTTATTCCTATTTGATTGCAAATTTTTGCTCTTTTTCTCTCTATTTCGTGCTTCTTCTTCTTGCTGGAATTCTTCTTCTTCCCCAACTTTCAACTTCTTCGACTCCCTGTATGCTGAGCGAAAAATGAGCTGAAATAGGCTGGCCAAAGCCAGCCGCAGATCCATCTGCGGCTGGCTGGCTGGCCCATTTCCCATCGCACTCAGCTGATAGTGCTGATTTCCTGGTTTCCGTGCTGGCGCACCCACTTGGCCGCAGATCAATCCGCGGCTGGCTGGCTTGACTTTCTCAATTTCCGTGTTACGCCTCGATTTTCATGCCGTGACGCTGCTTTTCGTTGACAGGTTCGTATTTTACAGTCCGGGAATCACTGGGAGGCGTGCCACACCTTCCGGGAATGCCAAATTCGGATAGCCTTCCTGTCATGTCGATCTCGGTTGCAAATTGTCATGGTGGCGTCGAGCGTCCGTACCTTTTCTGTCTTTTGCTCTCGCAGGACGGTCCATTTGACGAATTTGCCCTCCTGTCAAGGTTAGTATACGAACTGCAAAATTTGGGTGTCTACAGCTGCCCCTCTTTATCATGTTTATGAAATGTTAAATGAAATGAACATGATAAAGAAATAGACACCCGATGCATGAATGACAGTGCATAAGAATGACAGTGCATACATGATGCAACACATACAACTTATGATGTAACGCAAGATGTAAGGCATGCAACACATTTGCAAGGGTGTCAATGCATCAATCCCTGATCTGTCGCTCGTCTAGTAATCGCCGGGTCTCGTATCCGGTCGATTGTCCTGTAAGTGCCGGGTCTCGTATCCGGTCACCCCTCTCGTAATCACCTTATTCCATCCCATTGTCATCAAAGGAAGTTATTCTCCTGACTAGCTTTGAAGGGCATCCTTGGAGTTCGTCCTCGCACATCGTTCTTGGCAACCATTGCTTTTGACTTTGATAGGCTAGGACCTTGACACCTAACCTGCATGGATCACGTACAGAATTATCACTTATTCAATGCATGTGACACAACATTTAAAATGAAAAATGACCCCTGTACAGTCTTTTGATACGATTCTACAGGTGTCACCGTTTGTCGGAGCCGGTTTTCGTCGCCGGACATCCATCTCGTAATCGCCGGTTATCGTCGCCGGTCAATTGTCTCGTCGGGGCCGAGTATCGTCGCCGGTCACCCATCTCGTAACCCCCGGTTATCGTCGCCGGTTGGTTATCTTGTCGGAGCCGGTTTTCGTCGCCGGACATCCATCTCGTAATCGCCGGTTATCGTCGCCGGTCGATTGTCTCGTCGGGGCCGGGTATCGTCGCCGGTCACCCATCTCGTAACCCCCGGTTATCGTCGCCGGTTGGTTATCTTGTCGAAGCCGGTTTTCGTCGCCGGACATCCATCTCGTAATCGCCGGTTATCGTCGCCGGTCGATTGTCTCGTCGGGGCCGGGTATCGTCGCCGGTCACCCATCTCGTAACCCCCGGTTATCGTCGCCGGTTGGTTATCGTCGCCGGTTGGTTATCTTGTCGGAGCCGGTTTTCGTCGCCGGACATCCATCTCGTAATCGCCGGTTATCGTCGCCGGTCGATTGTCTCGTCGGGGCCGGGTATCGTCGCCGGTCACCCATCTCGTAACCCCCGGTTATCATCGCCAGTTGGTTATCTTGTCGGAGCCGGTTTTCGTCGCCGGTCATCCATCTCGTAATCGCCGGTTATCGTCGCCGGTCGATTGTCTTGTCGGAGCCGGTTTTCGTCGCCGGACATCCATCTCGTAATCGCCGGTTATCGTCGCCGGTCGATTGTCTGGATCTCAGCCCTTCCCAGGGTTTGTTGTTTTTTGTCTGTTTTCTTTTTGTGGATATCAGCCCTTCCCAGGGTTGCTCACCATCTTGTCGTGGTTTGCGTGGATCTCAGCCCTTCCCAGGGTTTGTTGTTTTTGGTCTTTTTTCTTTTTGTGGATATCAGCCCTTCCCAGGGTTGCTCACCATCTTTGTTGTGGTTCGCGTGGATCTCAGCCCTTCCCAGGGTTTGTTATTTTTTGTCTTTTTTCTTTTTGTGGATATCAGCCCTTCCCAGGGGTGCTCACCATCTTGTCGTGGTTCGCGTGGATCTCAGCCCTTCCCAGGGTTTGTTGTTTTTGGTCTTTTTTCTTTTTGTGGATATCAGCCCTTCCCAGGGTTGCTCACCATCTTGTTGTGGTTCGCGTGGATCTCAGCCCTTCCCAGGGTTTGTTGTTTTTGTCTTTTTTTTCTTTTTGTGGATATCAGCCCTTCCCAGGGGTGCTCACCATCTTGTTGTGGTTCGCGTGGATCTCAGCCCTTCCCAGGGTTTGTTGTTTTTTGTCTTTTTTCTTTTTGTGGATATCAGCCCTTCCCAGGGGTGCTCACCATCTTTGTTGTGGTTCGCGTGGATCTCAGCCCTTCCCAGGGTTTGTTGTTTCTTGTCTTTTTTTCTTTTTGTGGATATCAGCCCTTCCCAGGGGTGCTCACCATCTTGTTGTGGTTCGCGTGGATCTCAGCCCTTCCCAGGGTTTGTTGTTTTTTGTCTTTTTTCTTTTTGTGGATATCAGCCCTTCCCAGGGGTGCTCACCATCTTTGTTGTGGTTCGCGTGGATCTCAGCGCTTCCCAGGATTTGTTGTTTTTTGTCTTTTTTTTCTTTTTGTGGATATCAGCCCTTCCCATGGGTGCTCACCATCTTTGTTGTGGTTCGCGTGGATCTCAGCCCTTCCCAGGGTTTGTTGTTTTTTGTCTTTTTTTTCTTTTTGTGGATATCAGCCCTTCCCAGGGGTGCTCACCATCTTTTTTGTGGTTCGCGTGGATCTCAGCCCTTCCCAGGGTTTGTTGTTTTTTATCTTCTTTTTTTTCTTTTTTTCTTTTTTTTTTCTTTTTTTTCTTTTTTTTTTTGGATGGGATGTGTGATCGGCTTCATGTCCTGGATCTCCCACCAACATCGTCCACGTATCATGCCGCAAAAGCCATCACTCTGATCATTTGTGAGGTTGAAGGCGACGCGCTTGTACTTTCCCGAAGATTTTCATTTTGATCGTACCTGCATGTATGGAAAAGATGTTATGTATGATCTGACAGATATGTTATGGACAGATGCATGTGCACAACATATGTTTAGATAGAAATGACCCCTGTTCAGTCAAATGATACAATTCGACAGTCGTCGTTGCTTGCCAACATTTGATTGGATCACGCCTCTTCGTGAAGTGTAGCTTCTAGACTTCAACATCGGTTTTGTACTCTGCCTGTTCTTGGTCGTCTTCATTTGAGGCAGTCTGTTTCGCTCTCTGTGATGATCGACAGGTGTGTTGGGCTCCTTGGCCTTTTGATCATTTCTGATGGCCGATATGTTGTTGTCCCGCATTATATCATCCTCGTATATGCTCATGCACGGGGATCATTTGGATGTCGAGGCAGTGATAGTCAGGATTGGGGAGATGCCCAATGACGAGGAGTTCTGTGCAGCCTCGGCTTCCTTCCATTTCACGATTCTTACCTGCTCCTGCCTTGGCGCGTGTCGCTACCAAGAATTTCTATCGAAAACTCGCGATGTTGACCGTGCTGAGTTATCCACAGCTCTGCAAGATCCTGCATATCAGATGACTAACAAATGCCAAAACTTGAAGGCTCGGGCCGTTAGTGTTAGCTCGACACAAAGATATTATAATCTCAACAAAAATGTAGTTAAAGCACATTTATTTTTTATTTTTTTATTTTTTATTCTTTTTTATTTTTAATCCCTCGCGAGTTGATGATTTTCCATTTGACGAGTTATGAAATCGTAAGAACACCTTCAAGCATTCATGGTCATTGTACGTGAGTAAGATCGGATTCGAAAGAACTACCTTCCCTCGTCAAAAGTATTCTGTCTCCATTCTCGACAACGTCCTTAGCAGGATTGACGTCATATGACAAATGCACTGTGCGATGCAGCACTCAGTAGGGGTTTCTCTTCTATGACTTCTCGTTTAAGGCCGAGAGTTTTTTGTATTATCTTTTCTCTTTATTAGCCCACTTCACTTGTCTCGTTTTCTTAGGCTTTTCAAAGTTACCCATTTAACGAGTTTTGGACCAATGACTCCCGAACCAGACGGTTTTGGGGCATTAGGTGTACAGACACCCCTTCGGGTTTATTTACTCGAGTAACAAAGGCCACGGTTCGAGACAAGCTGGTGGTCTGCCCCACTTATTCTTTGCTTGACCTTTCGCAAGATTCGTTTTCTTAGGCTTGAGTTACCCATGTAGCGAGTGTTAGGCCGGTGACTCCCAAACCAGATGGCTTTAGGGCACCAGATGCAAAGACACCCCTTAGGCTTAATTACTCGAGTAGCCCATGCCACGATTCGAATCTGCTCGGGCCTCCTCCACTGTAATGCTCGTTTTCTTAGGCTCTGAGTTACCCATGTAACGAGTGTTGGGCCAGCGACTCCCAAACCAGACGGCTTTAGGGCACCAGGTGTATAGACACCCCTCGGGCTTAATTACTCGAATAACCCAGGTCACGATTCGAGACATCAGCTTGATGATCATTTATCGTCTGACTTCTTGATTTTAGCTTGATAATTATTGACTGTCTGACCACGTGTTAATTGCCATCAACGTCGTCATAGTTTTATACCCCACAACTGAAAGTTTGTGCAAACGCAAAGTGAATGCTGTCACATGAGGTCGATTCTGTTGCAAACGTTGCTTTGAATTAAGGCTTTGTACCCGATCAAAAGGTTGAATAGCCTTCTTCGTCTAATCATACTCACGATCGTGCTCCACGGTTGCTTGTCAGAATTAATCTGATTCCTATTAGGTCAAATAGAATCCCCTTTCACGCGGATCATCGTATCCCGGGAAAACTATGCTTGACAAATGCCAGATGAACGTACCGTTGAAGATTGAATTGCCATGAGGTAGCATTTGATGATGATGGTGCATGTTGATGGGATTGTTGCATGGGTGCCAATCTGCACGTCATCATTTCCTGGGTAGTTGACAAATGCCCCAGTGTTAAGTTGCTTTTCTTGTGATCTCCCTTGTACTGGTTGCATCGGTATCTCGCTGGGCTGACAAAAGACCCGGCCCTTTGACTTGTTGAAAGGTTTGGGGGATTTTTGATTTTTTTGATTTTTTGATTTTTTTTTTTTACAGGGTTGTTTCACAGAGTCAGAATTAACGGGCTGGGAATTCCTTTCCGTCCATTCCTCGTAAGATGAGGGCTCCCCCAGAGAGGATTTTTTTTTTTTTTTTATCGTAACGGCTCCTTTTAATTTAGAGCGAAATTCCCCATAGCTTCGTCTTGGCAGGGCGCGATCCTTTTGAAGACTAAATCGTTTGAATTTCCGGGATCGTACCCTCCTGTCGTATGCCCGGGAGATGCGTAAGGGGCTGCCCCTGCAAATGTGCGAATTGAGGTTCGATAGGCAAACAGGGTGAGCGATAATAAATCCGGCCATCCCTGATGATTGGCGGACATTCTTCCCATGATCGTCCTTGTGTTTTATTTGCAGCCCCCACTGCCCCATTCATCTTGGGCCGGTAAATGACTGAATCAAAATGTTTGATCTTGAATTTGTCGCATATCTCCTCCTTGAGGGCATCGTTCAGATTTCTATAGTCGATGCGGCCCCTTACTTCTCCTCCAGGCTGTGGTAACGGGATTTTGTTGGAAAGCCATTCAGGATAAATAGACACCGTGATGATTCCTGCTTTGAGCCGCTTGATAATCTCGTCCCCTACTTTCAACCTCCATTCAGGCTTCAACGTTCTCAACCTTTGCTTAACTGGTCGGAAACCCTCCTTGATGGGCAGTCGATGTCCTACCATGTTTGTGGACAATCCAATCAGTCGCCACGGGACCAAGCGAACATATCTCCATACAGGCTCAACAACTCGGTTTTTTTTTTTTTTTTTTTTTTTTTTTTTTTGATGGTCGAATTTGCCCCTACTCCGGGTTCTTTGTGATCGTCAGAGGTTCTGATGTTTGATGGCGATGGTCTAGCCTAAGTCGGCTTTGGGTTCGTCTTCGACCCATCCTTTGATCTCGTCAGGCGTATTGTCGATATCTGTCTCGTCCTGCTCAATCCCCATCAGATCGAACTCTAGCTTTATACCAAAATCGTGATCCTCCTTCAAATTTGGCCTATTTCTTGTCAGGCTAGAGTGCCTCAAATCGGGGTACCTGACATAAAACAAAAATACTTGTCATATATATAAAACATTTCAGCACATGATCTTTTTTTGGATAACATGACAAAATGACATGAGCGTGCAGGGATTTAAAATAAAACTCAGAATTTTAAAACCCATTGATCCTCTACTGGCCGGGATTCACTGCCATACTCCTGGATTTACCCCTTCCGGGATATCACCTGCTGCACGGTCCAACTGGTCACGGTGAGGTCAAGCAATGGAGCTCACTAGGAGGTGCATGGATCACATTAGTATGGATCTGACATTGATGGCATTTCCTGACATGAGTATCGCAATCAGTTTTCATGGTTAGCCCGTAGCGACCCGTTCACACGCTTTTCTTTGCAAAAAGTGTTCTGCTCATATGGGCTCTGCACACATTGCCATGTACTTCGTTCATTAATCTGTGGGCTTCTTCGGCTTCCAGATATCTCAGCAGTCCCGTAGCTAGGTCCCATTTATGCCCTTTGATGCTGTATATTCCCATGGCCTGCCGGATGACCAATTCGAGTCTCCAACTACTATCATCTTTTTGATTCCCATTCCCAAGGCTAATCTCAGTCCTAGGATGAATCCCTCGTATTCGGCCGTATTGTTGGAATGGCAGAACTGTAATTTCATGGCTATCGGCCTCTGCCACTTGGATGGATGGAGTATGGACTTTACGGCCTCTTAGTTGGGCCGTAGGGGCAATCTCGCAAAACAAACAAGGGCAGTAGTTTAGTATTGTGCCAGTTACAAGTTGGCAGATGCATGTCAACACTGATGCATGATTTTTGTTTTTTTTTTTTTTTTTTTTGTGTGGTCGAATATGCTTCTACTCCGGGTTCTTTGTGATCGTTATGCCACGCATTCACGGTTCTCTAATCTTATCCTGCAAAACAAGGTCACTGTTTGATGACAGGATAGTATTTAGAAGTTTTAGAAAACCTTGCTACGTGGCACGGATTGCCCACCTGCAAAAAACCATGTCAGTATTCTCTTTATATGTGCAGGTGATGCAATCACATGATATAGGACATATTTATTACGATGATGCCGGTATGACAGTTGTATGCCATTTACATGACATTTATTTATTCGACTGAATGATAAAAGGGCATGAAGAAGCTTCCCTTTCGTTAGGTTTATCAGAGGCTGACCTACCCTAGGGTTACTCTCGCGGGCTTTTCGGCATGAAGGTCCCCAAATCTTCGCAATCTACTCGTCTGGAACCTTTCGATTGGAGCGGATTTGGGTGGTGCGTTTCCTGAGCCATCTCCGGGGAGCAGCCCCTTCGAGTCCAGTAATAAGCAACCGACAGGTTCGCCTCAGGAGGAGGTACTCTCTCAACATACATTCACATTCATCGTCCTCACCGTATGCAAAATGGTTTTACTTTAAATTAAAGCAATCCCATTCAATCATTCACTTATTGGACAAAACACACATTCACACAACAAAAGTAAAAATGATCAAAATATCGCATGCACACACATATTCATGAATTTTTGAAGGATAGGATAGCATCAAGATTTGAACGCGGCTTAAGCCCTCTAATGTCCCCAGCAGAGTCGCCAGCTGTCGACGCCGGATTTTCGCTTCGCGTGTCCTTTTTAGTCTTTTCCAATTTTAGCCTTTTGATTTAATGATTTTTGGAAAAGGTCGGCATTAATGTCGACGGGATTTTGAAAGATCGTTTTTTTATGATGAGCCAATTAACCAGAGTCGCCAGTTGGTATATTTGAAATGGATGTACCAACTCATCCGAGTTTCGTTTTCGTAATCGCTGGCTCATATGTGACTCCGAATTAATTGGTCTGCGAACCGAGATTCATAGAGTTCGAGGCTTGCTTAAGCGAGGGGAAGGTGTTAGGCACCCCCCGACTTCCGTGAAACACGGTTACCGCAATCTTGATGCTTTTCCTATCTTTTCAATTCTTGAATGTGTGCGTGCGTGTGTGTGTGTGTGTGTGCCCATGTGAATGTTGTGGTGAGTTTGTATGAAAGAATCATTTGGATTTTTAGGGAAAGTCGTGCTTTAATTTGAGAATGCTTCGGAATGTCTTTTCGGCATACACGAGAAAGCTTTATAAGAAAGGTTTGATTTTAATTGTCAAAAACTATGAGGTTTTTTATTGGGTGTCGTTTTGGTAAAAACAAGAGTTTTAAACCTTTAACCAAAATAGGAATCGAGATTTGTACGTTGCTTTCATAAATGATAGGCAATTTCTAGGATCTCTTTCGCCCTATGCATCAAGGTTTAATAAAACATTTAATTTCTTTTATAAAACCCTTTTTCGTGGCATTTAAAAACAACTTCTTTTTAGCTTTTCTCGTAGAATAGGAATCGACTTTCGTTAGCATTTCCAAATTTTTAGCCTTGTGATGCTAATATCCTACTTTGATTAGTTTTAGAAAAATCTTTATCGTTTAATCTTTTGGAATCATTTTGGTGTCACAAAATCTAATCAAGCGTAAACACGCGTCGGGGGTATTCACGGGCATGTCAGCCATCAAAATATCCCCAAACGCCAACAATCACATATTTCACTAATACGGGGCCTTAAACCCGATTCTCGCCTTAGCGTCGTTTTAAGGCCCAACAATTACATATTACAAAACAAGCACCTTAAATCTATTACATACATCAGAACGTCCATCATCGGATTTGAACCACGGGGTCGAGTTCCTAGGCTCACACGAGATTACGACATACCCACGAAATGAATGCTACACAACTAACCAACCCGGATTTATCTAATACACCATGATATCCAAAAATGACAATCTAAATAAATTACACCCAATAAATTATCACAAACAAGCTAGAAATTTTATCAATTGGATATCCTCGGGTTATTAGGAAGAATTTTGTTCCGATGGAACCCTCACCAATAATCCCTAATCCATGATTGTTCAACAAGATCCATGAAAGTTATAACTAATTTACCCAATCAATATGACATGAATTACTAGAACAAATAGAAATTTTCACCTTGCAATTGATCTCAAATGGATATGAACTTGTGTATTTGAATAGGATGAAAAGTGTATTTGATACAATCAAAAATCAAAAGAATTAAATTCTCTCTTTTTTCTTTCTTTTCTTCCTATTTGATTGCAAATTTTTGCTCTTTTTCTCTCTATTTCGTGCTTCTTCTTCTTGCTGGAATTCTTCTTCTTCCCCAACTTTCAACTTCTTCGACTCCCAGTATGCTGAGCGAAAAATGAGCTGAAATAGGCTGGCCAAAGCCAGCCGCAGATTGATCTGCGGCTGGCCGCAGATCCATCTGCGGCTGGCTGGCTGGCCCATTTCCCATCGCACTCAGCTGATAGTGCTGATTTCCTGGTTTCCGTGCTGGCGCACCCACTTGGCCGCAGATCAATCCGCGGCTGGCTGGCTTGACTTTCTCAATTTTCGTGTTACGCCTCGATTTTCATGCCGTGACGCTGCTTTTCGCTGACAGGTTCGTATTTTACAGTCCGGGAATCACTGGGAGGCGTGCCACACCTTCCGGGAATGCCAAATTCGGATCGCCTTGTTGTCATGTCAATCTCGGTTGCAAATTGTCATGGTGGCGTCGAGCGTCCGTACCTTTTCTGTCTTTTGCTCTCGCAGGACGGTCCATTTGACGAATTTGCCCTCCTGTCAAGGTTAGTATATGAAGTGCAAAATTTGGGTGTCTACATACACAATATATACATGTTTATACGAAATAAAATAGTGCATAAGGTTTAGATACTTGTACAGTAAAGAAAGAGTTTAGATACTTGCACAACAAAAGATTGAGTTAAGATACTTGCACAATAACGATTGAGTTAAGGAACTTGCACAATGTAAGAAGTTGTGTGAGTTAGAAACTTGCCTTGGTCGTTGACTACTGCTACGCAATTTAATTTAACTTCTTTCGAAAGACCTATCAGTTATAAGATTGATCTTTCAGTCAGCCAATCATATTATACCCTATAATATCGCTTCTTTATAAGTAAATTATCTAACATTCAACCACATAATCAAATATTAGATAACACATTAACACCATACGTATTCAATTCTAAAGTTAGCACACATCGAGTCTTTAACAGTGTTCAATATAGTATGCTGAGTGGTTTCCCACAACAACCAACAAACTAGTTTCTGTCTCGTCTACACTGTTTTCACAGTGAGTTAGATCGGTTGCTAGTTCGTATATACCTCCGCTCCCTGAAGGAATTGTTTAGCTCAGATACTATACATCGACTATTAAAGAGTATGACTGTACCACTACTTTATGCATTAACAATAAGTCTTTCCTTATATAAGTCTTTCTTTATGGTCCTGTAGGTTAAGTACCCAATCTAGCAAACTGGATTCCAAATCCAGTAAACTAGATGGCAATCCAGCAAACTGGATTCCAATCTAGCAAACTGGATTCCAACCTGGATTACAATCCAGCACACTGGATTCAAACTATTCAATTCAGTCAACTATTTTTGTAATCCAGCAACCTGGATTCACTAACTTTCAATACAACAAACTAGATTCACTATTTCAGCAAACTATTTTACAATCCAGTAACCTGGATTCGAACTAACTTATAATACAGCAAACTAGATTCACATTATTTAATTCAACAAGCTGGATTCACCCTATTCAGCAAGCTGGATTAAAACAGTTTTCCCCCTTTATTAAATAGTTCATTTAATCGTTCTAAAATGCCATAAACGTTATACTTCCTCACCAATGACCAAAATTCTTATCAAAAATCTGTATGAACCATATTTAAGGTTCTCAAATCATAAAATCGCATTTCTCAAATTTTTAACATCACATAATTAATTAAATTCATTTATACATAACTTCATCATTTACACGAAAAATAGCAAAACAACTTCAAAATCATTTCTTTTCTGGAAATAGACTATATATAGTCCCCTTATGAAAATATATTTTTTCCAGAATTTTTAAAATCCATTTACTATATTTAAATAGTCCAAAATAGCCAAATCTTGCTACATTTTTCATAAATCGAAACTTTGTTAGAAAATTCTGAAATTTATAGGGTATGTTCCTGCTATATATATATATATATATATATATATATATATATGTATACACTCCCAGTAATTATTTCATAATTTTTGGAGTTAACCATAAATAGTTATTCAAGAATACGTTTGACAGTGGTGCCGCACGATAAAATCCATAACTTTCATTCTACATGGTCAAAAATCTTTAAATTTTTACAGGACTCAGATAACTTCCCATATTATCACCCCAAATTTTCCTAGAATTGTTAGAGTACAAAAAGTGGACGAAACTGCCCCTGGATGTGAACAGTGTTGTAGCCTTTCTAGCCCTTTTTGTTCATTACCCGTACTATTTGTACCAAAATAGTCCATACAAATTTTGTAGTAATTATTTTTGAGTTCTACCACTTGAGTTTTGTATTAACTTATATATCTAGCACCACTCTTTGACGGATCGTAAAAAGAGTTTATGGATCTCAAGTTATGAACTTAGAAAGTGATGAAAAGTTAGAGTTTTCTAGTTTTGTTTTAAAACAACCTAGTTTTCTTTTTCTTTTCTTAACCAACCAAACACATCAATATACAAATTAAGCACAACCAAGTATAAAATATCATCTAGCATATAGCTTAAGGGTTTTAGACCTTAAGATCACAACTTTATACCACAAAAATCAAACCAAAACAAAAGAAAATAAACTAGGGTTTTGTTATATCTTTTGCTTGATTTCCTTTCCCCTTCTTCCTAGGATTGATCATGGAACTTTAAGCTTTGAAAAAAAAAATCTCCCTCATGCCGTGAGCCCCTCCCTCTTCTCTCTCAAGATATTATTTTGGAGAGAAGGATGGATGAAAGAGAAAGAGTAGATTTTTAATTTTTATTTTCTCTCTCTCTCTAACTTGGAAGAAATGAAGATGAACAAGACTTTGTTTTAATAAATCTAATACTTACAATATCTATAGATATAGGAATTATATCTATATATTTTATCATCATTTACAAGCACACCTCTTACACATTATTAGACAACTTGGTGATGTGTTATGATTACTTTTTAGTACTTCTTTATTCATGCTTAAAAGTTAGCTAGGCAAAAATGGACAACTCACCCCATTTTGATATCACATGGCCGGCAACCTTCCTTCAATTTGCTTCATTTTTGCTTTTTCTTTTATTGCTTTAATGACTTTATTAAGTTGGTTAGGATATTTTTCAAGTGGGTCACTAATTGGACTTTAATGAAATTCCTTTTGAGCTCATATTAACTAGTTTAGGCTACTAGTTTTCCAAATATTTTTAATCCATGTTTGGTTACTAATTTATTTAATTTTGGGCCAATTTAATTAGTCCACACATTAATTATCCAAGTCCATGATTAATTAATTGATTGGGCTTGGTTAATAAATTAAGGATAAATTACATATATTAGTACATTTTTAAAAATAATTACAAAAATCATACTTCTATAAAATAATTACAAAAATATTACACTTTTTTATTTTTATTTACAATATTAATATAATTATAATCACTCTCTCTCACCCCTCCCTCCCACCGCCCCAGCCCCTATTCCCGCCTCCCTCCCTTCCGTCGCCCTCCCTCCCATCCCCTTCCACCTTCTTCTTCCCCTTGCCCCCGCCCTCCTTCCTCCAGCATAAAAGTCCATTTCAAAGTATAAGCATAAAAGGCTCAGTTTATTCATGACTTAAACTTCTTGTAGGATGTTGACTTGGGAGGATGCTTACTATGATAAGAATGGGCAACATGGTCCTTCAGAGAACAAGTGGCGTAGTGACATAGCAGGCAATTCACGTGATGGTCAATTTTCACATGACTCTATTGTGTTAGCTGTGGCAAAGATGTCATATGATGTTTACTCGCTTGGGGAAGGGTATGATATCGATCATAAACTCATAAGCTGTCTAGACATCTTCAAATTTTACTCACCAATCTTAGTCTTGATAGGTTGGTTACTCATCAATTTGTATTAAAAGTTGGTTACCTTTGTATTAAAGGTTGATTACCTTTGTATTAAAAGTTGGTTACCTTTGTTTTAAGGTTGGATACCTTTTGTATTAAGTTTTGGTTACCATTGTATTAAGGGTTGGTTACCTTTTGTATTAAAAGTTGGTTACCTCTGTATTAATGTTTGATTACCTCTGTATTAAGGTTTGGTTACCTTTATATTAAAGGTTGGTTACCTTTGTATTAAGGTTTGGTTACTTTTGTATTAAAGATTGGTTATCTTGGTATTAAGGTTTGGTTACCTTTGTATTGAACGTTGGTTACCTTTGTTTTAAAGTTGGATACCTTTTGTATTAAGGTTTAATTACCTTTGTATTAAGGGTTGGTTACCTCTGTATTAAGGTTTGGTTACTTTTGTATTAAATGTTGGTTACCTATGTATTAAGGTTGGTTACCTTTGTATTAAGGGTTGGTTACTTTTGTATTAAAGGTTGGTTGCCTTGGTATTAAGGTTTGGTTACCTTTGTATTAAAGGTTGGTTACTTTTGTTTTAAGGTTGGATACCTTTTGTATTAATGTTTGGTTACCTTTGTATTAAGGGTTGGTTATCAAAGCAACAAAGTTCAATGGTGGCAGGCGACTGGGTACTAGGCACTGGGGTAGACCAATGGACCCCACCCATCTCTTTCCCTCTCACACCTTTGAGCACACCCAACAACACGCATGGTTTGGTTTCGCCTCCACATAGACCAACGACTTTTTTTGCACCATTGGAGACTCCAACTTCCTCCTCCTATCTCTCCCTTTCTCTTCTTTCTAGGTGTGAACCACTCAAATATACTCCTCCCTGCTCCTCCTACTATACCCTCTCTCTCTCTATATATATATACACAATAATACAAAGAGATATTTGTCCGTTCATTCTTCGTAGCCAATTAGAAACAAAATTAACAGTTTCAGAGAATAATTTTTGATTCTCTCTCACAAACCCAGATGGCGTTTTACACTAATAATAATTATATTTACTTGCTGATGGTTGTATTCATAGTTGCGGTTTGGGGTTCGCAGAGCAGTGACGCGATTGACACTTTTGCGTTTGATGTACATCACAGATACTCTGATCCTGTTAAAGGAATTTTGGACCTTGATGGGTTGCCGGAAAAGGGTAGTTACGATTAATATTGTGTTGTGTGTTATTTTTGTAATTACTTTCTAATTGTTGTATATTAGTGTTAAGGACCCATAAATTAATTAGGCTAGTCCACTAGTTTTTCTTACTAATTGGACTATTAAAATTAATTATACATATATCACATAGTTCTCATTAATCAATACCCATATTAATTAATGTACAAAATTTATTTACTTACTATATTCACTTTAATTGAATATTTAATTAACTTACTATCTTAACAATTGTTTAATATTAATATTCTTAGGTTAGTCCACTAATTTAAATAACTATTAGTGGGCCATACATAACTAACAATTAGTCACATATTGTACATACATACATTCAAATATAATCAATACTTATATTTTGTATTCAAATTTCCTTAAGAAAATAAATTCTTATTATTCATAATACACATACATCTATTTTAAATACAATTATAACAATAATTATATTAATCATTAAAATTCATAATCCTAGATCAAATTAGGTTTTGATCCGTAGTGACACTTTGTCACATTTACCATACTTGGTCAATTTAAAATAAATTGACTAATCTTACAAATTCATATCATAAATAAATAATCAAAGTAATAATAATAATCATTTCTTAAAATATACTTTTTATCATTTAAATAATATAGTAATCCTATTTTTGTAAATAATCATATATCTTTAATATAAAAATTAATTTAATAACAGAATATAATTTATAATTATCAACTATTTCTCTAATAAGAAATTTACTTGAAACCATATATAAATATGTCGACGCCGGTTTTTCTCTTTTTAGTCTTTTCCAATTTTTAGCCTTTTTTATTAGATGATTTTGGAAAAGGTCGACATTGATGTCGACGGGGTTTTGAAAGATCGTTTTTTATGATGAGCCAATTAACCAGAGTCGCCAATTGGTATATTTGAAATGGATGTACCAACTCATTCGAGTTTTCGTTTTTTATAAATCGATGGCTCATATGTGACTCCGAATTAAATGGTCTGCGAATCGAGATTCATAGAGTTTGGGGGCTTGCTTAAGCGAGGGGAAGGTGTTAGGCACCCCCCGACTTCCGTGAAACACGATTACCGCAATCTTGATACTTTCCTATCCTTTGATTCATAAAATGTGTATACGTGCGTGTGTGTGTGTGTGCTTATGTGAATGTCGTGGTGAGTTCTTTCATGAGAAATGAAACATTTGGTTTTTTTATTGAGAAATCGTGTTTTATTTTGGGAATGTTTTAGAACGTCATTTCCGTTAGTACGAGAGAGCTCCTTTATTCATGCGAAAGGTTTGATTTTACTTGTCAAAAACTATGAGATCTTTATTAGGCGTTGTTTTGGCAAAACAAGAATCTTTTAAACCTTTGTCAAAATAGGAATCGAAATCTATACATTGCTTTCATAAAATGATGGGCAATTTCTAGGATATCTTTAACCCTATGCACAAAGGTTTAATAAAACGTTTCATTCATTCATAAAAGCCATTTTTTGGTGATGTTTGAAAATGATTTCCTTTGGCCTTCTCGTTTAATAGGAATGGACATTTATTAACATTTCCAATTTTTAGCCTCGTGATTCTAATAACCTAGCTTGTTTGATTTTTATGAAAAACCTTCATCGTTTAATCTCCGAAATCATTTTTCGTGTCACAAAATCTAATCAAGCATAAACACGCGTCGGGGCTATTCATGGGCATGTAAGCCATCAAAATATTCCCGAACGCCAACAATCACATATTTCACTACTACGGGGCCTTAAACCCGATTCTCGCCTTAGCGTCGTTTTAAGGCCCGACGGTTACATGTTACAAGAACGAGTATCTTGAATCTATTACATACATCAAAACGTCCATCATCGGATTTGGACCACGGGGTTGCGTTCCTAGGCTCACACCCGATATTGCTACATACCCACAAAATGAATACTACGAAACTAACCAACACGGATTCGCCTAATACACCATGATATCCGAAAATGATAATCTAAATAAAATTACACCCAATAAACCCTCATAAACAAGCTAGCAATTTCACCACTTGGATATCCTCGAGTTATTAGAAAGAATTTCGTTCCGATGGAACCCTCACTAATAATCCCTAATCCATGATTGTTCAACAATATACATAAAAATTTCATTCAACTTAACCACATAATATGATATAAAACAAAGGGAATTTTCACCTTGCAAATGATCTCAAATGGATGTAAACTTGTGTATTTGAATAGGATAAGAAGTAGATTTGATACAATCAAAATCAAAAAAAAGTATAAATCCTCTCTTTTTTCTCTCTTTTCTTCCTATTTTGTTGCAAAATTTAGCTATTTCTCTCTCAAAATCCGTGCTGCTGCTGTGCTGAATTCTTCTTTCTCCCAAATTTGCTCAACCTCCTGTATGCTGAAGTGGAAATGAGCTGAAATAGGCTGGCTGGCCGCCTGCATTCCACTCACCCGATTTCGAGTTCCGTGTTTCGAGATCCGTGTTTTCAAAAGGCGCACTTATTGGCCGCAGATCAATCTGCGGCTGGACGGTTTGACTTTTTCGATTTCCGTGCCACGCCTAGATTTTCGTGCCGTAACGTCGGTTTCTGCTGACAGGCTTGTATTTTGCCGTCCGGGAATTACCGGGAGACGTGCCACCTCATTCAGGAATGCCCCTTTCGGACGGCCTTATTTGTCACGTCAGCTTTGGTTGCCAATCATCGCGGTGGTGTTGAACGTTCGCGCTTGTGTCCATTCCTTCGCTCCCGCAAGCCGGTTCAACTGACGATTTTGCCCTCCTGTCACGGTTAGTATAGGGAACGCAAAATTTGGGTATCTACAGCATCCCCTCTTTATCATGTTTATGCAATGTTCAAATGAAATGAACATGATAAAGAATAGACACTCGATGCATGAATGACAATGCACAAGGATGACAATACATACGTGATGCAACCCACATGATATATGATGCAACGTAAGATGCAATGGATGCAAAACATTCATAAAAGGGTGTCAATGCGGTCGATCGTCTCGTCGGGGCCGGGTATCGTCGCCGGTCACCCATCTTGTAACCCCCGGGTATCGTCGCCGGTTGATCGTCTCGTCGGGGCCGGGTTTCGTCACCGGTCACCCATCTTGTAATCGCCGGTTATCGTCGCCAGTCGATCGTCTCGTCGGGGCCGGGTTTCGTCGCCGGTCATCCATCTCGTAATCGCCGGTTATCGTCGCCGGTCGATTGTCTCGTCGGGGCCGGGTATCGTCGCCGGTCACCCATCTCGTAATCGCCGGTTATCGTTGCCGATCGATCGTCTCGTCGGGGCCGGGTATCGTCGCTAGTCACCCATCTCGTAATCGCCGGTTATCGTCGCCGGTCGATCGTCTCGTCGGGGCCGGGTATCGTCGCCGGTCACCCATCTCGTAACCCCCGGGTATCGTCGCCGGTTGGTTATCTTGTCGGAGCCAGTTTTCGTCGCCGATCATCCATCTCGTAATCGCCGGTTATCGTCGCCGGTCGATTGTCTCGTCGGGGTCCGGGTTATCGTCGCCGGTTCAACCCATCTCGTAATCGCCGGTTATCGTCGCCGGTCGATCGTCTCGTCGGGGCCGGGTATCGTCGCCGGTCACCCATCTCGTAACCCCCAGGTATCGTCGCCGGTTGGTTATCTTGTCGGAGCCGGTTTTCGTCGCCGGTCATCCATCTCGTAATCGCCGGTTATCGTCGCCGGTCGATTGTCTCGTTGGGGCCGGGTATCGTCGCCGGTCACCCATCTCGTAATCGCCGGTTATCGTCGCCGGTCGATCGTCTCGTCGGGGCCGGATATCGTCGCCGGTCACCCATCTCGTAACCCCCGGGTATCGTCGCCGGTTGGTTATCTTGTCGGAGCCGGTTTTCGTCGCCGGTCATCCATCTCGTAATCGCCGGTTATCGTCGCCGGTCAATTGTCTCGTCGGGGCCGGGTATCATTGCCAGTCACCCATCTCGTAAGCGCTGGTTATCGTCGCCGGTCGATATTCTCGTCGGGGCCGGATATCGTCGCCGGTCACCCATCTCGTAACCCCCGGGTATCGTCGCCGGTTGGTTATCTTGTCGGAGCCGGTTTTCGTCGCTGGTCATCCATCTCGTAATCGCCGGTTATCGTCGCCGGTCGATTGTCTCGTCGGGGCCGGGTATCGTCACCGGTCACCCATCTCGTAATCGCCGGTTATCGTCGCTGGTCGATCGTCTCGTCGGGGCCGGATATCGTCGCCGGTCACCCATCTCATAACCCCCGGGTATCGTCGCCGGTTGGTTATCCTGTCGGAGCCAGTTTTCGTCGCCGGTCATCCATCTCGTAATCTCCGGTTATCGTCGCCGGTCGATTGTCTCGTCGGGGCCGGGTATCGTCGCCGGTTACCCATCTCGTAATCGCCGGTTATCGTCGCCGGTCGATCGTGTCGTCGGGGCCGGATATCGTCGCCGGTCACCCATCTCGTAACCCTCGGGTATCATCATCGGTTGGTTATCTTGTCGAAGCCGGTTTTCGTCGCCGGTCATCGTTGCCGGTCGATTGTTTCGTCGGGGCCGGGTATCGTCGCCGGTCACCCATCTCGTAATCGCCGATTATCGTCGCCGGTCGATCGTCTGCGAGTGCCGGGCCTCGTATCTGGTCACTCGGTCGAATTGAGAAGCCGTGTTCGACATCTGATTCATCAAAATCTCGTATTTTATTATCAGATCATGAGTCAAATGGGCTTTAGGATCGACTAAGCTTGCATTGGACCAAGGGGTGAGCACTGGGCCCAGCTGCAGATGGATCTGCGGCCAGCCGCAGATTGATCTGCGACCAAGATCGGGCATAAGAGCGGTCAGCCGCTTCCCAGATCTGTCACTTTCATTCGTACCCCACGCGATTTTCAGACCTTTGCACGCCCTTTTGCCGAGTTCTCCAACCTTTCTGCAAAAACTGCTCCGGTAGGATCGATCTACGCGCTACAGGTAACACTTTGACCGTTCACTTTTCAATTTCGTCAATGTTTTGCTATACATTTGGCTATTTGCATGTTTAGAGATAAAATGTATGCTTTACAATGCTATGTTATGTATTATCATATATACATGCTATGTATCAATGGTGTAAGTCCTATTTTATGCTCATGATGCGGTCCCACATATCTGTTTGTTCCCTTTTTGAAAGAAAATCATGCATTGTGGCCCTTTACATGCCTTAATTACACATATGAATGCAACTTTGATCTGTTGTGGCTTGGGTTCTTTGAAAAACATGCTTGGTTATGCATGGGATGTCCATTTTACAGACGGAACTCTGCCGATTTTTTTTTTCATGCACATACAATAACCATGCATCATGTTGCGTTAATTCTACGATAAATATTGGAATATTTGTGCCATAATTAAAAAAGGGAACTTACCTTCCTCCGTGCCTGTCCTATTCCAGCTATGGATCCCGATGCTCCTAGTAGCTCTTCTGCGTCTCGGACCTCGGGTGTTCACCGCCGTAGGGCTGCACCTGCCCCTGCCTTACCTCGGACCCGCCAGGCTCGCCGACTGGCGGAGTCGGTCATCCGGCCCGATCATCCTGACATTGAGGAGGCTGTTCCTCCGGAGGTTGCGGTAGAGGGGCCATCCTCCAGCACACCGGCTCCATCTCCTCATCGCGCCCTGTCTGGCGCATCTGTGCAGATACCCGATCTATTGGGTCGGGATCTCAGTCGTCACCCCTCAGCATCTCTCGCGGCTAATGAGGTATATTCGATTCTATTCTGATTTTATTCTCAATTTCTCAATTCCCCCTTTTTATCTGGACTGACCCATTGGTGATTGCCACAGGTGCCCGAGTTTACTCAGCCGAGGGGTAACTGGTTCAACATTTACTCCCTTTACACGGCTTTGCACAGCGACTACCGGGCGATGGTAGATTCTTGGGGCTTCCGTCATTTTTTCACTATCATCCCCCGTCAGTGCCCCTGGGGTTACATTAGGGCCTTATCCGAGCGATGGTTCCATCAGACGCAGTCCCTTCATCTTCTTGACTGCGAGGTTGTGCTGACCCCCTAGGATTGGAGGTACATCACAGGTATAGAGTTCACCGGGTCCCGTGTCCCTCTGGATCTCGACATTACTCCAGCGGAGGTCTGGGCTTTATTGGGCTTCGTTGTTGAGGATCGGGTCTTTAAGGCCCGTAGTATTCGGTCCGGCGCTTTGGCTGTCGATGCTGTTGGGGGTATATACGCACTGCCCATTCCAGCGGATCAGGGCACTCGTGACATCCTGCTACGGCGCTTGTTCCTGACCATCATGAGGGGTTGTTTCCTAGGGAACAACTCCTCTACCATCCATTTCAGCGTCGTAGGGGCTGTCAGAGACGTAGACCAGATCGGTGACTACGATTAGGGATCGTTCACCTTTGCTTATTTCCTCCACGGTCTGCGCCTACGTTCGGAGGGACAGACAGATGCTTGGCTCGGATTCTATCATTTCTTGCTGGTGAGGCTTCTCTTCCTCTCTTCTTACTGGACTTTCCTTCATTTATCTCCCTTTTCTGCATTTGTCGGTTACTCATGCTTTTCACCATTTCTGTTCGCAGTTCTGGGCTTACGAGCGTCTCCCATGTCTGAGGCCTGTCACTACTCTTGGCCTGGACACTTATCCCCGGGGCCGGCGATGGCATCATAGCACTTTGGAGGAGGTCCCGGTATCTGGCAGCTTTGCACACTGCCGCATCCAGCTGGAGCTGATCACGGCTGCTGATGTCGTCTGGGTTCCCTACCTCTCCGAGCATCTGACTGTGGGGTTTGCTGATGGGCATCCTTCTGGCCCGGAGTTCGAGCTTTCCACCCGTCGCCTCACTTTGCAGAGTGTTGGAGGATGGGTGATGTACCTGGGGGAGCGCGCATTCAGATGCGTTACTGGAGAGATCCGCATCCCGCATTCCCTTCCTTTCACTACCTCCTGGTCGCTGGATTCTCAGCCTTCGGAGATCATGCTCGCAGGGGAGGACGGCCAGATGCTTTCTACGGGTCCCAGTACGAGTGATGCTTTCCGTACTTGGTGGGTGCCCCGCACTATTGGTCCTCAGACCCGGGCCACATTCTTCCACGGGGATATGGTCCCCGGCTCGGTAATGATGACTGACTGGGCATCCTGCGTTCAGAGCCCTACCCATACTGAGCAGATCGCCACTCTGACCCGTCAGGTAGACCAGCTGTCTCTATATCTTCGGGTGTTAGGCCGGACTCCAGAGGATGCTTATGCCTACGATCCTGACAGTGCGGGTTATGATGCGGGCCCGAGCTTATCTGATGCCACAGCGCAGCCATACATCCCCGACATGAACTTTGGGCCTTCGACTTCGACGACTCCGGGGGATCAGTTTGTGGATCTGGCCTACTTAGATGACATTGACTTTGTTTAGACCATGATAGGATATGACTTTTGTACCTGCACCTGTTTAGACTTCTTTTCCATTTTATGCACTATGTACTGAACTCATTTTTTTATTTATGCACAGTTTTTTATCTTTATGAAATTCACTTATTTTATTATTATTTGTACGATGCATGCTTTTTACTTATGGATAGAATGACCCCTGTACAGTCTTTTTGATACTATTTTTCCACAGATGTCGTCCTCAGATGCCGTGGTACGTTTGAATTCCATTACTCCCACAGGGTTGGTTGGCAGTCTCCTCCGCTGGTTGGACACTTTATTGCCGGCTGACAGGGTTATCGCAGATGGTCTTTTGGGCCATTCTTGGTCCTTATTATCCTTTCAGGTGCCAGCGGGCTTTATGGAGGGTATTCTGAGCTATTGGGCCCTTGCCCGTCAAGTGTTCAGGTTAGGGACAGTAGAGCTGACCCCCACCCTCGAGGAGTATGCTCGCTTCACCGGCTTGCCTTTGGATGGCCCTTGTGCTAGGGTTACAATTGGTTCCATGCGCCGTCAATTCTTGAATTTCACCGGTTTGCGGAGGGCTATCCTGTTACCGCTGATCACATCAGACCATATGGTTCCCCTTCAGTTCTTGATTGACCGATTTGGCTCACCAGACAATTTTTGTCTTTTCTTCGGTGATTTTTCCGTGTCTGAGGAGCGCTGGGGTGCCATGAGAGTAGACGTTCTGATGGCCTGTGTCGTCTGAGTTTTGTACTTGCCCGCAGGACCCGATCAGTTGGACATGCGGGTTGTCGCGGCCGTTCGAGCCCTTCAGGAGGATCACACCATTCTTCCCATGATATTAGCGGATACCTACATGTCTGCCTCATATTGCCAGTCTTTCCGAGGTAGAGTATTCAGAGGGAGTTCAACTCTGTTATACGTGTGGTTCATGAGTCATCTCAGTCCCATCGGCCATTTCCGTCGCCAAGGGTTTTGCTTCAGCCATGACATAGCCACGCAGTTTTCGTTTCGTCCCGTGAGCTGTACTGATGTGGCCTCCTGGACATCATTTTTGTTGGTCATTGAGGACCCCTTTCATCTACTGGTCTATTCGGGTTATTGCTCCTTTATGAGCTTCTTGACTCACGTGCCTGACCTGGACTTCATTCCCATTGCCGGCTTGAGGGGCGTGACGACTTATCATCCCTTGGCGGTTACAGGGCAGTTTGATCAGACACAGGATTTTCACCCTTTCACGGGTGCGGCCGCTTATCGATTCCTTATATCATCCCAGATAGAGAGGGACCTACTGCGGGTATACGATCTTTGGTCTCGCCGGATCTTCGCCGAATATAGTGAGAGCTGCCACATCCAGACATTTGCTTACGTGTAGTGGTTGCGCGGAGACTCGGATCCGGTTGGTTTGAGTCAGACTGGGCCTTTGGTGATTCCAGAGTGATTTTTTCAGATGATACCACAGACCACTACATCTCAGTCGATTCTGCCCCAAGTCGGGTTACTGAGGATACCCGACTCCGCCTGGCCTTGATTACTACTGAGGCCGAGAGGGATGCCGCTCTTGTCGAGAGAGATGATGCCATTCTGGCTAGAGACGCCGCTATTGCTGACAGAGATGCTATTGTATTTCAGACCAAGGCAGTTATAGATGCTCATTCTGGGACTATCAGTCGAGCCACTGCTTTATTGGATCGCATTGATATGATGGGGCAGCAGATTGCAGGGGATGCTGAGGCTTCAGATCTATCCACCACTTTATCCATCTTTCTTCAATTAGTTTCAGATTTGTAGATCATTTTATTTCCTGCATAGACTATGTTAGTTTCATCGGTTATTGAAAGAGAAATTTTGTAATAAAATGACTTATATATATAGACATGTATTTAAATTTAGTCATTTTCCCTTTTCGTCGTATCATTGCCTTTCATTGGATCCTCATTTTATCCAGTTGACCACGATTTTGACATTTCGCCTTCTTTCTCTTCTCAAGTCTTGATGGAGGTCTGACAGATATTGTCGTACCCCTGTCGATTTCATCGGATTGGGTCTTAGATCTTTGGCCAATTGTTTGGTTGGAATCAGGGTTATGTCATTTGGGATGAAGCTTGTTTCGGGAAGGTCTAGGAAGGTTTTATCTGGTAGTTGGAAATTGGTTTTGTTTAGGGAAAGGATTATTTTATTTTATTTTATTTTATTTTTTTTAGGGATCGGACCGCGCCATGATGGCTGCCTACGTACCCCCACAAGTTGGGAGATTAGGTCCTACGTAGTTCGTTTCTCAAAAAAAAAAGGAGAAATTGATTATTCAAGCATAGAACCGCTTCACCGAGTCAGAATTGAGGGGTTGTGGAAATATCTCACCATCCATTTCGTGCAACATGAGGGCTCAATCACGAATGGTCCTTCCCATTTCGGGGCAAACTTCCCCTTGGCTTCGTCCTGACAAGGCATGACTCTTTTTAGCACCAAATCATTTTCCTTGAACTTCCGAGGTCTTATCCTTTTGTCGTATGATCGAGAGATCCTTTGTTGATATAAATGACCGTGCCAAACAGCAGCCACCCTTCTTTCATCAATTAGGACCAATTGGTCGTATCGACTTTGCATCCAATCCTCCTCGCTTATCTGAGCATAGATCACTATTCTGAGGGACGCCATTTCAACCTCAACTGGCAGAACGGCCTCCATTCCATACACCAAAGCGTAAGGGGTTGCCCCTGTAGAAGTACGCGGTTGGACGTTCGGTATGCCAGCAGGGTGAGGGGTAACAAATCCAGCCATCCCCGATGATTAGCAGACATTTTTGCCATGATCTTCTTGATGTTCTTGTTTGCAGCCTCCACTGCCCCATTCATCTTAGGACGGTAAATGACAGAGTTGAGGTGTTTGATCTTAAACTGGTCGCATAATCCCTTCATGAGGGCGTTGTTCAAATTCTTGGCATTGTCGGAGACCAAAACCTCAGGTTGCCCGTATCGACAAATGACATTATTCCTGATGAAACCGACGATGACCTCTTGGGTTACTTTGGGGAAAGAAGCTGCTTCTACCCATTTGGTGAAGTAATCGATCATGACGAAAATGAATCGGTGTCCGTTGCTTGCTTTGGGCTCTATTGGTCCGATCACATCCATTCCCCACATTGAAAACGGCCACGGAGAGGTCATACAATGCAGTTCATTGGGAGGCGTATGGATCACATTACCGTGTGCCTGACATTGGTAACACCGTTTGACATGATCATCGCAATCGGCTTTTAGCGTTAACCAATAATGCCCTGTCCTCATGATCTTTTTGGCCAGCATCGGTCCACTCATGTGGGGCCCACACACTCCACCATGTATTTCGCTCATAATCCTTTGGGCCTGCGCCTCATCTACGCATTGCAGCAGTCCCAACCCAGCGTCCCTCTTGTAGAGTGAATCCCCACTCAAGTAAAATTTCATTGCCATCTTTTGAATTATCATCCTCTCAGCTCGGCTTGCCAGGTCGGGAATGGATCTATCCCTCAGATATTCCCTTATGTCGTGATACCAGGGCTGCTTCGGCAACACCCCCTCGTCTGATAATACTGCCACATGTTCCTCATATGCCGGGGCATTCTGTACTGCTATCTCAATCTGTGGAACATCCCCGTTATTGATTACGTGGATTAAGGAAGCCAGAGTTGCCAATGCATCGGCAAAGTCATTCCGTCCCCGGGGAATATGGCGGAAAGCGATATCTTCGAACTCTTGCATCAACTGGGTAACACAACGATGGTATGGAAGTAACCGAAGCTCCTTAGTGTTGTACACCCCGATTGCCTGTCTGATTACCAATTCCGAATCCCCGAGCACCGCTAGTCTCTTCACTCCCATGTCGCAGGCAAAGCGGAGTCCCAAGATACATCCCTCGTATTCAACGGTGTTGTTCGAATTGCTGAATTTCAGTTTAGTGGCCACAGGGTATTGCTCTCCGGTGATAGAGACCAGGACCGCTCCGGCTCCTGCCCCTCCGGCATTCATGGCACCATCAAAATATAGCTTCCAGAACTGTCCCTCGTCATCACATTTCGCGTGTGATACCCAAAATATATCTTCGCCCGGTAGAGGAGTTTCTAACGGCTCCATCCCTCCTGACGGGGTTTCCGCCAACTGATCTGCAATTTCCTGCCCTTTCATGGCCTTCTGAGTTACGTATACCATGTCGAACTGTTGTAAGATTAATTGCCACCTTGACAGTCGACAGTTCAGCATGGGCCTTTCAAAGATATATTTCAAGGGATCCATCCTCGATATCAGGTACGTGGTATGCCCATGGAGGTAGTGCTGTAATCTCCCTGCAGCCCAGGCCAGAGCACAACAGGTCTTCTCGATGGGAGTGTAATTCTGCTCACATTGGCTAAATCTCTTGTTGAGGTAATAGATGGCCTGCTCTTTACCTGCTTCATTTTTCTGTCCCAACATACATCCCATCGCGATGGCATTGACCGATATATACATAAACAGAGGGATCCCGTCCTTCGGGGGTACCAGCACTGGTGCCTCAATCAGTTGCTTTTTAATGGTCTGAAAAGCCCTCTGACATTGCTCATTCCATTCTTGGGAAGCACCTTTCCTTAACAATTTGAAAATTGGCTCGCATGTAGTCGTCAAGTGGGATATAAAACGGCTGATGAAGTTTATTCTTCCGAGGAATCCTCTTATCTCCTTCTCTGTGTAAGGTGCCGGCATATCCACAATGGCCTTAATCTTTGCTGGATCCAACTCAATGCCTCGATCACTAACCAGGAATCCCAAGAGCTTACCCGACTGCACTCCGAAAGCACACTTTGCTGGATTAAGCTTCAAATTATACTTTCTGAGCCGATCAAATAGCTTTTTAAGATGGGTTATATGGTCAGACTCTACCCTTGACTTCACGATAATGTCATCCACGTAGACCTCTATCTCCTTATGCATCATATCGTGGAACAGGGCCATCATGGCTCTCTGATAAGTAGCCCCTGCGTTTGTGAGACCAAAAGCCAATCATCTATAGCAGAAGGTGCCCCAAGGGGTGATGAATGCGGTCTTTTCCTGATCTTCTTCCGCCACCATTATCTGATGATACCCGGCAAAGCAATCCACAAAAGAATACATTTCGTATTGGGCCGTGTTATCCACCAAGATGTGTATGAAAGGCACCGGGAAGTTATCCTTGAGACTGGCCTTGTTTAGATCTCTATAATCTACGCATACCCTCACCTTCCCTCCAGGCTTAGCCACTGGGACTACATTGGACAGCCATTCTGGGTAAGTGGACACCATAATGATTCCCGCCCTGAACTGCTTGATGATCTCTTCCTTCACTTTTAAGCTCCACTCCGGTTTCAACTTCCTTAATTTTTGCTTGACAGGCTTGAAGCCATCCTTGATGGGCAACCGGTGTATCACAATGTCGGTGGATAATCCGATCATATCCTCATGAGACCAGGCAAAGACATCCTCATATTGGTTTAGCAACTCAGTCATTTCAGCTTTTTGGCTGGGGGTAAGGTCCGTCCCTATCTTGAGCTCTTTTGGCTTGTCAGGGGTTCCGATGTCTATAGTGATGGTTTGGTCCAAGTTGGGTTTGGGTTTGTCCTCGACCCATCCTTTGATCTCATTAGGCGCGTCGTCGTAATCTGTCTCGTCTTGCTCAATGCCCATTAAATCGAAATCGAGCTCAATGTCAAAATCATAATCATCATTCAAATTTGAAAGACCGTTTGTTAGGCAAGGATTACTCAAATTGGTACACCTGACATGAAACAAAATACTTGTCATATATAAGTCATTTTCCACAACGATCCCATTTTCAGATAACATGAAGAAACGACATAATTATGCAAAATATAAAACAACAAACAAAAATAAACTTCTTCATCCTCCCATCCTCTAGGGTCTACCACCCTGATGTCGGGTTTTACCCTTGTTTGGCTATCACTGGTTTCATGGTCCAGTTGTCGACGGTCAGGTCAGATGAAATGCGCTGGATAAAAGGTGGCTTTACATCGGACACTTCCCCAATAACTACGGCCACATCGCCTGAGTCCCCCTTCGGGATTAATTAGCCCTGCCCAATCGATGACAGGCATAACTTGTTGGACTCCCAGTGGCGTGACAACATCCGTCCCCTCTCTACTGCTTGTTAATTGTCCGGGGATATAGCACTTGGTTTCAAACTCTTTCGCGACCTCCTGTAGGAAACTTTCCCTCCGGGCCGACCCATCACTTGCGGGGGATGATTCTTCATTCCCCGCCCTAATCACAGGCTCGCTAGTCCCTCGTTCATTGTCAATCTTGGTCATTGGATTTTTGGCCAATCGAAATGGGGCCGCACCTTGACGGTGTCTCCGAGCGGTGCCCTCCTGATATCCCAACCCTGCCTTACCTATCTGATGGGGTAGTTGAATGGGCTCGGTGATTCCTTGGCTACTCTTCCCTAATCCTTGCCCAGGCTGGAATTTCATTTTTATCATTTCTTTTGCAACGAAGGTAAGTTCTGGAGAGACTTTAGGTTTCACGGCTGGGGCTCCCAGGCATCTGTAGTGGGGAGTGCTGACTTCCAGCGCCTGAAAACTGGCAGGTGTTGCCGACTCGTCCACATTAATCACTGGTAGGCCATTCCTGGGAGGAGAAGGGTCATCACATTCTGCCGAGATCGTTATCAGATTCCCGTCGATGATTAATTTGATTTGTTGGTGTAGCGTGGAAGGGACTGCCCCGGCCATGTGTATCCACGGCTTCCCCAATAACAGATTATAACTGGCTGCAATGTCTAGGACTTGGAAAGAGATATCAAAAGTACAAGGTCCGATTTCCACCGGCAATTCTATCTCTCCTATTGTATCCCTCCGGGAACCATCGAAGGCTCGCACCACTACATGACTGGCCCGTAAGCGCTTGGGATTGATGTTCATCTTCTGCAATGTACTGAGGGGGCATATATTCAACGCCGATCCCCCATCAATTAGCACCCCATTCATGACATAACCCGAGGAGATCACCGCAATATGTAGCGGTTTTCGATGCCCCCTTCTATCCTTGGGGATGTCATCATCTGCAAAGGATATTACATCACTCTCCAACAGATGGCCCACCAGATGGCCGAAACCTTCCTCACTAATTTCCTTGGGCACGTATGCCTCCTCCAGAACTTTCGCTAGGGTTTTGCAGTGATCATTGGACGATAACACCAAGTACATGATTGATTTCAAGGTCGACTCATTCAAAATCTGGATCCATCTTATTTCCGGATGATCCATCCTCTTCAAGAATTCTATGGCTTTCTCCTCGGAGATTTCTTCATTTTTCTTCTTTTGGCTCTCAAGGACTCGCCCGGGAAGATATAAGGGGTTCCCTTTTGTCGTCACAGAAGCACAACTGGCCGCTTCCTCTGACATCCCTCCATAATTCCATGGTACTTTCTTTAGACTGTTGATAGGGATTTGCGGTCTCGCTGTAAGGATGAGGGGTTTCGGAGCCGCCAACGTGACAGGTCCCTCCGAGGTATTTCTACTTACACCCATCAACCTAATGGGCGCTCCCCGTGCACTCCCGTGATCATTTATCATGTTGATCATTTCCTCAATTTTCTGCACATAGTTCAACCTTGACGGCCCCTCGGCTTCACTGGCCTCCGCCGCATTGACCCCCCCTCCATCATGCCTTGGCAGGGGATTGGCATTAACATTCAGGGAGTCTGGCTGTTCCACCACAATTTCCCCACTATCAATCAAGTTCTGGATTCTGTGCTTCAACGTCCAACAGTCTTGCGTATCATGACCAGGGGAACTTGAATGGTATGCGCATCGCTTGCTTGGGTCAAACCTTCTTCCCTTTGGGTCACTCGGGGGTGCCAAACCAACTATCTTCTTTTGGGCTATCAATATCGCTAAGACCCGTTCAAGAGGCTCCCCGAGCGGAGTGAATACTCGATTTTGCGAGGCCTCAAATCTCCTTCGCCCTTCCGCCCTCTGATCAGCAAAGTTAGGCTGTCGGGATGGCCCTACTCTCTGCACCTGTACTGGAAGATGGTTTTCTGTCTTTCTAGATGACCCCTGAAGGATAAGGGAAACATCCTCCTCCTTTTTCTTTTGCACCCTGCGGGAAGTGCTGCCATAATTTCCATTTTGTATTTGTTCTGCAGCCGTTTCCAAAGCCGTGAAATCCTGAATCTTACCAGACTTCAGACCCATATCCACCATTTCTCCGTGTTTAATCATCTCGGCGAAAGGCCTACCAATCCCTGAAATAACCCGCTCATAATACGGGGCCTCCTGAATATCTACGAAAGTCATCACCATCTCTGACTCGCTCATCGGGGGATTCACCTGTGCGGCCATACCCCTCCATCGTTGTGCATAATCCCTGAAGGATTTCCTGGGTTGCTTCTTAACTTTTGCCATTTGGTATCTATCCGGGGCCATTTGTGCCTAGAAGCTATACTGTGTTAAGAAGGTGTGGGCCAATTCCTCCCAATTGTGAATCCGGGCATTGTCAAGACGGGCATACCAGATTCTCGCTTCTCCTGTCAGGCTCTTTTGGAAAAGTTGCATTCTTAGACCCTCGTCTTCTGCATAAGATCCCAACTCCCCAATGTAGATTTTCATATGTGTATAACGATCCCCCTTTCCATTGTATTTCTCAAATTCGGGAATTTTAAATTTCTCCAGATATCTGGTTCCGGGAAAGACACAAAGATCTGAGTAGTTCACCCTGTCTAGGGACCCTATGCCCTTCATAGATTGGATAGTTTCCTCCATTTGTTTCATTTTCTTTCGCAGGTCATCCGTATCTCCCTCTTCCGGGATAGTAATCACTGTTTTGTTAGGTGCGGGAATGGCCTTTGGGCCGACTGGCTCGCCCTTAGGTTGGGGTGGATCCTCTTTAGGTGGATCCTGTCGAGGTATCAATTGTTCCCTCAACATTATGGCCATTTCTAACATCTGCTTCTTGAAATCATCAAATTCCTCCCTAGATATGGAGCCCGGATTAGTAGTTGGGAGCTCAGCCATTTCAGATGTAGAGTTTTGGGCCCTTTTAGACTGCGAACGGGTTTGAGGAGCAATCCTACAGAAACAACGGTTCGAAGTTTAGATCCTTGGCAAATGAAAGGATATGGATGCATGCTAAAGCTGTAACTTTTGTGTTTTGGGTTTTTTTAATCTTTTTCTGCAAAACAGTGTGTTAGTAGTCCCTTATTGCAATAATAATTGATAGACATGACTTATTATGCCTTCCTAGCTATTCCCTGCAAAACATGGAGGTCAGTACTTTCTTTTGTCAACAGGGGAGGCATATATGAATGGGATCATGACATTTTATACGCGTGAACGTAAAAGGGCATGAAGAGACTTTTCCTGCGTTGGGTTAATCTGAGGCTGACCTATCCTACGGTTACTCTCACAGGCTTTTCGGCATGAAGGTCCCCAAATCTTCGCAATCTACTCGTCTGAGCCCTTTCGATTGGAACGGATTTGGGTGGTGCGTTTCCTGAGCCATCTCCGGGGAGCAGCCCCTTCGAGTCCAGTAATAAGCAACCGACAGGTTCGCCTCAGGAGGAGGTACTCTCTCAACATACATTCACATTCATCGTCCTCACCGTATGCAAATGATTACTTAAAAGTAAAGCAATTCCATTCAATCATTCATTTATTGGGCAAAACACACATTCACACAACAAAAGTAAAAAATCAAAATATCGCACACACACATTTTATGAATTTTAAAAGGATAGGATAGCATCAAGATTTGAAAGCGGCTTTAGCCCTCTAATGTCCCCAGCAGAGTCGCCAGCTGTCGACGCCGGTTTTTCTCTTTTTAGTCTTTTCCAATTTTTAGCCTTTTTATTAGATGATTTTGGAAAAGGTCGGCATTGATGTCGACGGGGTTTTGAAAGATCGTTTTTTATGATGAGCCAATTAACCAGAGTCGTCAGTTGGTATATTTGAAATGGATGTACCAACTCATCCGAGTTTTCGTTTTTTATAAATCGATGGCTCATATGTGACTCCGAATTAAATGGTCTGCGAACCGAGATTCATAGAGTTCGGGGGCTTGCTTAAGCGAGGGGAAGGTGTTAGGCACCCCCCAACTTCCGTGAAACACGATTACCGCAATCTTGATACTTTCCTATCCTTTGATTCATAAAATGTGTATACGCGCGCGTGTGTGTGTGTGTGTGCTTATGTGAATGTCGTGGTGAGTTCTTTCATGAGAGATGAAACATTTGGTTTTTTTATTGAGAAATCGTATTTTATTTTGGGAATGTTTTAGAACGTCATTTCCGTTAGTACGAGAGAGCTCCTTTATTCATGCGAAATGTTTGATTTTACTTGTCAGAAACTATGAGATCTTTATTAGGCGTTGTTTTGGCAAAACAAGAATCTTTTAAACCTTTGTCAAAATAGGAATCGAAATTTATACATTGCTTTCATAAAATGATGGGCAATTTCTAGGATATCTTTAACCCTATGCACAAAGGTTTAATAAAACGTTTCATTCATTCATAAAAGCCATTTTTTGGTGATGTTTGAAAATGATTTCCTTTGGCCTTCTCGTTTAATAGGAATCGACATTTATTAACATTTCCAATTTTTAGCCTTGTGTTTCTAATAACCTAGCTTGTTTGATTTTTATGAAAAACCTTCATCGTTTAATCTTCGAAATCATTTTTCGTGTCACAAAATCTAATCAAGCATAAACACGCGTCGGGGCTATTCATGGGCATGTAAGCCATCAAAATATTCCCGAACGCCAACAATCACATATTTCACTACTACGGGGCCTTAAACCCGATTCTCGCCTTAGCGTCGTTTTAAGGCCCGACGGTTACATGTTGCAAGAACGAGTATCTTGAATCTATTACATACATCAAAACGTCCATCATCGGATTTGGACCACGGGGTCGCGTTCCTAGGCTCCCACCCGATATTGCTACATACCCACAAAATGAATACTACGAAACTAACCAACACGGATTCGCCTAATACACCATGATATCCGAAAATGATAATCTAAATAAAATTACACCCAATAAATCCTCATAAACAAGCTAGCAATTTCACCACTTGGATATCCTCGGGTTATTAGAAAGAATTTCGTTCCGATGGAACCCTCACTAATAATCCCTAATCCATGATTGTTCAATAATATACATAAAAATTTCATTCAACTTAACCACATAATATGATATAAATTGTTATAACAAAGGGAATTTTCACCTTGCAAATGATCTCAAATGGATGTAAACTTGTGTATTTGAATAGGATAAGAAATAGATTTGATACAATCAAAATCAAAAAAAAGTATAAATCCTCTCTTTTTTCTCTCTTTTCTTCCTATTTTGTTGCAAAATTTAGCTATTTCTCTCTCAAAATTCGTGCTGCTGCTGTGCTGAATTCTTCTTTCTCCCAAATTTGCTCAACCTCCTGTATGCTGAAGCGGAAATGAGCTGAAATAGGCTGGCTGACCGCCTGCCTTCCACTCACCCGGTTTCGAGTTCCGTGTTTCGAGATTCGTATTTTCAAAAGGCGCACTTATTGGCCGCAGATCAATCCGCGGCTGGACGGTTTGACTTTCTCGATTTCCGTGCCACGCCTCGATTTTCATGCCGTAACGTCGGTTTCCGCTGACAGGCTTGTATTTTGCAGTCTGGGAATTACCGGGAGACGTGCCACCTCATTCAGGAATGCCCCTTTCGGACGGCCTTATTTGTCACGTCAGCTTTGGTTGCCAATCATCGCGGTGGTGTTGAACGTTCGCGCTTGTGTCCATTCCTTCGCTCCCGCAAGCCGGTTCAATTGACGATTTTGCCCTCCTGTCACGATTAGTATAGGGAACGCAAAATTTGGGTGTCTACAAAATATATATGTACATATCACATATTCACATTTCTTTCCTTGCACACATTCTCATACTTGCTTTAATATATAATAAAAATAATATTATATAAAAAAAATTCATACGTAAAATTTCTTATTTTAATATATCGAAAATCTTGGGTTATTACAGAAGAACTTTGCACTCAATATATATAGCATGAACGGAGTTAGAGAACTTGCACAATATAACTTGAGTAGGGTAAGGAACTTACAGTAAGATAGAATACTTGTTCAATACAAAATTAAACAAGAATTTGAAACTTGCCCAATAAATAAATTGAGTAAGGTTAAGGAAACTTGCATTCAATATATATACAAAGAATGAAGTTATGGAACTTGCAACAATAATAATTTGTGAAATCTTAGAATTTATATAACATCAGAAACTCACACAATATATAAGAGTTGTACGGTTTAAGAAACTTGCTCAAATATAATCTTGAGTAAGGTAAGGGAACTTGCCCAACACAAGGGTTAGACAAGCGTTAGGAGATTTGCCTGGTGCGCCTGCTATAAAATTACAACACACGCTCCTTAATATCCTACATAATTAAGTACATATTCACATAACAATTAGTCACACACTGGATACCAAATAATAGTTTATACTACTCTATAATTTTTCATTCTTATTATAGATAAAATATTAAACAAGGTTATACACACTAGTTACGACGTTATGACGCTTGCACATTCGTATGTCAAACTTGCCTACTCGAATGCCCAAGCGATATGCATTTGCGTACGCTTAACATGCCCATTTGATTTATCTAATACTCATTGATTAAGGCTAAGTATCATTATAATACATAATGTTCATGTTTTAAGACTTAGAACATCATTTTATATTGTCGGGAGCATTACGTGTGCTTACGCGCATGCCCGACACAATCCGATTGCCTCCAATTACACATCAGTCCTAAAGATGGCCAATTTGAGAATTGATCGCGACCTCAAATATTAAAACTTATTAAAAGAAAGTTGTAGGTCTACTCTTCCTCGTTCCTAATCATCTTGAATCAACTGAATCCGAGTTCGTATGAGAAAGTTATGCCTATTTTTTTAAGGGACGTCAAAACTGACTTTCACCACCTGAGGCCTAGCACCCCAACGCTGAAACCAAGCCTAATACTAGTGCCTTGGCACTGGGATCCAAGAAATTAAGGTGCTTGCTTGCCCAGCATCGCAACTTCGACCCTCTTTGACTCTGATCTTCATAACTTCTTCTATAGACGTTCAAATTGGTCCATTTCGGACTTTAAAAACTCCTAATTCATGGGGCTAGAACATATCAAAAATTCATAGACACCCATTAACATTAACATGTCCTAATCTTAAGCCAAAGTACTAAGTTCATACTCTGTTTTTGAGTGTTCTAAGTGTTATTTACTAAAATCATCACCAAATCTTTGTTTTAACCCTTTTTTACTCCATTCCAATTGGGTTAAATTCATAACCCATGGAAGTATAATATCACAACAAGAAATCCTTGCTTCAACAGCATAAAAGCTTGAAAACCAAGAGAACTCTGAAAAACTTGATGAAACCAAATGGAATTTGTTTAGGGTTGAAAGTTTACCTCAGTAAATCCTTCCTAGAGGTTAGAGGAGGTTTGTTAGGCTAGTTTGAGGCCTTCTTCTTCCTTCCTTGCTTCATTGTGCTCCTTCTTCTCCTTCTTCTCTTCTTCTTCCGTGAGCTTCTTCTTCTTTTCTCTTGTTCCTTATTCTTCCTTTTGCACACTCTCTCTCTATCTGCAGCTCTCTCACACTCTCTCTATCTGCAGCTCTCACACACTCTCTCTCTATCTGCACTAGCAGCAACAAGGAAGATGAAATGGAATGGCTGAACAAGGAACGGGAGAGTAAATGAATATTGCTTTGGAAGTGGGAGGCTTCGGGTGAAGCAATGAGGCAACCAAGGATTTTGTTTGGTAAATGGGAGAACCAAGGTATTGTGTCTAGAGGAACAAGCCACCACTCAAACATGCTCCTCCTCTCTCCTTCTTTGATTGGCCAATTTCAAATTAGTGGCTACTATTTGGGTGACGCACAAATATATGTACTCGAATACTCCCACTTTTGTACCCAATTTGCTCAATAACTCTACCCAAAATTAAAATGGGTACTCCTATAAAATATTGAGACGCATAAAAATAATTATTATGGGGTTTGTCTATTAATTCAGAATACCCATATTATACATTTCAGATACATATTAAAACATGATTGTGCTCAAAACGAAAATCCGACACTAAAAAAAATTATCTATTCGCATACGTGTATTAACGAAATTTATTAAAGTCAAAAAAGACACAAAAATATTTTGGCATAAATAGTGTCGTGAATAGTGCCTCGAGAAACGTGCCACGTGAATAGTGAATTTTGCGATTTTTCACGAAATCAATTCATTCACTCCAAAGACACAACAACATATAAAATTCAACACGTACACATAATCTCGGTTGTAACACAACCTTGAAGCACATAACACGGAATAATAATAATAAAAAATAAAAATTCATTTATTCTCACATAAACTCGGGTTACAAGGAAATTCAAAATTTCCGATCGTTACAAAAATCATTATGGACCACATCATGTCCTACATGGTACAATTTTCATTTTAGATATACCAATCAATTATTGCGTATCAGTAGGTATCCATTATGAGAAAATACCATTTTGAGATGATTTAGAAACTCATTGCACAAGTATTGCTTTCTCGATTTGTTCAGAGAATCTTAATACTTTGTCAATTTGTTTCACTTCTGAATTCTTTGAACCTTTCAAATGATTCAGACTTGTATTTAATCAAATACACATATTCAACTCTTTGAATGATCATCTCCTTTTTCTTTTTACTAGTTTGTTCAATTTGTAAAATTATTTTCATATAAGTCAAGTATACAAAGTCCATTAAGTAATCTTCCAGTTTCAAACAAAACATTATCATTATAAATAGAACAACAATTGTTCTTAAATATAATACCAGAACCTTCCTTGTCCAACAACGAAAGTAATAATGTTTCTAAAGAGAACTGGAACATAATAACAACTTATCAACTTAATAGACTTGCCCATAGGCAACGCTAAACTATAAGTTCCTACGACTAATGCAGCAACCATTGCTCTATTCCCCACACGTAAGATTGCTTCCTCTTTGTTTAGCCTTCTACTTCTGCTTAGTCTCTGCATCATATGCATATATGAGATCTACAACCGGTATTCAATACCTAAGTAGAACCTTGACTTACAGAAAGATTTATTTCAATTATGAACAAACCTATATCTGTAACCGAAGCTTCACTAAGCTTCTTCTGGTTAGACTCTGCAAGATGCTCCTTACAGTTTTTTTTCTAGTGTTCTGGCTTATTGGAGTGGAAGTAAACTCTTTTACAGTTTTCAACATGTTTAAGCAACTCAGGCAGACTGATATATAGCTTGTTCATATGGAATTTCACAACAAATTGTGAGAAAGAGTCCGGGAGTGATTGCAAGATCAAATCTTGGATCAACTCTCCATCCATTACAAAACCCAGTTGTCCCAATTGTTCAATCAGATTGATCATTTTAGGACATTTATTTGTAGTTCCATCGGTCATTCTAGATCGGAAGAGCTCCTTAGATAACTGATATCTAGCAGTCCTACTTTCATCACCATTCAATTCCTTAAAGGTGCAGGAGTACAGTAGGAGCTTCCATAGTTTCATGCTGACGCTAAAGCTCGTTACTCATGGATGCGAGCATAATACATTGAGCCAATTGTGCATCTGTTAGGTTTGTATAACGCGAACATGCAATCAAATTACATAAATAAAACGGAAGCGTGATAAAATGGATTTTAAAATTTTAATACAAACCATCACCATGATCTATCCTTGTGTACAATTATCAATTAAACGAAAGAGAAAGAGAATAAGAAATTATACCCTCGTAGATCAAAGCTTCCTCGGGTATAAGTTCAACTCCTAGTCCTTCGTGTTCTCCTTGAATTTCACCGATGAGATTCCTTCCTTTGATCAACGTTAGCCACCCAAGTGTTTGGCCTCTAGAGGTGATCCACCAAGGAAGAATTGTGACACCCCCAAATTCAGGTACCAATACCTCGAATTTGGTGCTCACGATAAAGTACATTCATACACCTCTAAACAACATAAATCAACTAATGCGGAATAAATAAACATATGTTGTTCATTACAAAAGGTTTACTACGGTCCCAAGGTCTATAACCTTAAATAAATACATCGCAGAATACAATAATAATACAAAATGATTCGACGATTACATAACGAGATAGTACATATAACTACTCCGTAAGCTTTCCTTTGCCTTTGTCCGCTTTGGAACTTCTCGGCTTAACTGCAATAGGTTCATGATATAGCAAGGGTGAGCAACTACTTTGCTCAGCAAGTTTAAAATGAATAAAAAGGATATATCATGAATGAATAAGAACAATAATCGCACAGTTCAACAATTTAAGAACATTGAAGAAATAGTTGTCAATATAATCAAAGTTCAAATGAAATAATGAATATTGATTATTTATTGCTGAGTGGTCCAATAGACCATGAACTATTTGGCCAAAGGATCAGTCATTCAACTAACCCTTTTAAACGCCTGGTCCGTCAGTAGTACTCAAGGGGATCAGCCTCTCGTACCCTATGTATATGCATAACATTTAGTTCTGACTGCACCAAATAACCGACACATTATAATCCCCTACATAAGGGTTGCTCTCTCAGTCCAAGAATCCATACCAACAACCGGTTTGGATAGCTTTTAAGATAATAACATGTACATGTCTAGCCGAAACAAATGGCATAAATTATTTCCTTAAACAGTTCATGAATGAAGAACTTAACATTTCACAATCCAATAACAGATAAATGAATTCAAATGCATAAGCCGCGAATATCAATAATTTATCCTTGATGTGGAATAATTAACAATAATTAATCCACTAATATAACTTGAAAGAAATAACTCGATTTAAGTCATAAAACTTGCAACAATATACAACATTTGAATAAAATAGGAAACTTGCTCAAATGAAAGCAGTTGAGTAAGGAACTTGCAATAATATAGAATGATTGCTCAATTAATAAACAACTCGCACAATAAACAAAAGTTGTACGGTTGAGGAAACTGGCTCAATAAATAAATTGACTTGAGGTAAGGAAACTTACATAACATACACCTGCTTGCACGAAATAAAAAGAATAGTGCATAAGGTTTAGAAACTTGCCCAACACAAGGGTCAGACAAGGGTTAAAGAAAGAACTTGCATTTAATATATAGAAATAATGAAGTTAAGAAACTTGCCTGAAGCGTTGCTACAATATTACAACACACGCTCCTTAATATCCTACACATGTAAATACATATTCGTATAACAATTAGTCACATAAAGTCTAGGTTCAAAACGAACGTTGCATCATTAAAACACATTGATTGCCCTACGACTACCTAGTTTGGAATCAATTAAGCATTTAGGGCTTAACAAAATATGCTTAACTAACCTGTCTAATCATTTAGTACAAAGAAATATATAAGTGTTGGACCCGCTGAAAGAATTCATTAGGTTCGATCCGACCTGACCCGGCCTGACTGCCAGACCCGGTCTAGACACGGCACTGGCGCTGCAGCGCCAAGCCTTAGCACTGGACCTCACACTGCGGCGTGAGTCCCGTGTCTTCTCCATGGCAGGGCTTCACGCTGCGGCGTGAAGCTTAGTACTTGGGCTCGCCGCTGCGGCGCGAGTCCTGTCCTTTCCCATCTTGCCCCTCGCTGCGGTGTGAGTTGCAGGGCTTATGAGTGGCGCTGTGGTGCTATTATGCAGTAGCCAGATTCTGGGTTTGTTCCCAGTTCGCTACTCCGACCTCCAGCCACTCCAACCTCCATAACTCCTTCAATACACAAGCAAATTGGTCCATTTTGGACTCTATGGACTCCTAACTTATGGGGCTACAACATATCAAAAATTTAGAATTACCCATAAACATTAACATGGCCAAATCGTAAGCCAAAGTGCAAAGTTCATACTCTGTTCTTCGAGTTCTTGACAAGTTTTACAAAAATCATTACTACGAACTCGTTTTAACTCCTTTTTGCTCCATTCCATCTGGGTTAGCTTCGTAACCCATGGAACTACAATACCATAACAACAAACAAAATTAACAAACACGAAATCATAGCTTTATAGTCCTCTAAAAAGTCCGAACGTCCAAGTTCATGTCCAAAGTTCATTGTTCTTGCTCCATTAAGCCAAGGTACGAATTTGTTCCATTTTTGTTCCACTTTGATGTTATTAATGGCTTCTATAGTCTCTTAACAACATTTACAAACAATCACAACAAACAAAAACACCAAGAATCACCATAAATCTGACCCACAAGCTTAAGAGCTCAAAACTAAGAAAAACTCGAAAAACTCGAAAAACTTAACAAGAAATCGAATGAGATGGATTTGGTTGGTTGTTTATCTCTATAAATGCTTCCTAGAGGTTAAGAAGATTGCTAGGCTTGCTTAGCTTGAGTTTTTCTTGCTTGGATTCTCTTCTTCCTCCACCCGTGCCTTCTTCTTTTTCCTCCTTTCTTTTTCCGGCGACTCTTCTTCTTTTTCGGCGACCTTCTCCTTCTTTCTTCTTCCTCTTTGCTGCAGATTTTCCCCCTCTCTCTTTCTATCTGCTAAAGTAACTTGGTTTGATGGAATGCAAGAAAGAATGAATGATTTGGGAGAAGTGGAGGAGTAAATATGGGAGAAAATGGGTTTGTGGCTCAAGGAGGCCAAAAATTCAAAGCTTGCCGGCAACCTCCCTTCTTGCTCTCATTTAATTGGTCTAAAATTGGGGGTTGGTTCCCTCTTGGAGTAACAAGCCAAAATAAATACCCAAATACACCAAAAATATATCCGAAAACTCTCACTTTTGTACCAAAACTGGTAAATAACTCTACTCAAAATTAAAATGGGTATTACCATAAATATTGGGATGGGTAAAAATAATTATTATGGGATTTGTCCAATTATTCGGAACACCCATATAATACATTTCGGATACGGATAAAATCACGTATCAACTCAAATAAAATTTTCGACGCTTGAAAAAATTATTCGTACGCATACACGTATTTATGAAATTTATTAAAATTGAAAAAGACATAAAAATATTATGGTGTGAATAGTGCCTCGGGAAACGTGCCCCTTGAATAGTGATTTAGCGACGCTACGCGAAATCAATTATTCACTTAAACAACACTGTAACACGTAAAATTTCATGCATTCACTTAATCCAGGTTGTCACACAACCTTTAAACATGCAACACAAAAATAATATTAATAAAATATAATATATTTATTAATATTCAAAAATTCGAATTACAAGGCAATTTCAGAATTCCCGGTCGTTACAAGAATATGTATTGGCAAAACCCTAGTTTCTATCTCTATAGAAATTGTAAGTACTCTCCACAATCTAATGCAAGAGTGTGTAACCCAAATCTATGATAAGACTCCTCTTATTTATAGATGTAGAAAAACCCTTCCGTAAACTATTTAGGATTAGGGTTTCTATTATAATTAAACTCCTTTAATTAATTATGCTCCTAATCCAATTAGGAATTCATGCGAGAGTACTTCTATTATTTAATTCTCAATCCCTATTAGGAATTATATAATAGTAATAGTAATAATAATAATAATAATAATAAGACTCCTCTTATTAATTTATATTTAATATTTCTAAAATATTAAATAATAAATATTAAGCTATTTAATTTATTCTATCTCCATAGATTAAATTAAATACACTTAACTTATTATTATAATTATGTCATTTACTTCTTAAATAAATATTTTTCTTTTGCAGCGTGACCCTTTAGGTTCTCCATATTAAACCGGTTGTGAATAAATCAATTAGAACAATTCTAATTATATTTAAATAAATAAATTAAACTATTTAATTCATTTAAATAAATAATATTTATTCTACAATAAGGGTAAGCCCCCTTAGCGATCAACGACTTTTCAGATAATATAGATTTCAACATTAATCACAAAAGAACCTTTCAGTGCATAGTTACCATACAATTTAATCCTTCTACCATACAATGTCCCAATTAAATATAAGACATGGAATTACTGTCAAGTCTTATTTTATTTAATTATATGTATTTCGATTCCCAGATGCACAACTCTAAATAATGCAAATTAGAAACTCATTTCTAATTTCATTCTGCCTTGCCCAAGGACTACTAGGTTGTCATTTATCGAATCACATATGACATTCATATCTTTTACTAGACGTGGTAGATTTTTTGTTGATCATTCACCTATCTCCATGTACAACTAATTATACCCAATCATACCCTTTGTTATACCCTAAAGGTCTTAATGGATATGTCAAAGTACAACTCATCATACAGAAGATACTATGATGATATCAACTCCAAGGATTACTTGTACTACTATCACTAGAGGAATTTCTATTGACAAGCGAGTAAAACTCCATTAGGTATTCCTTAGCGAGCCACGTTCAGTGTACTTATTCTCCAATAAGATACTTGCTTTAGTGTCTCCACACAAATGATTATGAGATCAATCATCCTCTTCCTAAGAGCAAGCAACATATGTATTAATCTATCCGGATTCACTAATCCCCTTTTTAGTAATCAAACGATTAGGAACAATTTTAGTTTGTGAGCTATCTAGAATTTAGATCTCATTAGCATGATTACCATCATGATTCTAAAAGCATTGCTCAAAACTATGAGTTTATCACATTTAATATAACAACACTATGTAGATAATGTAAAAATGCCTTTTAAGAAAATCAATTCTTTTATTAATAAATGAATAAGATTACAAAGTATATGCTACATCATATCAAATATGATTGGCTTGTGTGCATACTACTTTCAGCATCATCTTGCCACTTTCTAAAAGTAGCAATCTCTTCCTTAGAGGCATTGTCTACAACCATTGTAGGGACAGGCATATTAAGGACATAAGATAGCTTTTCAGCCTTGAGAACTATTCTCATATTCCTTGACCAGTCCGTTTAATTTGATCCGGTTAATTAGCATCTACTATGCTCCGTAGTAATAGTAATTTAGACATTATAAAATTCTGTAAATGAAATTGTAATTTAACAATATTTTAGCATACATTCATTTTATTAACTACCAAAATAAATTAGATCTTTATTTAAATTGGTATCTCCCACTATTTTCATCAAACTATATTACCTTCAATATATAATTCAGCAAATCTAATAAAGATTTGCTAGTGAGAGTAAGGATCTCATTTTAAATGTATATAGTCTTGTGGTGACACAACAAACGATATATAAATAAATAGGTAGACAACTATTGTCAATTATATCACTATGTAACTCCTTGTATTTTGCCTCTTATATTATTTTGATCAAGTGGTGACACATCCGAATCAAAATTATCCAAGTTAAGTCCGACCTAGCACTTTCATATATGTAAAGAGAAAAATACCGTCCTTATGGTGACACAACAAAACAGTAATGTTCAATTCCTTAATAAGCATCAAATGCGATAAGGCCACATCTTAAATATTTAATACTTGCCTTGTGGTGACACAACAAACTCATATTAAATATTTAATACTCTATCGCTTTACCATGGTAGAAGGCGACGTTCGCTATTCCAAATATCTTTGAACGTTTAGGACTTAATATGATTTCTTTGAGTGGTTTGTTATTATTTGTCGCATCTTATTTAGTGCGCATGCACATATATATAAAATACGAGTCATATTATTTAACATGCGGAGCATGTTGTATATAATATATATATATATATATATATATATATATATATATATATATATATATAGCAATCATGCACATATAAAATATTATATTCTATCTGGATTGATTATGGACTTTTATTCTATTTTGGTTCACTAGAGCCACCAAGTGAACCAAAGGGTCAAACTTAGGGTGCAAGAATTGAATTTAAATATAAGTATTACATTAAAATCCCGAGCTCCATTATAAACAGGTCTTTAAGCGCTCCTTGCTCCTTTGTCTCCAATTCTTCAAAATAATTCTAATTAATCCTATTACATGAAATATTTAAAATAAACAGAAACCTTGATCAGCAATCAATGGGAAGTACATAGGAGGGAGATAGAATTTACATTAAGAAGAAACTAGAAAAGACGAGGTACATATACCCCATTTATAAAACTCATTCATTCAAGCATCCTCTAAAATAATTCCAATCACACATTAGTCAATAGTCCATAATCAATCCCATTTATTATCGTACATATCTCCGTATACATCAATAAATAACATTCATCTCATTAATAATAAAACCATTCTATATATGCATTGATATCATTTAATGGGCAATATTAGTTAGTATAAAATCCAATTTCAACTCCAATTAGTTATCATGGAATCCAATTCCAACTCTAATTAGTTATCATGAAATCTAATTCCAATTAAAATAAACTTCTTTATTTTAATCCTATTTCAAATCAAAATAAACTCTTTTATTTTAATTTATCCAATTTTCAATAAAAATATACTCCTTTATTTTTAATCAAATTTCAAATCAAAATAAACTCCTTTATTTTAATTTACAAAAAAAAAATTAGGTCAACCCTTGATTATAAACATTTAAAATAAATTATCAAACAAGCCTTTAAGTCAAACTTCAAACCCAAAATTATATAGTTTAAATATCAAACATTCTGATTCATAATCAAAAATGATTCCAGTGTAATGGTAAAACTTCCAAAATATGACCAATAGGTTAAGGGTTCAAATCCTTCTAGCTTCAAATTTATTATTTTATTTTTAAGGGTTGACCAGTCATCGCCACATCAGCAGTTGACCAATCAGCGCCACATCAATAGTCAACAGTTGACCAGTCAGCGCCACGTCATCAGTTGACCAGTCAATGTTTGACCGTTGACTTTGACTAACGTTTTTTATAAATAATTTTTTTTTAAAAAATAATAATAATTTTACACAAACAGTTATGCCCAATTAAATTGTTCTAAACACATATCGATGTATATACAGAATCAAAATAATTAATAATTCGCATAAAGTTTGGCTCTTTGATACCACTGTTAGGTTTGTATAACGCGAGCATGCAATCAAATTACATAAATAAAGCGGAAGCGCGATAAAATCAGATTTTAAAATTTTATACAAACTATCACCATGATCTTTCTTTATGCATAATTATAAATTAAACGAAAGAGATGGAGAATAAGAATTATACCCTTGTAGAATTCTAGCCTCCTCAGGTACAAGTTCACCTCCAATTCCTTCGCGTTCTCCTTGAATTCCACCAATTAAATTCTTTCCTTTGATCAACGTTAATCACCCAAGTGTTTGGCCTCTAGAGGTGATCCACCAAGGAATAATACTTGTTCAAGAAGTTGAGTGTTGGCAAAACCGTAGTTTCTATCTCTATAGAAGTTGTAAATACTCTCCACAATTCTTATGCAAGAGTGTGTAACCTTAATCTATGATAAGACTTCTCTTATTTATAGATGTAGGAAAACCCTCCCCTAAACTATTTAGGATTAGGGTTTCTATTCTAATTAAAATCTTTTAATTAAATTAAACTCCTAATCTAATTAGGAATTCATGAGAGAGTACTTCTATTAATTAATTCCCAATCCCTATTAGGAATTAAATAATAGTAATAGTAATAATAATAATAAGACTCCTCTTATTAATTTATATTTAATATTTTCAAAATAATAAATAATAAATATTAAGCTATTTAATTTATTCTATCTCCATAGATTAAATTAAATACACTATTATTATAATTATGTCATTTACTTCTTAAACAAATATTTTTCTTTTGCGGTGTGACCCTTTACGTTATCCATATTAAACCGGTTGTGAATAAATCAATTAGAACAATTCTAATCTTATTTAAATAAATAAATTAAACTATTTAATTCATTTAATTAAATAATATTTATTCTACTATAAGGGTAAGCTCCCTTAGCGATCAACGACTTTCCAGATAATATAGATTTCAACATTAATCACAAAAGAACCTTTTAGTGAATAGTTATCGTACAATTCAATCCTTGTACCATACAATGTCCCAATTAAATATAAGACATGGAATTACTGTCAAGTCTTATTTTATTTAATTATATGCATTTCGATTCCCAAATGCACAACTCTAATTAATGCAAATTAGAAACTCCTTTCTAAATTCATTTTGCCTTAGCCAAGGACTACTGAGTTGTCATTAATCGAATCACATAGGACATTCACATCTTTTACTAGACGTGGTAGATTCTTTGTTGATCATTCATCTATCTCCATGTATAACTCATTATACCCAATCATACCGTTTGATATACCCTAAAGGTTTTAAGAGACATGTCATAGTATAACTCATCATACACAAGATACTATGATGATCTCAAGTCCAAGGATCACTTGTACTACTATCACTAGAGGAATTCCTATTAACAGGCGAGTAAAACTCCATTAGGTATTCCTTAGCGAGCCACGTTCAGTGAACTTATTCTCCAATAAGCACCTACATACTTGCTTTAGTGTCTCCACACAAATGATTATGAGATCAATCATCCTCTTCCTAACAGCAAACAACGTATGTACTAATCTATCCGGATTCACTAATCCCCTTTTAGTAATCCAACGATTAGGAACGATTTTATTTTATGAGCTATCTAGAATTTAGATCTCATTAACATGATCACCTTCATGATTCTAAAAGTATTGTTCAAAACTATGAGTTTATCACATTGAATATAACAGTACAATGTAGATAAAGTAAAATGCCTTTAATAACCGAATAAGATTACAAAGTATATGCTACGTCATATCAAATATGATTGGCTTGCGTGCATACTATTTTCAGAAACATACCGCCTAAATGGAGAGGAAGAAGAAGACCGAGAACATAGAGGATATTAAATGAAGAATCTGAGAATGAGAATGAGGATAGGGAACCTGAGGACAGGGAACCAGTAAACCCCATGTAGCAATTCATAGATATATTGGTAGGGGCACTTAATAGTAACCCCACCGGAGTACCCGTAAATCATCTAACTATGCACGTAGCCACTTTTAAGGATTTTAAGAGTGTGGGACCGCCTGAGTTTAGGGGGATGATGAGTGTGTTTTATACACATAATTTGGGGACTTTTGGCCTTGATAATTTGCAAGTCTTTAGGTATTTTATGTGGTTTTTATGTATTTTTATCTTATTTCTACATAAATTAGTTTTTAGTTATTTTTACATGTTTTATGTTGCTTTGATGCATTTTCATTATGTTTGTAGGAATTGAAATAAATACCGCTCGGAACGTTGTTTGTATTGACTCAATGTCCGTGCCTAGACGTCTGTGCCCGAATGATAGTATGATGGAAATTTGTGATTGGTGACGCTCGGTGCTTAATTTGATAACAATTAGTAGTTGGGCGTGCATGGTGTCAGAAAGCGTGCACGGCGTCAGGAAGCATGCACGGTGTCGCCAAGCCACGAGGGCAAGCCCGTACTTAGATATCCGTGCCCGAATGATAACACGGTGAAAATTTATGTTTGGCGATGCTCGGGGCTTAATTTGATGACATTTGGAAGTTGGGCGTACACGGCGTTGGAAGGCGTGCACGGCGTGCGACGTCAGCCAAGCCGCGGGCACGGCGTGCAGCAGCTGGGCCCTCGGCGCTGGGCGCTCGGCAGCCTCAGCGTTGGGCGCGCGTGCGCGCGGCATTCGGCAGTGATCGGCACTCGGCAGATGGGCAGGCGCTAGGCGCAGGCGCAGGCGTGCGGGCGCGCGCGGCGTGGGCGTGCGGCGTGGGAGTGCGGCCGTGTGCGGCAGGCGCTGGGCGCGGGCGCATGGGCGCTGGTGTCGGGCGCGCGCGGGGCCTCGGCAGGCGCTGGGCGCGGGGCCTCGGCAGCGGGCGTTAGGCGTGCAGCCAGCGTGCAGCCCAGGCGCTGGGCGGGGGCGCGTGGCGTGCGGCGGGGGCGTGCGGCGTTGGGCGTGCGGCCAGCGTGCGGCCCAGGCGCTGGGCGCGGGCGCGCGGCGCGGGCGTGCGGCAGCCAGCGTGTGGGTGTGCGGCACTCGACATGGGCCAACCAGGGCTTGGGCGCGCGCGCGCCAGGCACCGTGCGGGCGCGCCAATGCCATGCTGAGTGCGATCTCACACAGTTTTAGTGCGATCTGAGCTCCATTTTGTCCGATTTTGGCTAGGGTTTCTTGATGGAGGCTATATATAATCTCTTCTAAGCTTCATATCAGATAACTAGGGATTGGGAGGCTAGACAAAAACATCAAAATAGAGAGCAAATATGCTGCAATACAAGGAAAACTCAGCAAAAGCCAAAGAACTAAGAAGGAAAGGCTTGTCAAAGGGAAATCTGGAGAGAGGGAGGCTACAAAATACATCAAACAACAGGGATAAAGGCTGCAAATCAAGCTGAATCAAGCCACAAGCCAAAGAACTCAGTCAAGAAGAATTGCAAAACTAAGGAGGAGAGCTGGAAACCAACAGCAACCAAAGGACCAACAGCTGAACAACTTCAAAAGTGGTTTCATTTCTAGATTTTCAACTCCTTTGTAATTCGAATTTGACAATGTATAAATTGAAAGTGATGTTTATTGTAGCTATCATGAACTAACCTTCTATTCTAAGATTGCAATGGAACCCAACACTTAAATTGAATTAAATTCTCTCTCTATTGATTTTAGTTATGCATTTGTGAATTGATTGTCATAACCTTTGCTTTCTAGATTAATTGCTTGGCCCGTAATTACCTTGGGAACCTATATGAACTTGACGAACGGATTATAGGTTAAGACCTAGTTATGATAACATGCGAGAGTATAGATTGTTGTGGGTTATTAATCGGATTAAGTGACGTGTGTCTTATTAATTATCTGTAATAATAGGTATCTTGATAGTAGTTGGGATAGATATATACCTAATTACCGCATGCAACCAATTGAGAATCTAGTCTTAATGACTTCTGATGTGAAAGTTGGTAATTGAGGGGACGATTAATTAGATTTGGTGACACGTGTCTATTAATCATTCCTGAAATTAGTCTCTTGATAGTGTATAGGATAGACATATACCTATGCACCGCTTTGGAAGATTCGTGATTGACCATCGACAGAGGCTCTTACGTAGTTTTGATTTCTCGGTTGTCTATTCGTATATTATAACTGATTGAAAAGAGAGAGTTAGGAGATTTAAATGACGTGTTGGGGGAAATTGTAATCTTAGACCTTTCTATCTTGATATTTTACCGCGTTTTATTCATTACTTGACTTGTGAACTCAACCAATCAATAAAAATTCAAACCTTAATCGTTTAAATTAGATTGAATTGATATACGATTGGTACTTGGTTATTATTCGTCACAATTCCCTGTAGGTTCGACTCATATCTTATCATATATTACTTGTGAACCGTGTATACTTGCACGTGTGTGTTTATCGATAGCTAAATCGACCAACAAGTTATTGGCGCCATTGCCAAGGAATTATTTCTAATAATTTTACCAATATTAATTTCAATCGAATTGATCTTGATTTAAACTTGTATATAAATTTAATTTTAACATTTTTTTTATTTTTTAGTTTAATGCTTTCTTCGTTACGAGGTGCACCATGGCCAACTATAATTATCAATGGCCTCACACGGGAATGACCCAATCAGGAGCAGCATGGATGGATGGATTTGATGTGGTGGCGGCACATATAGAGGAGCTGTCAAGGAATGTTAACGCTCTAGTGGCCCAACGTACTCAAAGTGTTGCGGTGAATTGTGATTATTGTGATGGAAACCATCTGAGTCATCTATGCACCATTAATTTTGAGTCGGCATGGTATGGTAGCAACGTCGGTGATTACCCCAACAGTTATGACTGTTCCGATGCTTATCACCAAGATTGGGGGTATCACCCAGATTCTACATGGAGCTACAATCATGAAGATCAATACTATGCTCCGAGTATAGCATATGCACCGGAATTTTCATGTCCACCTTCATTGCCACAAGAAGAAAATTCAAATGTGAAGGAACTTGGGTCCCAGACCATAACTTCGATTGAGGAGATTGTGAAAAGTCAGCATATGTCGATTCAAAATCTTGAGAACCAGATGGGACAACTTATTATCGCCTTCAACGATAGATATTAAGGTGAATGGCCCAATGACATGGTTCCCGAAACTGATGGATTTCGCGTGCCAAAGCTGCAACCTGACGTGATAATTGATGATGATTCTGATATGGAAGAGACATGTGGGAAACAAGAAAAGGAGGTCGAGGATCCAGCCTTGAGTCCCGATGATGATGATGAGCTAATTTCGATTGTATCCCATATACCTTCTCCTCCAAAGCTCAAGGATCTGGGTGGTTTTGCTGTCCCGTGCCCATTGAGTAATCATGTCATAGGCAAAGCTCTATCTATGTGATATGGGAGCTAGTTTACAGTTTAAGCTATGGCATGATGAAGTAGAGGTTCATAAAAAGATAGATGAGGATCCAATTGTGTTTGAGAAACTTAATTTCACTATGTCATTCATAGACACAATTGAGCAAGCTCCTAGCTACTTTCAGTTCATACATGAGGATTTATATAAGAACAATAAGCTAGGTGAGCTTGAGACTATAGACCTCACCGAAGCAATGCCCTCAGATGTTTCACCCCTACTGAAGGATGAAGCGAATGAAGAAAGTTTCTTTTTGCTGATAGAAGAAACTGAGTTTGGGAGTCGCCTAGTATGCATGCATGCCATGCAAATTAAAGAAATGACAGCACGGAGGCATGCTAAGGTCATTTTTGCAATCGAGCCGGACTAAAAGGAAACAGGAAGTTAGTCAGGCTGAGGACTTTAACTCAGGCGCTATTTGGGAGGCAACCCAAATCTCCATTTTATTTTTTGAGCTATTTTGTTTTTATATTTTTTATTTCAACCTAAAAAAAAGTTTGGTGTGGTTTGTTTTTGATTTTATGTTTAATTGTGTTTAATGCGTGTAATATTTCTTGCTGCAGTTTGGCGCTTATGACCACCATTGAAAACTATAGCAGTAGCACAACATCAACACGATGAGCAATAGGCACCAGCACGCTGAGCAGCACAACAGCAGCACACTCAGCAAAAACACACTCAGCAGCAGCCCAACAAGCTAGCCATGACAACCACTAGCAGCTTATATGCACCTATCAGCTCATTTCTACAGTCCAACTTATATCTCTCTCCTCCCACTCCAAAGCCAACGTACATGCATTTTCCCCAAACTCAAATTTGTGCCTCATCACTCCAATTGGGCATCCAATCTCTGCAATCCATCAGTAGTGTCATCTTCTAACTTGAAATTCAACAAGGAATTAGCAGATTTTGAAGAATTCCCATGGCTTTTCAAAAGTTTTCCAAGAAAAGGTAACAAGGTCTTTTAATTTCAAATTTTACTTGCTTGGGACTGTGCTTGGGTTGAGTTTTATTGCAGGAACACTTCAATTCTCCCATTGCAAGACTTTTTGGAGGGCTAACCCTACTTCCCAATGCATTGACAACTGAGATTTTGGGAGGTGCACGCCACGTGTTTGATATTTGGCCTGAGAGATTTTCTTAGCTAATGTGGGCTGTTCTTCATGAGGCATTGATCTGGTATGGCTTCCAAGCAACAAATGGGGTGAAGCTTCATCGTCCAAGCCAACCAAAGCCCATGACAAGAATCTTGTTACTCCGAAAGCGTCCAAGCGACACCACACTATAATGATGTTACTTGATTACCCTCAGTGAAGTTCTCTATTTTAATTCTGTCTATTATAAACATCGAGGACTATGTTTATTTTAAGTTTGGGGGTGTGGTAGTTTAATTGAGTTATCCTTGTCTGTCTAGTCGTGTTGTGTTGGGTGGTAGTCAAATTTAAGTTTGAGGGTAGTACTTCGTATTTGCGTATTTGTGTGTTTAATTTAGTTTGTGTGTGATTTAAGTATGTTTTTCTTTTTATTCAAAAAAAAAATTATTTTTAGGATGTGTTCCTTGAGCATTGTTTTAATTTGATTTGAACTATAATCCAGGGTCTATGATAAGGGCTTGTTTGAAGAAATTCTAACTCATGAGAAGTAGACAATTGTTGCTTAGTCTTTGTGCTTATCGTTTATTGGTTATTATTTTGCTTATGCGTCCTTTCACTTTCATGCACTTACCCATGAGTATTAAGCTAGTTGTATGCTTAGAGAAGGCTTTTATAACCGAATACTTGTGGAAAATATCTATAAACTCTAGAACTCGTTTAAACATCACTCGAACCAAGGTGTCCAAATTTGTTATGTTTGAATTGATGGTCATGTGGTGAGTTAAGATGGAGCGTAAAACGCACTCACTCATGGACACATGCGTATGAGAGATAGAGCGTAAAACGCACTCTCTTATAATTGTGATTAAAGAAAAAAAATTGTTTATTGTAAATTTTGCATGGGGTTGAGGTTGAGCGTAAAATGCACTCGCCCATATGAGCGTGCTAAGGATTGAGATGGAGCATAAAATGCACTCACCTAGAGCCCTTGGTTCTCAAAATTTTTAGAATTGTAATTTGTACACCTTTGTATTGAGTGATGTGTTAAGCATGTTGTTTTGGGGTTTATTTTGATTATTTCATAAGGTAATGTCATTGCATAGTTTCATTCGAGCTTGATTGGTGTAGTGCTATTGGGTACTCACACACACACATACGGAAGAGGCCTTAAGCAAAGTATGACTAGCTAACTGAAATTTTAGACTTGCAACGCTTTGTTTGTTCTCTTGAGTTCTATGTGTTGATGCCTTTGAGACCATTGTCGGCTTATTAATTCATTGCTCAAGTTAGGATATATTAGAAGTTTTTGAATTGTTTAGTTTAGGTTTGTTTTGCTTGAGGACAAGCAAAGATTTAAGTTTGGGGGTATTTGATGAGTGTGTTTTATACACACAATTTGGGGACTTTTGGCCTTGATAATTTGCAAGTCTTTAGGTATTTTATGTGGTTTTTATGTATTTTTATCTTATTTCTACATAAATTAGTTTTTAGTTATTTTTACATGTTTTATATTGCTTTGATGCATTTTCATTATGTTTGTAGGAATTGAAATAAATACCGCTCGGATCGTTGTTTGTATCGACTCAATGTCCGTGCCTGGACGTCTGTGCCCGAATGATAGTATGATGGAAATTTGTGCTTGGCGACGCTCGGTACTTAATTTGATAACAATTGGTAGTTGGGCGTGCATGGCGTCGGAAAGCGTGCACGGCGTCAGGAAGCGTGCACGGTGTCGCCAAGCCACGAGGGCAAGCCCGTACTTAGATATCCGTGCCCGAATGATAACACGGTGAAAATTTATGTTTGGCGATGCTCGGGGCTTAATTTGATGACATTTGGAAGTTGGGCGTGCACGGCGTTGGAAGGCGTGCAAGGCGTGTGACGTCAGCCAAGCCGCGGGCACGGCATGCAGCAGCTGGGCGCTCGGCGCTGGGCACTCGGCAGCCTCGGCGTTGGGCGCGCGTGCGCGCAGCACTCGGCAGCGATCGGCACTCGGCAGATGGGCAGGCGCTAAGCGCGGGCGCGCGCGCTGGCGTGCGGGCGCGCGGCGTGCGACGTGGGCGTGCGGGCGCGCGGCGAGCGGCGTGGGCGTGCGGCGTGGGCGTGCGGGCGTGTGCGGCAGGCGCTGGGCGCGGGCGCATGGGCGCTGGGGGCGGGCGCGGGCCTCGGCAGGCGCTGGGCGCGGGGCCTCGGCAACGGGCGTTGGGCGTGCGGCCAGCGTGCGGCCCAAGCGCTGGGCGCGGGCGCGCGGCGTGCGGCGGGGGCGTGCGGCGTTGGGCGTGCGGCCAGCGTGCAGCCCAGGCGCTGGGCGCGGGGCGCGTGGCACGGGCGTGCGGCAGCCAGCGTGCGGGCGTGCGGCACTCGACATGGGCCAACCAGGGCTTGGGCGCGCGCACGCCAGGCACCGTGCGGGCGCGCCAACGCCGTGCTGAGTGCGATCTGACACAGTTTTAGTGCTATCTGAGCTCCATTTTGTCTAATTTTGGCTAGGGTTTCTTGATGGAGGCTATATATAATCTCTTCTAAGCTTCATATCAGATAACTAGGGATTGGGAGGCTAGACAGAAACATCAAAATAGAGAGCAAAAGTGCTGCAATATAAGAAAAACTCAGCAAAAGCCAAAGAACTAAGAAGGAAAGGCTTGTCAAAGGGAAATCTAGAGAGAGGGAGGCTACAAAATACATCAAACAACAGGGATAAAGGCTGCAAATCAAGCTGAATCAAGCCACAAGCCAAATAACTCAGTCAAGAAGAATTGCAAAACTAAGGAGGAGAGCTGGAAACCAACAGCAACCAAAGGTCCAACAGCTGAACAAATTCAAAAGTGGTTTCATTTCTAGATTTTCAACTCCTTTGTAATTCGAATTTGATAATGTATAAATTGAAAGTGATGTTTATTGTAGCTATCATGAACTAACCTTCTATTCTAAGATTGCAATGGAACCCTACACTTAAATTGAATTAAATTCTCTCTCTATTGATTTTAGTTATGCATTTGTGAATTGATTGTCATAACCTTTGCTTTCTAGATTAATTGCTTGGCCCGTAATTACCTTGGGAACCTATATGAACTTGACGAACGGATTATAGGTTAAGACCTAGTTATGATAATATGCGAGAGTATAGATTGTTGTGGGTTATTAATCGGATTAAGTGACGTGTGTCTTATTAATTATCTGTAATAATAGGTATCTTGATAGTAGTTGGGATAGATATATACCTAATTACCGCATGCAACCAATTGAGAATCTAGTCTTAATGACTTCCAATGTGAAAGTTGGTAATTGAGGGGACGATTAATTAGATTTGGTGACACGTGTCTATTAATCATTCCTGAAATTAGTCTCTTGATAGTGTATAGGATAGACATATACCTATGCACCGCTTTGGAAGATTCGTGATTGACCATCGACAGAGGCTCTTATGTAGTTTTGATTTCTCGGTTGTCTATTCGTATATTATAACTGATTGAAAAGAGAGAGTTAAGAGATTCAAATGACGTGTTGGGGGAAATTGTAATCTTAGACCTTTCTATCTTGATATTTTACCGCGTTTTATTCATTACTTGACTTGTGAACTCAACCAATCAACAAAAATTCAAACCTTAATCATTTAAATTAGATCAAATTGATATACGATTGGTACTTGGTTATTATTCGTCATAATTCCCTGTAGGTTCGACTCATATCTTATCATATATTACTTGTGGACCGTGTATACTTGCACGTGTGTGTTTATCGATAGCTAAATCGACCAACAAGGGACCACCGAGCCTATAGAGGCTCAATCGTGGATTAAGGAAATAGAGAAGGCGTTTGTTATTGCCAGAGTTAGAGAGGCTTTTGCTACCTACATATTAAAGGGTGAGGCCAATTTCTGGTGGGAAGCCAACCAGAATAGGGCCGGAGAGGGAGTAGTTGCCTGGGAAAGATTCAAGAAATTATTTTTCGAGAATTATTTCCCTAGCAGTATGTAGAGTTGTATGGAGGTGTGATTCCTAAAATTAAAGCAGGGGGACATATTAGTGTCCCAATACGCCGCCAAGTTCAATGAACTGGCCAGGTTTGCTCCACATTAAGTGGACACTGAGGAGAGAAAAATAAGGAGGTTTGAGCAGGGCTTGAAACCCTAGCTCTACAACAAAATTGTGATGTTGCAGATTGATTCTTTCAGATCAATCTTGGAAAAGGCTATTATAGCTGAAGAAGGAAGTGAGGCCATGAGCCTCTACAATAAGGAAAAGAAGAATAAGGCTAAGTCTGAGGGAGCCGTCAAGGTAGAAGAAGGCAATAGAAGTGGAGGAGGAAAAAGAAAGTGGAATATTTTTGAGAATACCGATAATAATTAGGGAGACCCGAAAAAGAGGATCGGACAGTGCAATAGTTGCGGTAGAAATCACTCGGGAGAGTGTTTGAAGGGGAAGTTGGTATGTTATAATTATGGGCAGGAGGGACACATCTCTCCTAACTGCCCCAACCCGAAGAAAAGTAGTGGGTGTTTTTTCTATAGATTGACAGATCATATGGCATGAAATTGCCCGAAGAAAGGAGCGAACGGGGAAAGCAGCAACAAAGGAGATAGCGGTGGTAAGCTAGCTATAACTGGCCCAACTCCACTGAGTAGACCGACAGGTCGGACCTTCAATATGACGGTCCAAGATGCCAAGGCATCCGGAGATGTAGTTCCAGGTATCATTCTGATCGATAATATAAATGTTTATGTATTATTTGATTTGAATGCGACCTACTTTCATTGTTTATGATGTGATGTTATTAGGCGATTACTTATACCTTTAGAGACTCTAGAGTCACCTTTGAAAATAGAGATTTATGAATATGGAAGAAATTTTCGTTGACCATATGCATAAACAGTATTGTGTTGAGATTAGAAAATATAAGTTGATATTAGATTAAATTCCGATTAAACTGAGAGGATTGTAGGTAATTTCGTGTAATTTCGAGTATAGAAAATATTCTAAGTATTTGAAATCGCTCATCAACCAAGGACTAGCTGAATCAATAAGGATTTGCTAGTCTAATTCATCAATAGAATTTGTTCAATAGAAACTATACTCGAAATTTGAATAATAAACAATAATTGGAATAAAGCTTAAGTACGTAATATGATAGTAACCTTGCTTAAATATCAATAAGCTAAGGTCCATAAGCTCGCTCAATATAAATAAACTTGCATTGAATAAATTAACAAGTTAAAAGGAAATAACAACTTGTTCATCGTAAAAGTAATAAATTGAGATAAGGAACTTGCCTCAAGCGTAGATTACAAATTAAATATCTCACGATCCTTAAACAACCTATACATTTAATTATAAGATGGTAACAAAATTAGTCACAAGACTAAAAGCATTCTAGGCTTACTTTCTATCCCATTTTATTATAATATCTCATTTAGCAAACCATAATCAACAAGTTTCAATTATCTTGGAATTTCATTAATTACTTAATACATTATTATGGGTCTTAACAAATAGCAAGAACCATAAAATAGATTAATAAAAAATATATTTTTTTTACTGTTCCACCGCCGGGGCGGGAAAAAGCTTAACAAAATCTCGCCGGGGCGAAGATTTTGTTAACAAAACTCTCGCCGGGGCGAGAGGCTCGCTGAGGCGAAGAAAATCAGCACATTTCTCTCGCCGGGGCGAGAGACTCGGCAGTTGTCTTCCCCAGCTCGCGAACCAGTGAAAACTTAGACCAAATTTGGCCAAATTTTCCAAATTCTACCATCCAGTAAACAAATTAAATATACCCAGACATCATATATGATACAAAATATTTACCTAACATGTTTTCTAAACATTTTAATCATTCTAACACATAAACAACCAATTTAAATCAAAAATTCTCTGTTAAAACCAAATATTCAAGTTTTAACCATTCTCATGAAATTAAACTCTGTAAATTCATTTGTCAACCAATTAAAACTATTCTTCTTGCATTATTCTTGTTTTTCATCACATAATCATAAACAATTATTAAATCACTGATTAATAACCAAATTGAATCATCAATTTTCATACAAATATGCCATACATGAAATAAAGCTCTGTAAAACTAAGAACTCAATTCTAAAGTATGTTTTCATGAATTAATTCTTCAAACTAGTTTATAATCATCACATAATCTCTAATACATGCTTACTAACAATTATAACCAAGTAATTCATGTATTTAGCATATAAATTCATATACAGTGAAATAAAAATCATATACAGAGAAGTAAAATAATAAGAATATAATGAAAAACAAAACTAATAAGAATTATACCTTCAAGCTATGTATATAATTCCTTAGTTTAGCACTTTCCTTCCTTCTCTTTCTCAATTCACAAACCTCTCAATTCTCTCTTCTCACAACTCTCAAGCTCTCTCTTGTTTTCTCTGTATTTTTCTTTTCTCTTTGAACTCTGTTCTTTCTCTTCTTTCTTTTCTTTTCTTAACTGACGTACTTTAAAAAAATAAAACTGATGAAAATAAAAAACAAATAAAAACTGATACTTAATATAATAATAACGTATCATCAGTTATAAAATTTCAAAAGCCACACGGCTTGTTTGGCAAAACTAATTAAAATAATCTATTATTGTAACTAAAGGTCTTAAGGCCTTGTTTGGTAAAACAAAATTAAAATAACCCATTATTTCCAAACAAAGGTCATAGTGCCTTGTTTGGTAAAACTGAATTAAACACTTTCTCATTTATTTTAATAAACCATTATAACATATAGTTTAAAATGTCACACTCCTAATTTTATTGAACTTATTATTAAATAAATTCAATTAAACCTTACTAACTTAAATAATAAATTTATTTAATCAATAACAATAACACCAAATGAATTATATTATTCAAATAAATCATTTATTCAAATAAACATTTTCATCATCTAATTTAATTATTAAATTAAATTAAAATAATCATAACAAATCACATTCAAATAACATTTAACATTATTAAACTTAACATATACCCATTCCACAAAAACTTAATAAATTATTTATTTAGCTCAATAAATTAATAAAAATATTTATATAACTCAATAAATATTTTTATTCAATCACACAATTTGCATTCGTTACATCTTTCCCTCTTTAAAAGGATTCTGTCCCCAGAATCACAACGCAATTAAATCGTCCGTTACATTCTCCCCTCCTTACAAAGATTCTGTCCCCAGAATCGCAATATAAAGACTAAACAAATAATTGAGGAAAATTTTGCATCATTTGCTCTTCGAGTTCCCACGTTGCTTCTTCAGCACTGTGGTTCCTCCAGATTACCTTAACAGAAGGTATCACTTTATTTCTAAGTACTTGCTCCTTCCTGTCCACTATCTGTACAGGAACCTCTTCATAAGACAAATCTTTCTCGAATTGTAGCGGTTCATATTCAATGACATGTTTATAATCAGACTTATACGGTCGTAGCACCGATATGTGGAATACATTATGAATGTGGTCTAACTCGGGAGGTAAAGCTACCTCATAAGCCACCTCGCCTATTCGTTTCAGCACTTCGAAGGGTCCAATAAACCGCGGACTGAGTTTACCCTTTTTACCAAATCTGATTTTTCCCTTCCAGGGAGATACTTTGAGGAACACAAAGCTCCCGACTTCAAATTCGCGATTTTGTCAGTGTTGATCAACATACTTCTTTTGTCTGTCTTGAGCGGCTATTAGTCTGGCTCTTATTACCCCGACAATTTCAGCAGTTTGTTGTACCCGCTCGGGTCCCAATAGTCGTCGTTCACCAACCTCATCCCAGCATAATGGAGTTCTGCATTTCCTTCCGTACAATGCTTCGTAGGGCGGCATGCCGATACTAGCATGATGACTATTGTTGTAAGCAAACTCGACCAGAGGTAAATGATCATCCCAGTTGCCTTTAAAATCTATGACGCACGCCCGAAGTATATCCTCCAACGTCTGAATTGTTCTTTCGCTCTGGCCATCGGTTTGAGGATGGTAGGCTGTACTCATTCTCAACTGCATTCCCAAACAAGCTTGCAGACTCTTCCAAAATTTTGAGGTGAAACGTGGATCTCTGTCTGACACTATTGACACTGGAACACCATGCCTTGAGATAATCTCCTTGGCGTATAATTTCGCCAGTTGATCCAAAGTGAATATGATTTTGATAGGCAAGAAATGTGCTGACTTCGTCAGTCTGTCCACTATGACCCATATTGCGTCATAACCCTTCTGAGTAGTTGGAAGCCCTACCACGAAATCCATCGTGATATGTTCCCACTTCCATTCTGGTATCTCCAAGGGCTGTAGCAAACCACTTGGTCGTTGATGCTCCGCTTTAACTCTCTGACAAGTGAGACACTTCGCAACACACTCAGCAACCTCTCTTTTCATGTTTGGCCACCAAAAATGTTGCCGAAGATCCTGGTATATTTTTGTACTACTCGGGTGAATCGAAAATCTTGAACTGTGAGCTTCGTTCAAAATCTCTTCTCTGATCTCTGGCACTGACGGAACCCAGATTCTGCCCTCAAATCTCAGCATTCCTTCGGTATCGATTTTATATTTGAGCTCTTCACCTTCAATCACTCTTTTGCGTATATTAATACACTCCTCATCCTGGAGTTGCGCTTCCTTCACCTTTTCTACCAAAGTTGGTTGGGTTTCCATCTGGAACAATTTTTCATTAGGCTCTGCCAGATTCTTCACCTCTAACTCGCTTCTCTTGAGCAGTTAACAAAAATAGTTTCTCCCGACCTTTTCTACTCAAAGCGTCAGCAACCACATTAGCCTTTCCCGGATGGTATAGAATTTCACAATCATAGTCTTTGATCAATTCTATCCATCTTCTCTGCCGCATATTCAAATCCTTCTGTGTAAAAATATACTTCAGACTTTTATGGTCTGTATATATTTCACACTTCTCCCCATAGAGATAGTGCCTCCAGATTTTCAAAGCAAACACCACGGCTGCTAACTCCAAATCATGGGTCGGATACCCTTTTTCATAGTCTTTTAGTTGGCGCGATGCATAAGCAATAACCTTACCATTCTGCATCAACACACAACCACGTCCTTTATGCGATGCGTCGCTATACACCACAAAATTTTCTGTATCATCTGGCAAAGACAACACAGGCGCCGAACTTAGTCTCTTCTTTAGTTCTTGGAAACTCTTTTCGCACTTCTCCGTCCAAACAAACTTCACGGATTTTCTTGTTAAGTTCGTTAACGGAGTGGCGATCTTGGAGAAATCTTGAATAAAACGCCTGTAGTCTTCGGCTGATCCCAGTTCATGACTGCTTCGACTTTCGCTGGATCCATTGAAATCCCGTCTTTATCGATAACATGCCCAAGAAATTGAACACGCTCCAACCAAAATTCGCACTTCAAAAATTTTGCGTACAATTTTTCCTTCCTTAACGCCTCCAGTGTCACCCTCAAATGCTCCACGTGTTCTTCTTGAGTTTTGGAGTAAACCAAAATGTCGTCTATGAATACCACCACACACTTATCTAGAAATGGTTTGAACACCCTATTCATTAAGTCCATGAATGCTGCAGGCGCATTCGTTAAACCAAATGACATATCCAAAAACTCATAGTGACCATATCTGGTTCGAAACGCCGTCTTTGGTATGTCCTCTTTTCTCACCTTCAACTGATGGTACCCACTTCGTAAATCTATCTTTGAAAAATATCTCGCTCCCTTCAGTTGGTCAAACAGGTCATCGATTCTTGGCAACGGATACTTGTTTTTAATCGTGACCTTGTTCAGCTCTCTATAATCAACGCAAAGATGCATCGACCCATCCTTCTTCTTAACAAACAATACCGGTGCTCCCTACGGCGAAACGCTCGGTTGAATATACTTCTTATCTACCAGCTCTTGCAGCTGCACCATTAACTCCTTCATTTCTACCGGAGCCATTTGATACGGGGCTTTCGATATAGGGGCCGTTCCCGGTGCTAAATCAATTACAAACTCGATTTCCCTATCTGGCGGTAATCCTGGCAAATCATCAGGAAACACGTCCGTAAAATCCCTAACTACTGGTATCTCTTCCAGTTTTGCACCCACCTTTCGGGTATCAACTATGTAGGCTAGATATCCTACACATCTTTGTCTCAACATCTTTTTGGCCTGCATCATCGTCAGACAACTCGTTTGTCTAGGCGACTTGCTGCCATAAAACACTACCTTTGACGGGGTCATAAGGTTTACACACTTCCTTTGACAGTCAATAACTGCCCCATGGTTGAACAACCAATCCATACCCAAAATAACATCAAACTCCCCAAGACGAATTGGGATCAAGTTGACAGTCATCACATGACCTTTAATATCTACCTGACAGTTCTTGTGGACAAACTTAACAAGAATCACCTCCCTATTCGCAATTTCTATATTCATGGGGTAATCTAATTCTTCTTGAGGTAACTCTAATTTCTTAGCAAAATTATCGGATATAAATGAGCAAGTAGCACCCGAGTCAAACAATACATAAGCATTAACATTATTGACTAGAATGATACCTGACACTACATCCTTTGATTGCACACCATCCTGCACCGTCATATTGAACGTTCGAGCGGTAGGTCGGTTGGGCTGCGTGGGTCCTGTGATAGTCAGATTGCCTCCACCTCCGATGTTTCCCTTTCCTGAACTGGCTCCACCTGTAGTTGCTTTCTTAGGGCAATCCCGAGCAAAGTGATCCTTCGACCCGCAGATAAAACATGAACCCTTCTTTGGATTAGGGCAATTTGGTGAAATATGACCCTCTTGTCCACAGTTGAAGCATACCCTCTTACCCTTCAAACAAGCACCCATATGGCTCTTCCCACAGTTGCTGCACACCTCCACCTTCTTCTTCTTCTGATTACCCTGCTGACTTCCCGCAGAGTTGCTATCATTCCATTTCCTTTTCTGGCTACTGCCCCCATGGCTACCACTTGCCTTGTTTTCATTCTCATTCTTCTTCTTCCTCTGCTCCTGATTATACTTGGACAGAGCATCACTACCTCCCTCAGCGATTATTGCCTTTTCTAACACTGCCGCAAATGAGTTCAGTTGAAACAACGAAACTCGACTATATAACCAGGGCTTCAGTCCCTGCTCAAATCTCCTAGCCTTTCGCTCATCCGTGTTGACTTGGTATGGCGCAAACCTCGCTAGCTCATTGAATTTTGCTGCATACTCAGGTACTGTCATTGTACCCTGCTTCAACTCTAGAAACTGTACTTCCATTTGGTTCTGCGCGCTTGCCGGAAAATAAGTCTCAAAAAACATCTCCTTAAATCGCTCCCACGGAATAATCCTTTGGCCACCTCGAGTCTTATTTGCTTGCCACCAGTAGCTAGCTTCTGACTTGAGCATGAATGTTGCGAATGCCGTCTTCTGGTCCTCATTAACCCTAGCGACATCAAACACCTTCTCCATCTCCATAACCCAAGTTTGGGCTTCAATTGGATTCATAGAGCCGTGATATTCCGGAGGTCCGACAGCCTTGAAGTCTTTAAAGGTCGTGGCCTGAGCTTGTGGTTGATTAGCAAATGCTCCCGTGAGCAAATCCACCAACTGTTGCATTGCGTTGGCATTGGCTTCTTCTGAGTTGTTGGTAGATCCCTCAGGGGTCTGTTGACGTGTTGGTTGTCTTCTTGGCGGCATCTTACTGTTAAAAATTCGCGTTATTAGATTATTACTCAATTACCTAAACATTTAAGTCTTAACTTAAACATTTATAAACAATAATTAAACACATAACACATCTGATAAACTTTCACATTTTATTCATTTACTACTTCAAAACATAATAGAAATAGCATCGTGGTTATTTTCATCAAATCATCTATCCTGACATCACAAAGTTCTAGGATTACATCATTATTCTATCCCATTATATAAAATTGGGATTTACAACTTATTAACTCATAAATTTCATAATAACATAACTAATCATAATCTACGATGACATCCCACGACGCACAGCTTCCTGGCGTTCCTGCTCCATAATACGAGCCACCATCCTTCGATCCACCATATCTGGGTGACGACGAACTCGATCCAGAGTTCTATCCACTGTGGTGTGAAAAATATACTCCATATCATCAATCTTGGCCTTCTTTGACCGCACCTCACATTCAACACGATCTGCACGGTTAGCCTCCCTCAACCAAGCGGTTTCAGCTCTCGCCCGCTCAGCTGACTCCTTTTTCAACTCATCTCGTACAATTTCATTTCTGGCTATCAGCTGTCCTCGTTGATACTCAGACTGTGCTAGCCTCTGCTCAGCCTCTGCAAGACGTGATGAAAGGTCTTGGATCTCAGCATCCTTCTGCTCTAAAGTGGCTTGACGTTCCGCAACCTGTTCTTCTAGCTCCTCCTTTTCACTCTCTACATGAACCAGCTTCCACTCCACATCCCCAAGACGTATGTCTAGCTCCTCAATCTCACTGTTCTTCTGCTCCAAAGCAAACTGTCGCTCAGCCAGCTGCCCCTCTAACTCCTCCACTCTGTCCTGTAACTCTATGTTGCGATCATACACCTGCTCGTACATCTGAACACCCAAAGTAGATAGTGGTATCTCTTCAGGGTCCTCCTCCTCCTCCTCAGGATCCTCCTCAGGGTCCTCCTCAGGGTCAGTCTCAGGCTCATACTCGTGGCCTGTAACTGTAATCAATGGGGATGGCTCCCTCTGCACTAGCTGCTCATGAACTAAGTGAATATCTCGGGACTCCTCCTCCCTGGTCTGGCTGGGCTCTCCTCTATCAGTCATCCTGACAACAAAATTTTAAGTTTTAATTGCTACTCGATAATACTCGCGAGCACATAAGTTTGTTATCAAATAAGCACATAACACATAATCATTTTATTATCTTTTATGAATTTCCGTAATTCATTCCTTAAAACTCGATAAGAGTTTATCACCTCTATATTCTCTATCTTCTAAAAGGCTACTACCCTAAGGTTTTCCCCACCTAAAGATTCATAACCTATCAGCTCTGATACCAACCTATGACACCCCCAAATCCAGGTACCTAATTCCCACAGATTTGGTGTTCACTATCTCATTCATTCACATCTATCTACCCATAATTAAGAACAATTAAATAAACTTAAAGAAACATCTTCCCAAAATGGGTTACATCACCAAACTATTAAACAGTCAAATCCTAGGTTATCTTAACCTTAATACATCAATGCGGAATAAAACATAATTTTAAACAAGTCTTGTTACATATAAACATCAAGTGGATAATAAATCTCTTGCTACTTTGGCATCTTGCCCTTGCCTTTACTCGTGGACTTTTCTGGCTTAGCTGCAATGATTAGTGCAAGAGTGAGCAAACAATTGCTCACAAGTACGATAGCAATAATATTTAAATGAAATGGATTTCAACTGAGGGATAATAATTTTCTGAATCTCAGTCAATAAATGATCAAAGTCTAAAAGCTCGTTAGAATATTTGATTCAAGGAAAAATAGATTTCAAGATTTAGAAATTATATCTGAGGGTCACAAGACCTCGAACTATGTCCTAGGTTAACAAGTATTTCTACTGTAACCTTTAAAAGTCATATAGACTATGGACCAACATCTCGTACTCAGGGGGATCAGCCCTTTGTACAATGTATTGTGCACAAACATTTTAACGTTGTCGCGTAAGTAATCCCCTATATTAGGGTTGTTCATCTCAGTTTATTGTCTGAATCCGTACCAAAAGGAACTTGGCTTGGAACGAGTATAGAAACTATTCTAAGTCTTTGAAATCGCTCATCAACCAAGGACTAGCTTAATCAATAAAGGTTTGCTAGTCTAATTCATCAATAGAGTTTGTTCAATAGAAACTATACTCGAAATTTGAATAATAAACAATAATTGGAATAAAGCTTAAGCACGTAATATGATAGTAACCTTGCTTGAATATCAATAAGCTAAGGTCCATAAGCTCGCTCAATATAAATAAACTTGCATTGAATAAATTAACAAGTTAAAAGGAAAGAACAACTTGCTCATCGTAAAAGTAATAAATTAAGATAAGGAACTTGCCTCAAGCGTAGATTACAAATTAAATATCTCACGATCCTTAAACAACCTATACATTTAATTATAAGATGGTAACAAAATTAGTCACAAGACTAAAAGCATTCTAGGCTTGCTTTCTATCCCATTTTATTATAATATCTCATTTAGCAAACCATAATCAACAAGTTTCAATTATCTTGGAATTTCATTAATTACTTAATACATTATTATGGGTCTTAACAAATACCAAGAACCATAAAATAGATTAATAAAATATATATATTTTTTTACTGTTCCACCGCCGGGGCGGGAAAAAGGTTAACAAAATCTCGCCGGGGCGAAGATTTTGTTAACAAAACTCTCGCCGGGGCGAGAGGCTCGCCGGGGCAAAGAAAATGAGCACATTTCTCTCGCCAGGGCGAGAGACTCGGCTGTTGTCTTCCCCAGCTCGCGAACCAGTGAAAACTTAGACCAAATTTGGCCAAATTTTCCGAATTCTACAATCCAGTAAACAAATTAAATATACCCAGACATCATATATGATACAAAACATTTACCCAACATGTTTTCTAAACATTTTAATCATTCTAACACATAAACAACCAATTTAAATCAAAAATTCTCTATTAAAACCAAATATTCAAGTTTTAACCATTCTCATGAAATTAAACTCTGTAAATTCATTTGTCAACCAATTAAAACAATTCTTCTTGCATTATTCTTGTTTTCCATCACATAATCATAAACAATTATTAAATCACTGATTAATAACCAAATTGAATCATCAATTTTCATACAAATATGCTATACATGAAATAAAGCTCTGTAAAACTAAGAACTCAATTCTAAAGTATGTTTTCATGAATTAATTCTTCAAACTAATTTATAATCATCCCATAATTTTTAATACATGCTTACTAACAATTATAACCAAGTAATTCATGTATTTAGCATATAAATTCATATACAGTGAAATAAAAATCATATACAGAGAAGTAAAATAATAAGAATATAATGAAAAACAAAACTAATAAGAATTATACCTTCAAGCTATGTATATAATTCCTTAGTTTAGCACTTTCCTTCCTTCTCTTTCTCAATTTACAAACCTCTCAATTCTCTCTTCTCACAACTCTCAAGCTCTCTCTTGTTTTCTCTGTATTTTTCTTTTCTCTTTGAACTCTGTTCTTTCTCTTCTTTCTTTTCTTTTCTTAACTGACGTACTTTAAAAAAATAAAACTGATGAAAATAAAAAACAAATAAAAACTGATACTTAATATAATAATAACGTATCATCAGTTATAAAATTTCAAAAGCCACAAGGCTTGTTTGGCAAAACTAATTAAAATAATCTATTATTCTAACTAAAGGTCTTAAGGCCTTGTTTGGTAAAACAAAATTAAAATAACCCATTATTTCCAAACAAAGGTCATAGGGCCTTGTTTGGTAAAACTGAATTAAACACTTTCTCATTTATTTTAATAAACCATTATAACATATAGTTTAAAATGTCACACTTCTAATTTTATTGAACTTATTATTAAATAAATTCAATTAAACCTTACTAACTTAAATAATAAATTTATTTAATCAATAACAATAACACCAAATGAATTATATTATTCAAATAAATCATTTATTCAAATAAACCTTTTCATCATCTAATTTAATTATTAAATTAAATTAGAATAATCATAACAAATCACATTCAAATAACATTTAACATTATTAAACTTAACATATACCCATTCCACAAAAACTTAATAAATTATTTATTTAGCTCAATAAATTAATAAAAATATTTATATAACTCAATAAATATTTTTATTCAATCACACAATTTGCATTCGTTACATTGGATACCCTCACTTGGATGTATAGATTCATATCTAATGAATACCTCTTTCATATATATATATTCCATATCTATCTGACATTCACAGTATTAATGATAAGATTGTCCATAGAACTAAGAGGCGCATTCCGGTAAAGATGGCACCTTACCGGCGCTCATTAAGTGTAACCCCAGAGCTTATAGGACTTTCAACATCATTTAAATACCCTCATTCAGATGTATAGTTTGTATAGATACTGTATCTAACTTAGTACAACTATGCTAAATAAAATAAAGATCAGAGTATAACGCAATCGATGAAATAAAGGATCATAATATATTACATATCATTTGGTTCGATTACATTGTTCTCAGCACTAAGTTATTACAACAAAAGCCTTTAAAAGACTTAGATTATTCAAAAGCAGTTAATAAAACTAGTAAGCATGCCCTTTTCCTTTATCTGTCCCAGAAGTGCCAGGGATATCATTTAAAGCTGCAAAAGAAGATATGCGCAAGAATGAGCTACAAATGCTCAGCAAGTTCATTTGAAAATATAAACACAGTGTGTTTGATTTGAAAGATGTCAGGTGATGTATAATTGATACTGAGGGTTCTGTACCGGAACCATATATTTCAATTTGTTCTGTTAGTCTTCAATGACTTAGAACCTCCTTGAGTTCGGATATCTGGTAGGTGATCAGCCTCACCAATATCCTAGGAGTATGCATATCATCCTACCATATTTTTGGTCAATTTAAGTTAATTGCCAATATTGGTCAATTCATTTAATTGCCAATTTAAAACTTATTTGAAAGTTTGTCGGACCACCTTCCATCCACGATGTCCCTTTTACTCAGTATAGATGTCGTACCAAAACAATTTGGTTTGACACAATAAATTTAAGCTCAAACAGTCAATAAATGATTTCATTTCTTAAGTTATGCTGAACAAGTAGCAATAACTTCACAATAATTGATAGCAAGACATAAATGAATTGCTTAATATAAGTTGAGAAAAGTTAGGACACTTGCCTTAGCGTAGTTCGTTTTAATTTAAGACAGTTGGTCAACGTACGTAGTCTATGTATACCAATAATAAGCGTTAGCACGTATATAAACATGTATTACGCTATTCTAGACAAGTTTCATTAAGGTTCGACGATGATTCGGTATCTCGGTCGCGTCCTTAATGGCTAAACACATAGATTGTTCGATAAAACTTCATTTGGAAGCTTAATTATTAGTATAATTAATTTATTTATTATTTATAACATTTTTAGAAGCTTGATATTATTTTTAAATAATTTTTAGAAGCTTGGTAGTATTTTTAAATAATTTTACAAGCTTTAGGAATATTTTTAAATGATTTAATTATCATTTAGAATATTTTTAAAACATTTAATATGTTATTTAAATAATTTATTTGTCATTTAGAATATTTTTAGATGCCTAAAATATTATTTAAATGATTTATTTATCATTTATAATAATTTTAGAAAGATAGAATATTATTTAAATGATTTATTTTATCATTAATAATATTTTTAAAATTTATTTTATCATTATAATAATTTAATTATTACTTATAATAATTTTCAAAACTTAATTTAATATTTAAATGATTTAATTATCATTTAAAGTAATTTTTAAATACTTAATATATTATTTAAATGATTTATTTATCATTAATAATATTTAAATATTTAATATTTTATTTAATTATTATATATAATAATTTTATTTACCTTAATATCATTTTTAAATAATTAATATAATTATTAAATGATTTAATATCATTTTTAAATAATTAATGTAGTTATTAAATGATTTATTATAATTATTATTATTATTTAATTAAATTAAATAATAATTCAGAAATATATATATAAAAATAAAATAAATTTTTATAATTAAAAATGAATTTTTGAATATAATTATTAATTATTTATAATTATTTAATATTTATTTATTATTTTATAATTTATTTAATTAATTTTTTATTTATTTTTATTAAAAATCCGTCGCTAAAGGGCTTTAGCGACGGTCTGCATACGTTTAAAGGTTTCTGGGTTTGTACATGAATTTCGTCGCTAAAGGTGTTCTTCATGAAGAACACTTGGTGAATGTCCAATAGTGACTTTTGACCTCAAATTTCTCTCAGCTGGTTTATTGTTTGAGTTTAATTTTTGTTGCTTGTTATACTAGACATGGCCAGGTACAACGGCATATGTTAAACAAGATCAAACAATATCATATGTGTGAGATTTGATCCGGTCAAACTAGGTCATCCAACTGTTCTTGAGTTTTCTTACCCAGAAAACTCATGCAGTCATAATGGTTAACGCTATTTGACCATTAATTCCGTTCAATTGATGGTGTATTTAGGTGTTTTTATGGTTCAAGATTAAAGTTTACATAGCATACTACAACCTTAAACAAATAAATTACACAACACATGTCATCTAGATCAATTCTGGGCAGCGTGAATTTCTGACAAATCTTATCAGAGTTCTTCAAAAGTTTCTGGGTAACCCAGAAACTTGCAAAATCAGAACGGTCAAAGGACTTTGACCACTTATATCTTCTTACTGTGAAATAATTTTGGAGTTCTATCAATTGGATATTAAAGCGAACATGGCATACTACTGATTCATGCTTTAAAACACATCAAACAACCATTTTAAGCCGATCAAAAGCTCTGACAAACTAGCTTGTCAGACTGTTCTTGACTGCCAAGAACAGTTTGAGTTTTTGATCAAATTCGACCTTTTAAACGTTATGGTTACTTGTTTAACCAACCCAGATCATCATATAATATGTTTATACATAATCCTAAACATCTAAAACACAAAATTTTTACAGGCTTGAAGATCAAACATAAATTAGGGTTTTGTGCACCTTTTTCTTCCAATTTTTATCTCTGATCTTTGCTATTGATCTTTGGCTTGCAGAGGCTTGTTTAGGCTTTGATTATAAGTGTATAAGTTCACAATTTCGTAGGTTTAAAGCTCAGCATCTCATTCTATTTATAGCCATTTGGAATTAGGGTTTCCTAGGCTAGTTTCCAAATTTTTGCCTCCAAAAATATCCTAGGCTTGGGACTTGTGTTGCTCCCATCTGATCTAATTAACCTACTTGTGCTGGAGTGTGTCAAGCACAAGCTTGCACACTCCTAGCTTCATTTTCATTAGCTAGGATTTTATTTTTGATTTATTTTACTTACTAATTAAACCTAGATTTTTACTAATCATGTTTATGATGTTAATTTAGGTTTAGTAATACCTTAATTAGGTTTATATATCATAATTAAGGTTTATCAATTCATAATTTAGTGTTATTAAACCAAATTAGGGTTTTAGGGTTTCAAATTAGGGTTTAGGGTTTTCAATCCTACAATTAGGTTTTAATCTTCCGTTTAGGGTTTAGTTTAATCTTAATAATTCATAATTAATATTATGATTCATTATTTAGAATCTAATTATATCAACTAAGATTCTTATACAATAATTAGGGTTTTAATTAGACAATTCGGATAAATATTATCAATTAGGGTTTTCCAATTTAGGGTTTCTGTTTCAATTTATTGTTCTAACCCTAATTAACTTATTTTAGATTTTTATCAGTTAATATAATATTATATTAACTCCGAAGCACGACAAAGCACTTCGTCATTTCCAAGTACGACACAGCAGCTTACAAAAATAATTTGCCGAGACGCTTCTCGGTGAATTCGCCGGAAGCACGACAAATCATTTTGTCCGATTAAGCACGACACAGCTGCTTGGCGAAAATTTTTTATTTGACCTAATTGTTTAATAAAATACACAATCATATACTACAAAGTCAGATCATGAAATTTTATTTATTAAACACATAATTTACATATACAGATCTTATTAGGGTTCGAAATATTACATTCACCCCCACTAATAAGAATTTCGTCCTCGAAATTATAGTACATATTATACAAATAAGTGTGGGTAACTATCTCGCATTTTACTCTCAGGCTCCCACTTAGCTTCCTCTATATTTTGATTCCTCCAAATAACTTTGACTGAAGGGATCACTTTATTTCACAGATGTTGTTCTTTCCTATCTACGATTTCGATAGGAATTTCTTCATAAGATAAATCTTTCTCGATCTGGATGGGTTCGTAGTCGATAACGTGTTTATAATCGGGTTTGTACGGTCGTAACACGGACACATGAAACACATTATGAATATGTTCTAGCTCGGGAGGTAGGGCTACCTCATAAGCTACCTCACCTATCCTTCTCAGTATCTGAAATGGTCCAATAAATCTTGGACTTAATTTCCCTTTCTTCCCAAATCGAATTTTGCCTTTCCATGGAGATACTTTTAAGAATACGTGACTACCGACTTCGAAATCTTGTAACTTTCTATGTTGATCAGCATATTTCTTTTGTCGATCCTGTGATGCTTGTAATCTTCCTCGTATAATTCGGATTACCTCCGTGGTTTGTTGCACTATTTCAGGTCCTAACATTTGTCGCTCTCCGATCTCATCCCAACATAAAGGTGTTCTACATTTTCTTCCATATAAGGCTTCAAATGGTGGCATTCCTATGCTGGCATGGTAGCTATTGTTGTATGCAAATTCTACCAAAGGTAATTGATCTTCCCAACTTCCCTTGAAATCCATGTTGCAAGAGCGCAACATGTCTTCCAATGTCTGGATGGTTCTCTCACTCTAACCGTCAGTTTGTGGATGGTATGCTGTACTTACTCTCAACTGAGTGCCTAAATTTTTCTGGAGACTTGTCCAAAAATTCGAAGTAAATCGTGGATCTCGGTCTGATACTATAGAAACAGGGACTCCATGTCTAGAAATAATTTCATTGATGTAAATTTGGCTAACTGGTCAAGACTGAAGTTGATTTTGATGGGTAGAAAATGAGTTGATTTGGTAAGACGATCTACAATTACCCAAATGGCATTGTGACCTTTCTGTGTATTAGGGAGACCAACTACGAAATCCATGGTAATATGCTCCCATTTCCACTCAGGAATTTCTAAGGGTTGTAATAATCCACTTGGTTTCTGATGTTCAGCTTTAACCCTTTGACATGTTAAACATTTACTTACCCACTCTGCTATCTCTCTTTTCATGTTAGACCACCAAAAATGTTGGCTCAAGTCTTTGTACATTTTTGTACTCCCTGGATGTACAACGAATTTAGAACTGTGTGCTTCATTCAGTATTTCGTCTTTTAGTTCTTGTACTGAAGGTACCCAAATTCTATTTTCGTATCTCAGTATTCCATCCTTATTTACTCTAAAGTTAACATTCTTTTTATGAGTCATTTCTGCCTTATACTTCTGACATTCTGCATCAGTCTCCTGTAGTTCTTTGATTCTGTCCAATAAAGTCGAACTACCCTCCATGACGAATAACTTTTCGGTAGAGTTAACTGAAACTCCCACCTTGATCTCAAGTTTGTCAAACTCTTTTATCAATACTTCGTTATTGCTCATTACATTTAATTTCTCTTGGTTCTTCCGACTCAATGCGTCTGCTATGACGTTGGCTTTTCCGGGATGATATAAAATTTCACAGTCGAAATCTTTTATCAACTCTAGCCATCTCCTCTGCCTCATGTTTAACTCCTTTTGTGTGAAAATATATTTCAGACTCTTATGATCTGTATATATTTCACATCTCTCCCCGTACAAATAATGCCTCCAAATTTTCAAGGCAAATACTACCGCGGCTAACTCAAGATCATGCATAGGATACCTCTTCTCATAATCTTTGAGTTGTCTTGATGCATATGCAATCAGTTTCCCGTGTTGCATTAACACACAACCTAATCCCTTGTGTGATGCATCACTATAAACTACAAGGCCGCCTGTATCATCTGGTAAAGATAACACTGGTGTCATGCTTAACCGCTTCTTCAACTCTTAGAAGCTTTCTTCACATTTGTCTGTCCAGACGTACTTTACCGTCTTTCGAGTCAAATTGGTTAGCGGGGTTGCTATCTTTGAAAAATCTTGTATAAATCGTCTGTAGTACCCTGCTAAACCTAGAAAACTTCTTACTTCTGTTGGAGTTGTTGGTTGTTCCCAATTCACAACCGCTTCTATCTTTGCTAGATCTACCGCTATTCCATTCTTGTCAATCACATGACCCAAGAATTGGACTCGTTCTAACCAGAATTTACATTTGGAAAACTTTGCATAAAGTTGTTCCTTGCGTAATATCTCTAATACGCTCCTTAAGTGTTCAGCATGCTCCTCTTTTGTTCTCGAGTACACTAAAATATCATCGATGAACACTACGACAAATTTATCTAAGCATGGTTTAAACACTCTGTTCATTAAATCCATGAATGTTGTCAGCGCATTTGTTAATCCAAAAGACATCACCAGAAACTCATAATGTCTGTAGCGTGTCCTAAACGCTGTCTTCGGCACATCTTCTTTTCTTACCTCTAATTGATGGTAGCCTGATCGTAGGTCGATCTTCGAAAAGTGTTCGGCCCCTTTCAACTGGTCAGACAAATCATCAATTCGTGGTAAAGGATATTTGTTCTTTATAGTTAACTTATTTAATTCTCTATAGTCGATGCATAACCTTAACGTTCCATCTTTCTTCTTTACAAACAACACAGGTGCTCCCCAAGGTGAAACACTGGGTTGTATGTACTTTTTGTCTAAGAGTTCTTGTAGCTGCACAAGTAACTCCTTCAACTCTACAGGTGCCATTCTGTACGGTGCTTTGGAAACTGGCGCCGTACCCGGTGCTAGATCAATAACAAATTCGATCTCTCTATCCAGAGGTAGACCTGGTAAATCATCTGGAAATACATCCGAAAATTCTCTAACTACAGGTATTTGCTCTACCTTTACTCCTTCTTTTCGAGTATCTACTATGTATGCCAAATAGCATGTATAACCCTTCCTAAGCAATCTCTCTACTTGCATTACTGTCAAATAGTGAGATCGTTTAGGTGAACAACCACCGTTGAACACTACTTTTGACTCTGAAGCAGTCACTAGATTTACCCGCTTCCGCTGGCAGTTAATTATTGCATTATAATTTACCAGCCAATCCATTCCTAAGATTATATCAAATTCCCCTAGTTGTATAGGAATGAGGTTCACAAGAAACTTGTGTCCCTTAATCTCTACGACACAATTCTTATATATGGTTTTGACGGGAATTATCTCATTGTTTGCGATTTCCACATTAAAAGGTATGTCTAAGTCTTCGCATGGCATTGTCAATTTCTTAGCAAAGTCATTAGACACAAAAGAACAAGTAGCACCAGAGTCGAATAACACATATGCATTTAAAGTGTCGATAGGGATGATACCTGTTACCACGTCCGGTGCAGCAACAACATCCCTCATCGACATATTAAACGTTCTAGCTGTTGGACGACCTGGACCTCCAGCTCCTGCTACTGTCGGTTTAGTGTTATTGTTTGGGACTTGGTTTCCTCCCCCAGATTGGTTTCTGTGACGCCCCCAAATTCGGGTCTCCAAATACCCGGATCTGGTCATCACGATCCAATACAAACATTCACCTCTAACAACATATGATATCTAAAAGTGCGGAATATAATAAACATACGTTGTTCATTACAAGGTGTTACTAGTCCCAGAATACGATTAACCTTAACAATTACACAATCCATACCCTAAATAGCTATCAAGGTTTAAATTACATTAACAGTAATTAACTAACACATGAATCTAAAGTCTGCCATGAGAAGTCTATCATTTCATCTTTTCTTTTCCTTTGTTCTTCCCTGACGTCTCGGGTTTAGCTGCAATGAAGTCATGATATAGCAAGAATGAGCAACGAGTTTGCCCAGCAAGTTTAAAGTATAACGATAAAGATATATCATGATGAAGGGATATAAAAGGGATTTCAACAATAGGATAATCAGAAGCAAGAACATTAAATGCTTTTAGAACAATTGATAGTCAATAGACTTTGAACGGTAACTTTCAGAGGAGTCAATAGCTAGTTGACCCTCTGGTTACTGGCTACAGAATAACGTACTTGAGGGGATCAGCCTCGCGTACCCTATGTATATGCATAACATTTAATTCTGCTATTTGTACCTTATATACGGTACGTGGGGTACTCCCCTATAAATAAAGGGGTGTTCATACAGTCTAAGAATCCTTACCATTGATTGGTTCGGATAGCTTTTATAAATTCTCACGTAATTGTCTGACCGAACAAGGGTTCAGACTTAACCATGAATGGTTGATAGATTTCTGAATTTAAATATACGAATTCAAATGCACGAATGTCAATGAATATACAGATGTGGAATAATTTTGAAAGTAATTAGACCACTTAAAGCATGCTTGGAGATAAGATTCAAGCTTACAGAATAACTTGCAATAATATATACCTTTTGCATGAATTAAAATACTGCATAAGGTTTTAGAAGTATTGCTCAATGTAAAAGTTGGGTAAGGAAGAACTTGCAATAATGTAAGGAGTTTAGGGTTAGGAACTTGCCTGCTTGCTCAGCTACAAATAAATTCTAGCTTTAATTAATTGATCTCGAGTGACCTATCATTGAATAAAGTCGGCTTATCAATTAACATGATTGTATCTTGGCACGCTTTACTATACCATTTACTTAGCAAATAAATAATTCATTACCATTTAACATTAGTTAAACGGAATTTATTAATGACCTTTAGCTATTATTTAAACAGATAATAATTAATCATGATCACTATCATTTGAATACTCAATTTGTTACCTTTAATTGTATCTCGGCATGGTTTAACAATCCTTATAAAATAAATTTATTTTGGTTTAAAGATAACGGAAAACCATTGATCAATTATTTAGTTGGTTTACTCTTAATTATCATCTACATTAGGGGTAATTGAGTAACTATTAATCTTGTCCCTTACTTAACATTAATTAAATACTCAATGTATTAATCCTACATACACTTAATTATTATTAAATATTTATTGAATACTTATTGAGTGCTTATTATCTTCACTTACTAAGGGCCACAGATAATCTTATTAATCTCACTCATACTCAATCATTATTTCATTAATGATTAAGTAATTATTATACTTATTAGCTCTATTCATACCTAATTATTATTAATCAAATAATAATTAGATATTTATTACTTATTGAATAAGTATTTAATTAACTTTATTATTTAATAATATCTATTATCTTTATTAATTTTACTCGTATTTAATTATTAAACAATAATTAAATATTTATTATCCTTATTTATTATTTATTAATAATTAATAAATAATTACTTGTTCATATTTAATTATTATTATTATTAGATAATAATTAAATATTTACTATTATTTATTGATAAATAGTAATTATTTAATAACTTTTATTTATTAGTTTCAATAGCTAGATAATTACAAGAGCATTGTAACTTAAACTTGTTATCCAATAACTTAGCCATTACTAGCATAGTTAATTAACAATTAGACCGCAATTAGACTCCTGGGAATTTCACAACCAAGTTAATTTCGTTTTACTAACAAGGATCATTACCCAACACTGATATTGACAGAAAATTTAGCGAAACCTGCATTTAGTCTTATTGAGTTCTACTCAATAACCATCATGTCATCATTGTATCGAAAAGGGAAACCAGAACCTGATTTGAGCATAAATTTGGACACCAAATGAGCATTTCAAAATTTGACAGTAGTTTATACCCAACACACATCCGAAGGCCAGAACTATTAATGTTCAACAGGTCCCTTAATCAACATAGACTCATACACAGTACGAATCCCAAATTTCAAACCCAAATCAATAAGATGCATTTCCAAAATCAAGGTATATTTTAACCATCACAAGAACTGATACAACCAGCAAAGCCTAAATGCAGAATTGTAACTCAAACAAAAACCTAATACCATATATATAGCACACCTAACACAGTCGGCAATACCAATCTAATTACAAAAAAAAAATTCTTAAAGAAACCAACCCATAAAGTTGGCAGCACCAGTTCAAGCTACCAGAACCCTTATGGTTCTTCAATACACAATTTCTTAACCCAAAGCAGTACAACCAATACAGGGAAATAATACAGTTTTCAATTACAGAGGAAACGAAGGGAATCAACAGCTCATGATTATACCTTGAGCTTGCACGGATTGCCGGTCTTCTCCTTCTCCCAAAATAAGTCACGAAGCCGGACATCCACAAGCCACCTACGGCTGACTCTCCCTTCTCTCCCTTCTCTGCAATTTGTTTTTTTTTTTTTCTAACTTGGACTCACAGCAACTCAGTAGCGTTGCTAGTGATTAGGGGACCTCAATTTATAGTCGATTATTTACCCAACTAGCTGGGCATTACCTACATCGTTCAATCAAGGTCCAACGGTAGGAGGGAGTAACGACCGATCGTTCACATCAGCCCCATCAACACCCAGCTAGCTTCGATGGCACCCTCGAGCCGTGCGTTCCCATCAGTCATTCGCCGCGCCTCAATCCGTTGGTCCGATCAATATACGCTCGGTCGTCGATACCTTTTCCCACCTCGACTGCTAGTTTCTTCGTGCTGCCGCCGGCGCACGCTGGGCGTCCCTCTTCCCCGTCACTCGCTCGCCTGACAGTTTGATTGAGAGTTTGGGGTTGCTAGGCTCGATTTTGATTTGAGATGTCTAGGGCTTAGGATTTCTTGGTTACAACTGGTCTGAGAGTTTGGTTCGGCTGAAACCCCCAATTAATCCTACCGATCAAACTTTTGTTTCCCCAATTACTTGGATCCAACCCAATTTTAAATGGATACGACCCGACGGGTAAGAGGAACAAGGAACGGCTCAGATTGGGGGCTAGAAGGGTTTTGGGCTCAACCCAATAGGGTTGGGTCGGCTGAAAATAAAAGTGGCCCAATGGAAAAAGAAAGTGGGCTCTATCCCATTAAAACTTTGAGCCCAGATTGGAAATAATAAAAGAAATGGGTCAATTCAAATGGAACAAAGGTGGCCCAAATATTATTTTCTACTACTTAAATAACTAATTCAATTAATTAATTATTTAAAAATATTTGTTTCAACAATAATTCCTCGTTTGAATTATTTAATCCGATATTGATAAAATTATTGATTAATTTTCTTCCCAATTTCCTTGCAATTAATTCCTTAGGGTTAACCCACTAATTTACTCAAACTATTAGTGAGCCCCCTTAAGGCAAAGAAAATTTATTGGATCATATTTTAGATATCATTAAATAATAATACCCACATGGATCCGATTAAATTCGAAAAATTAAGAATAATGAATTTATTTATTAAAATAAATTTGATACAGTGTTTAAAATTCCTGGACATTACATCCTCTCCCCCTTATAAAAATTCCGTCCTCGGAATTTCAATCTAAGGTTACTCAAACAACTGGGGGTAATTAGCTCTCATCTTCTCTTCGAGTTCCCACGTAGCCTCTTCCACCGCGTGGTTTCTCCAGAGAACTTTAACAGAGTGAATAATTTTATTCCTCAGCTTCTGCTCTTTTCTATCCAGTATTTGGACAGGAATCTCCTCGTACGATAAGTCCCTTTCGACCTGAATTGGTTCATAGGAAATAACGTGTTTGTAATCTGGCTTATACGGACGCAACACTGACACATGAAACACGTTGTGAATGTGCTCAAGTTCAGGAGGTAAGGCTACCTCGTACGCCACTTCGCCGATCCGCCTCAAAATTTCGAACGGTCCTATGAACCTAGGGCTCAATTTATCCTTCTTCCCAAAACGAATCTTCCCTTTCCAGGGTGATACCTTCAGAAACACAAAGCTACCAACTTCAAAATCTCGTTTCTGACGATGTAAGTACGCATACTTCTTCTGGCGATCCTGGGCTGCTACTAATCGCTGTCTTATTACTTTAATAATTTCCACGGTTTGTTATACCAATTCCGGTCCCAACAATCTCCGTTCACCAACTTCATCCCAACACAACGGCGTTCGACACTTCCTTCCATATAGCGCTTCGTACGGTGGCATACCAATGCTAGCGTGATAACTGTTGTTGTAAGCGAATTCTACCAGTGGCAAATGATCGTCCCAGTTGCCACTTAAATCCATCACAACTGCCCGGAGCATATCCTCTAGGGTTTGAATTGTTCGCTCACTCTGACCATCAGTCTGGGGATAATATGCCGTACTCATTCTTAACTGTGTTCCCAGTCTTTCCTGTAGGCTTCTCCAAAAATTTGACGTGAAGCGCGGATCTCTATCAGACACAATAGATACCGGCACTCCATGTCGTGATACTATTTCCTTCACGTATAGTTTCGCCAACTGTTCCAATTTGTACCTGATCTTGATCGGTAGAAAGTGGGCAGATTTGGTCAATCGGTCTACGATCACCCAGATGGCGTCTAGACCCTTTTGCGTTGTTGGAAGTCCCACCACAAAATCCATTGTGATGTGCTCCCACTTCCATTCGGGAATCTCTAAGGGTTGCAACAACCCGCTCGGCCGTTGGTGCTCCGCCTTGATCCTCTGACACGTTAAACACCGGCTGACGAATTCTGCAACTTCCCCCTTTAAATGCGGCCACCAATAATGTTGACGAAGATCTTGATACATTTTGGTGCTACCCGGATGTACCGAAAATCTCGTATTATGGGCCTCCTGCAAAATTTCTTCCCTTAAGTCTGGTACGTAGGGTATCCAGATCCTTCCCTCGAATCTCAGCAATCCTGTGCTGTCAAACCTTATACTTCGAGGCTTTTCCCTCTGATAACTGTTTCTTAATGTCAATGCACTCCTCGTCAAATTCTTGAGCCTCCTTTATCTTATCCAGTAGAGTTGGACCTACTGTTACGGTACACAATTTTTCGTCCGTCTCCATCGGATACTTAACTTCCAGTTCCAGGCGTTCAAAGTCCCGTATCAATTCCTCCTGGACTGTCAGCTGCATCAATTTCACCTTGCCTTTTCTACTCAAGGCGTCAGCCACTACATTTGCTTTGCCCGGATGGTACAGAATTTTACAGTCGTAGTCTTTGATCAATTCCAACCATCGGCGTTGCCTCATGTTCAGCTGCTTTTGAGTGAAGATATATTTCAGACTTTTGTGATCTGTATATATCTCACACTTCTCCCCATATAGGTAGTGCCTCCAAATCTTCAGGGCGAAAACTACCACTGCTAACTCCAAGTCATGAGTCGGATAACCCTTCTCATAATCCTTCAGCTGACGTGATGCGTACGCCACTACCTTGCCGTGTTGCATCAACACACAGCCAAGTCCCTTGTGTGACGCGTCGCTATACACTACAAAGCCTCCAGTGTTGTCTGGTAAGGTCAACACCAGTGCTTGGCTAAGTCTCTTCTTCAATTCCATGAAACTCTCCTCACACTTCTCCGACCAAACAAACTTGACTGTTTTCCTGGTGAGATTGGTCAATGGCGATGCTATCTTTGAAAAATCCTGGATAAATCTCCGATAGTATCCCGCTAATCCCAAGAAACTACGGATCTCCGTCGGCGTCTTCGGCTGTTCCCAGTTGATAACGGCTTCTACCTTTGCTGGATCCACCGAAACACCATTCTTGTCTATGACATGACCCAGAAATTGTACCCTCTGCAACCAAAACTCACACTTCGAAAATTTTGCGTACAACTTCTCCTTCCTGAGAGCTCCTAATACAATCTTCAAATGTTCAGCATGCTCCTCCTCCGTCCCTGAATACACCAGAATGTCATCGATGAATACAACTACGAACTTGTCCAAGTACTGCTTGAACACTCTGTTCATCATATCCATGAATGCTGCTGGTGCATTCGTCAATCCAAAAGATATTACCAGAAACTCGAAGTGCCCGTAACGAGTTCTGAATGCAGTCTTCGGGATATCTTCTTGCCTCACCTTCAGCTGATGATAGCCTGTTCTTAAGTCGATTTTTGAAAAGTATTTCGCTCCCTTAAGTTGATCAAATAGATCGTCAATCCTAGGAAGCAGATACCTATTCTTAATCGTAACTTTGTTCAACTCCCGATAGTCGATACACAGTCTCATCGACCCATCTTTCTTCTTTACAAACAGAACTGGCGCTCCCTATAGGGACACGCTTGGTCTGATGTAACCTTTATCTAACAGTTCCTGAAGTTGCACCATCAACTCTTTCATTTCTACCGGTGCCATTCGATACGGCGGCTTCGATATTGGTGCGGTTCCCGGTGCCAAATCGATAACGAACTCGGTTTCCCTATCCGGCGGCAGTCCCAGAAGTTCCTCGGGAAAGACATCGGTGAAATCTCTCACGACTGGTATTTGACTCATCTCATCCCCGACCTGACGAGTATCGACCACGTAGGCCAAATAACACACACAACCTTTCTTAAGTAATCTTCTCGTCTGCATCATAGTAAGACAACAAGATTGTCTTGGTGACTTACTGCCGTAAAATACTACCTTCGACTTATTAGGAGTCTTTAGGTGTACACATTTCTTCTTACAGTCAATAATTGCTCCGTGGGTTGATAGCCAATCCATTCCCAGGATTATATCAAACTCTCCCAGCCGAATTGGTATCAAATCCACATTGAGCTTAAATCCTCGCAATTCAACACAACAATTCCTATGAATGTGTTCTACAGGGACAATTTCTTTGTTTGCTACTTCTACGTTCATAGGGTGTTCTAATTTTTCACGAGGTAAATTCAACTGACTAGCAAATTCTTCGGAAACAAAAGAGTAAGTAGCACCTGAATCAAATAGCACATATGCATTTATATCATTGATTGGGATGATACCTGACACCACGTCCTTGGATTCCATGGCATCCTGCACAGTCATGTTGAACGTGCGGGCTGTTGGCCTGTTGGCTTAACTGGATGGTGGCCCGTAGTTCAATCGGTTGCTGTTTCCACTGTTGTTGTTGTTGTTTCGGTTGCCACTCCCGGCGTCGCTTTTCTTCTTCGGACAATCCCTCATTTGGTGGTCGGGTGCTCCACATGAAAAACATCCCCCCTTTAGCTTATTCTGACATTGGGGAGCCATGTGCCCCGGTTGCCCACACCGGTAACAAACACTCTTTCCCTTCATACATTCCCCGGTGTGGTTCTTGCCGCAATTATTGCACCTGCCTGGTTTCTTTGCCTCCCCTCCAGACTGGTTTCCTCCGGGTTTATTGCTCCCGAAAGATTGGCTCTCACTCCATTTGCGTTTATTGGGGTTGCTGCCCCCGCTGCTCCCTGCCTTCGGGCCCTCATGTCCTTTCTTCTTCTCTTGGTTGTATTTGGCCAGGGCCTTGCTGCCACCCTCTGCAATGATTGCCCTCTCCATCAATTCTGCGAATGTTCTGATTTTTAATACTGCTACAGAACGGTATAACCATGGCTTCAACCCCTGCTCAAACCTACGAGCTTTCCTTTCCTCGGTGCTGACTTGGTGAGCTGCAAACCGTGCCAACTCATTGAACTTAGCTGCGTACTCCGCCACAGACATGTTCCCTTGTTTTAGTTCCAGGAACTTGATCTCCATCTCCTGCTTCATGCTCTCTGGAAAGTAATTTTCCAAGAACATTTCCTTAAAACGATCCCAAGCGACAGTGCCTTCTTCCACTCGGCCTCTGTTGGCCTTCCACCAGTAGTTTGCCTCACCCTTTAACATGAAGGTAACAAAACTTGTTTTCTGTTCCTCTGCCACCCTTGCCACTTCAAAGACCTTCTCTATCTCTTCTATCCAGGTCTGCGCTTCGATTGGGTTAAGAGTCCCCTTGAACTCAGGTGGTCCGACCAATTTGAAATCTTTAAAGTTTGCCAGATGATGCGCTGGCTCAGCTGCTGCTTGGGTCCCTACAGGTGGTGGTCTGGATTGCATAGCCTCGGCCAGCATTTCCGCGAACATTCGCATAGGGTTGGATTGATTTCCAACTTCGCTTTCTGATTCCTCAACCTGTCGGTTTCGTGGTCGTCCTCTTGGCGGCATGTTTGGATAAGGAAAATCCGCTGACTTTTACCTATAGTTTTATATTTTACACAATGTGTCATTAAAATAAGCAATCAAAGGTAAAATATCTATCAAACACATTTGATTTAAGTGAAACATCTGCATTTATATTTATATACCACTGTTTGTTACAAGACGAAACCTGTGGCATACTGCTATAAATGCGCCACTGTGTGCCCTATCATCACTTCCCCTGAAACAAAAGGTGGGGAATGATACCGCCCATCCTCTAAGGCAACAAAAGTTGAGGTTTGACTACTACCCCAACAAGAAAACAAATATAATGTTTCACAATACAAATATGCATACGTCCCTAATATAACAAAAGGTGGGACTGACTGTACTAGCAACTAAACCACCATCCTATCCCATCACTATACATCATGATGGATCCGAGCCTGCTGGCCAGAAGAGAATGCCCCATCCCCGATCCTGCGACGAACAGAGCGACTGGACTCCCCTACCTCAGTCCGGGGTCTCCTGTAAGCTGCATCTAGGGCATGGCCTAGGGTCTCTATCCTCACAGCTCTGGCCTCCAACTAGTCCTCCAGCTGATCAACCCTCCTGGCCTCCCTGGCCCAGGCCTCCCTGACGTGCATCCTCGCAGCCACCTCCAGTCCAGCCTCGAACCTCATAGCCTCCTGTTTCGCCCTCAGGTGGGCGATCTGTAAGTCCCTCTGCTCCAGTCTCTCCCTCAACTCAGCGTTTCGGGCCACTAGCTGATGTAGCAGTGGTCCGACCTGCTGTGCTGAGGACTCGTAGCCCTGCAGCTGTACCTTGGCCACCCCTAAATCATGCTCGAGCTGGTAGGCCAGGTCTTTGTACTGGTCCTCCATAAACTGATGGGTCTGGTTTTGCTCCTCCAAATGAGCAATCCGAGCCTCCAGCCCCTCATTTCTGTCAGTCAACCCCTCGATGATATCATCAGCAGTGGACCCCATGCCATCCACGTAGGCAGGTGGCTCCTCTCCCTCGGCCTCGGGATCCTCCTCCTCAGCATCAGGGTCCTGGCTACCGGACCTCATCACCCTACCTACCACTGGCTCTGGTAGCTCCCTCTGGTAGTCCTCCTCCGACTCGGACTCCTCCTGTAACAATCCCGGGGCAATAGGAGCATAGCCCACCAGCTGCTCCGCAACTACTGGTATGTCCGTAAATACCTCCTTCTCACGGGCTCCACTGGTCTCCCCTACAGCAGCCATCCTACAAACACACAAAAACTAACATTAGTACAGCAATAAAATATATTCATTGAAGAAATGAAGTTATATTTCATTGGGTACTACTCGATTCGATGAATTCCCCAATTCATCAAAACCACATATGATAAATCTCCTCGATTTGTTTCCTAGCACTCGATACGAGTTTACTATGAAGGTTATAACCTAGGTTTCGCGATCCTAAAGTTTATAACCTATGGCTCTGATACCAACCTGTGACGCCCCCAAATTCGGGTCTCCAAATACCCGGATCTGGTCATCACGATCCAATACAAACATTCACCTCTAACAACATATGATATCTAAAAGTGCGGAATATAATAAACATACGTTGTTCATTACAAGGTGTTACTAGTCCCAGAATACGATTAACCTTAACAATTACACAATCCATACCCTAAATAGCTATCAAGGTTTAAATTACATTAACAGTAATTAACTAACACATGAATCTAAAGTCTGCCATGAGAAGTCTATCATTTCATCTTTTCTTTTCCTTTGTTCTTCCCTGACGTCTCGGGTTTAGCTGCAATGAAGTCATGATATAGCAAGAATGAGCAACGAGTTTGCCCAGCAAGTTTAAAGTATAACGATAAAGATATATCATGATGAAGGGATATAAAAGGGATTTCAACAATAGGATAATCAGAAGCAAGAACATTAAATGCTTTTAGAACAATTGATAGTCAATAGACTTTGAACGATAACTTCCAGAGGAGTCAATAGCTAGTTGACCCTCTGGTTACTGGCTACAGAATAACGTACTTGAGGGGATCAGCCTCGCGTACCCTATGTATATGCATAACATTTAATTCTGCTATTTGTACCTTATATACGGTACGTGGGGTACTCCCCTATAAATAAAGGGGTGTTCATACAGTCTAAGAATCCTTACCATTGATTGGTTCGGATAGCTTTTATAAATTCTCACGTAATTGTCTGACCGAACAAGGGTTCAGACTTAACCATGAATGGTTGATAGATTTCTGAATTTAAATATACGAATTCAAATGCACGAATGTCAATGAATATACAGATGTGGAATAATTTTGAAAGTAATTAGACCACTTAAAGCATGCTTGGAGATAAGATTCAAGCTTACAGAATAACTTGCAATAATATATACCTTTTGCATGAATTAAAATACTGCATAAGGTTTTAGAAGTATTGCTCAATGTAAAAGTTGGGTAAGGAAGAACTTGCAATAATGTAAGGAGTTTAGGGTTAGGAACTTGCCTGCTTGCTCAGCTACAAATAAATTCTAGCTTTAATTAATTGATCTCGAGTGACCTATCATTGAATAAAGTCGGCTTATCAATTAACATGATTGTATCTTGGCACGCTTTACTATACCATTTACTTAGCAAATAAATAATTCATTACCATTTAACATTAGTTAAACGGAATTTATTAATGACCTTTAGCTATTATTTAAACAGATAATAATTAATCATGGTCACTATCATTTGAATACTCAATTTGTTACCTTTAATTGTATCTCGGCATGGTTTAACAATCCTTATAAAATAAATTTATTTTGGTTTAAAGATAACGGAAAACCATTGATCAATTATTTAGTTGGTTTACTCTTAATTATCATCTACATTAGGGGTAATTGAGTAACTATTAATCTTGTCCCTTACTTAACATTAATTAAATACTCAATGTATTAATCCTACACACACTTAATTATTATTAAATATTTATTGAATACTTATTGAGTGCTTATTATCTTCACTTACTAAGGGCCACAGATAATCTTATTAATCTCACTCATACTCAATCATTATTTCATTAATGATTAAGTAATTATTATACTTATTAGCTCTATTCATACCTAATTATTATTAATCAAATAATAATTAGATATTTATTACTTATTGAATAAGTATTTAATTAACTTTATTATTTAATAAAATCTATTATCTTTATTAATTTTACTCGTATTTAATTATTAAACAATAATTAAATATTTATTATCCTTGTTTATTATTTATTAATAATTAATAAATAATTACTTGTTCATATTTAATTATTATTATTATTAGATAATAATTAAATATTTACTATTATTTATTGATAAATAGTAATTATTTAATAAATTTTATTTATTAGTTTCAATAGCTAGATAATTACAAGAGCATTGTAACTTAAACTTGTTATCCAATAACTTAGCCATTACTAGCATAGTTAATTAACAATTAGACCGCAATTAGACTCCCGGGAATTTCACAACCAAGTTAATTTCGTTTTACTAACAAGGATCATTACCCAACACTGATATTGACAGAAAATTTAGCGAAACCTGCATTTAGTCTTATTGAGTTCTACTCAATAACCATCCTGTCATCATTGTATCGAAAAGGGAAACCAGAACCTGATTTGAGCATAAATTTGGACACCAAATGAGCATTTCAAAATTTGACAGTAGTTTATACCCAACACACATCCGAAGGCCAGAACTATTAATGTTCAACAGGTCCCTTAATCAACATAGACTCATACACAGTACGAATCCCAAATTTCAAACCCAAATCAATAAGATGCATTTCCAAAATCAAGGTATATTTTAACCATCACAGGAACTGATACAACCAGCAAAGCCTAAATGCAGAATTGTAACTCAAACAAAAACCTAATACCATATATATAGCACACCTAACACAGTCGGCAATACCAATCTAATTACAAAAAAAAAATTCTTAAAGAAACCAACCCATAAAGTTGGCAGCACCAGTTCAAGCTACCAGAACCCTTATGGTTCTTCAATACACAATTTCTTAACCCAAAGCAGTACAACCAATACAGGGAAATAATACAGTTTTCAATTACAGAGGAAAGGAAGGGAATCAACAGCTCATGATTATACCTTGAGCTTGCACGGATTGCCGGTCTTCTCCTTCTCCCAAAATAAGTCACGAAGCCGGACATCCACAAGCCACCTACGGCTGACTCTCCCTTCTCTCCCTTCTCTGCAATTTGTTTTTTTTTTTTTCTAACTTGGACTCACAGAAACTCAGTAGCGTTGCTAGTGATTTGGGGACCTCAATTTATAGTCGATTGTTTACCCAACTAGCTGGGCATTACCTACATCGTTCAATCAAGGTCCAACGGTAGGAGGGAGTAACGACCGATCGTTCACATCAGCCCCATCAACACCCAGCTAGCTTCGATGGCACCCTCGAGCCGTGCGTTCCCATCAGTCATTCGCCGCGCCTCAATCCGTTGGTCCGATCAATATACGCTCGGTCGTCGATACCTTTTCCCACCTCGACTGCTGGTTTCTTCGTGCTGCCGCCGGCGCACGCTGGGCGTCCCTCTTCCCCGTCACTCGCTCGCGCTCGCCTGACAGTTTGATTGAGAGTTTGGGGTTGCTAGGCTCGATTTTGATTTGAGATGTCTAGGGCTTAGGATTTCTTGGTTACAATTGGTCTGAGAGTTTGGCTCGGCTGAAACCCCCAATTAATCCTACCGATCAAACTTTTGTTTCCCCAATTACTTGGATCCAACCCAATTTTAAATGGATACGACCCGACGGGTAAGAGGAACAAGGAACGGCTCAGATTGGGGGCTGGAAGGGTTTTGGGCTCAACCCAATAGGGTTGGGTCGGCTGAAAATAAAAGTGGCCCAATGGAAAAAGAAAGTGGGCTCTATCCCATTAAAACTTTGAGCCCAGATTGGAAATAATAAAAGAAATGGGTCAATTCAAATGGAACAAAGGTGGCCCAAATATTATTTTCTACTACTTAAATAACTAATTCAATTAATTAATTATTTAAAAATATTTGTTTCAACAATAATTCCTCGTTTGAATTATTTAATCCGATATTGATAAAATTATTGATTAATTTTCTTCCCAATTTCCTTGCAATTAATTCCTTAGGGTTAACCCACTAATTTACTCAAACTATTAGTGAGCCCCCTTAAGGCAAAGAAAATTTATTGGATCATATTTTAGATATCATTAAATAATAATACCCACATGGATCCGATTAAATTCGAAAAATTAAGAATAATGAATTTATTTATTAAAATAAATTTGATACAGTGTTTAAAATTCCTGGACATTACAGTTTCTATTCCTCGGGCAATTTCTAGACACATGCCCAGTTGCACACATGTGTAACAAGTAACATTCGGGTTACCTTGACGAGTATTATCATTACTCTTTTTGGGACAATTAGGGGAAAAATGTCCCTCTTGTCCACAATGGTAACAAGTAACCACTCTGTGGCGACATACTCCTGCGTGATTCTTTCCACATATAACACAACATACCACCTTATTATTATTGTTCTGGTTTCTGTTGTTGTTGTTATTATTGTAATTGTTACCCCTCCTCACAAAGTTTGTAGGAACAGTGGCATCCCACTTCCTCTTGTTATTATTAGTACCCCTTGTACTAACTTCTCCTTTAAACTTTCCTCCTTCATTCAAACTCCTTTTCTCTTTATGAAATTTTATCAAAGCTTCATTCTCATTTTCAGCTATAATAGCTTTTTCGAGAATTTCAGGAAAAGTTCTCACTTGGAACACTGACAACTTACTACGAATTTGGGGTTTCAATCCCTCTTCGTATCTCCTGGTCTTCCTTACCTCCGTATTGACCTGATGTGGGGTAAACCTAGCTAATTCATTGAACTTAGCCGTATACTGAGATATAGTAAGCTCCCCTTGTTTCAATTCTAGGAATCGTACCTCCATACGATCTTGCATCGATTGGGGAAAGTAATTTTCGAAAAATAGTTCCTTAAACCTAGTCCAAGGAATTATACCCTCACCCGCACGAATTTTAGTATTTTTCCACCAATGGTTCACCTCACCTTTGAGGAAAAAAGTGGCAAAGACCGTCTTTTGATCTTCGCCTACATTAGTTACCACAAAAACCTTCTCTATTTCGGTAACCCAAGTTTGTGCCTCAATAGGTTCTGCGGTTCCCTTAAATTCAGGCGGTCCTACCAGTTTAAAGTCTTTAAACATAGTACTCTGTGGATTAACTGTAGTAGGTTGATGTGGTGGATGATTTTGTAGAGCCCCTAAGAGTATATCTACCAATTGTTGTGTGGGGTTTGTTTCGGTAGGCTCATTTCTAGTTTGGGTTCTCCTTCCTGATGCCATGACTCTAAAATAAAGAAAACATGTATAAATACAAGAATATGTTTCACATAGAACTAACACTTTGATTGTACAAACGTAATTTGTATATAACATGCAGAACGAATACATATTCGACTAGTGGTTTATACTACCACTAGTTAGTACAAAGAACTCACTATTTTACAACCTCAAAATTTATATATTACAAACTACGAAACGTAAACTAAGTACTATACTAATCTAGTCAATCACGTACTCCCTTATAAGCATCCCGTATCATATGACCAACTACCGCTCTATCGATCATATAATCATCCTTCTCCTCCTCCACAGGATACCTAAACACCCTTCATTCTAGGCCCTCAAATGCAGTTCTATACTTCTTGTCAGCTCTGTACACCTGCATTTGTGCATCCTGTTTCTCCTTCTGGGTGTTCTGAAGAAGGGTCCTCAGACGACGAGTCGTATCTCTCTCACTCTCCAGTAAACCTGCATCGATGCCTGTCCGAGAGTTAGCAGCCTCTAACTCTTCTGTTGACTGCTGAACTAATCCAACAACTATCTCTTCGTGTCTGTCGACACGCATCATCTGCCCTGCTTCAACTACTTCATCGGGTTCTGGATCTATAGGGTAGTTAGCATCCTCAGCCTCTAATATTTCTTGGTCATGTAGGAGTTCTTCCTCCTCTGGATCCTCCTCTTCTAAATCTAGCTCAGGGGTAGCCGGCTCATAATCAGGCACCTCATTGGGGTCACTGTCTGATAGCCATCCTATGTGTTGATCTACTCCTGCTATCCTACAAAAGAATTTTAATTTATTTAGTATTTATGGGAAAATAAATTTACACATAAGATAAAGCTTTTAAGATTATTTTATGTATGATTAAGTATTTTACGGACTCAAAGACTATATCCTAAGGTATTTCCTAACTACCTTAGAGCTATAATCTACAGCTCTGATACCAACCTGCGATGCCCCCAAATCTCTACACTCCCCTGTAGCAGATCTGGTGCTCACGTGAAACTATACAACTATAAATATTCAATAAAATATGACTTCTATCTATCCAAGGTTCACAGTATCCCAAAACAGGTACTAGTTTCGGCCAGAACGTTGTCTGTGTTTGGATACCCTCACTTGGATGTATAGATTCATATCTAATGAATACCTCTTTCATATATATATTCCCTATCTATCTGACATTCACAGTATTAATGATAAGATTGTCCATAGAACTGAGGGGCGCATTCCGGTAAAGATGGCACCTTACCGGCGCTCATTAAGTGTAACCCCAGAGCTTATAGGACTTTCAACATCATTTAAATACCCTCATTCAGATGTATAGTTTGTATAGATACTGTATCTAACTTAGTACAACTATGCTAAATAAAATAAAGGTCAGAGTATAACACAATCGATGAAATAAAGGATCATAATATATTACATATCATTTGGTACGATTACATTGTTCTCAGTACTAAGTTATTACAACAAAAGCCTTTAAAAGACTTAGATTATTCAAAAGCAGTTAATAAAACTAGTAAGCATGCCCTTTTCCTTTATCTGTCCCAGAAGTGCCAGGGATATCATTTAAAGCTGCAAAAGAAGATATGCGCAAGAATGAGCTACAAATGCTCAGCAAGTTCATTTGAAAATATAAACACAGTGTGTTTGATTTGAAAGAGGTCAGGTGATGTATAATTGATACTGAGGGTTCTGTACCGGAACCATATATTTCAATTTATTCTGTCAGTCTTCAATGACTTAGAACCTCCTTGAGTTCGGATATCTGGTAGGTGATCAGCCTCATCAATATCCTAGGAGTATGCATATCATCCTACCACATTTTTGGTCAATTTAAGTTAATTGCCAATATTGGTCAATTAATTTAATTGCCAATTTAAACCTTATTTGAAAGTTTGTCGGACCACCTTCCATCCACGGTGTCCCTTTTACTCAGTATAGATGTCGTACCAAAACAATTTGGTTTGACACGATAAATTTAAGCTCAAACAGTCAATAAATGATTTCATTTCTTAAGTTATGCTGAACAAGTAGCAATAACTTCACAATAATTGATAGCAAGACATAAATGAATTGCTTAATATAAGTTGAGAAAAGTTAGGACACTTGCCTTAGCATAGTTCGTTTTAATTTAAGACAGTTGGTCAACGTACGTAGTCTACGTATACCAATAATAAGCGTTAGCACGTATATAAACATGTATTACGCTAATCTAGACAAGTTTCATTAAGGTTCGACGTTGATTCGGTATCTCGGTCGCGTCCTTAATGGCTAAACACATAGATTGTTCGATAAAACTTCATTTGGAAGCTTAATTATTAGTATAATTAATTTATTTATTATTTATAACATTTTTAGAAGCTTGGTATTATTTTTAAATAATTTTCAGAAGCTTGGAAGTATTTTTAAATAATTTTACAAGCTTTAGGAATATTTTTAAAATGATTTAATTATCATTTAGAATATTTTTAAAACATTTAATATGTTATTTAAATAATTTATTTGTCATTTAGAATATTTTTAGATGTCTAAAATATTATTTAAATGATTTATTTATCATTTATAATATTTTTAGAAAGATAAAATATTATTTAAATGATTTATTTTATCATTAATAATATTTTTAAAATTTATTTTATCATTATAATAATTTAATTATTACTTATAATAATTTTCAAAACTTAATTAAATATTTAAATGATTTTAATTATCATTTAAAGTAATTTTTAAATACTTAATATATTATTTAAATGATTTATTTATCATTAATAATATTTAAATATTTAATATTTTATTTAATTATTATATATAATAATTTTATTTACCTTAATATCATTTTTAAATAATTAATATAATTATTAAATGATTTAATATCATTTTTAAATAATTAATGTAATTATTAAATGATTTATTATAATTATTATTATTATTTAATTAAATTAAATAATAATTCAGAAATATATATAAATATAAAATAAATTTTTATAATTAAAAATAAATTTTTGAATATAATTATTAATTATTTATAATTATTTAATATTTATTTATTAATTTTTTATTTATTTTTATTAAAAATTCGTCGCTAAAAGACTTTACCGACGGTCTGCATACGTTTAAAGGTTTCTGGGTTTGTACATAAATTTCATCGCTAAAGGTGTTCTTCATGAAGAACACTTGGTCAATGTCCAACAGTGACTTTTGACCTCAAATTTCTCTGAGCTGGTTTATTGTTTGAGTTTAATTTTTGTTGCTTGTTATACTAGACATGGCCAGGTACAACGACATATGTTAAACAAGATCAAACAATATCATATGTGTGAGATTTGATCCGGTCAAACTAGGCCATCCAACTGTTCTTGAGTTTTCTAGGTTACCCAGAAAACTCATGCAGTCATAATGGTCAACGCTATTTGACCATTAATTCCGTTCAATTGATGGTGTATTTAGGTGTTTTTATGGTTCAAGATTAAAGTTTACATAGCATACTACAACCTTAAACAAATAAATTACACAACACATGTCATCTAGATCAATTCTGGGCAGCATGAATTTCTGACAAATTTTGTCAGAGTTCTTCAAAGGTTTCTGGGTAACCCAGAAACTTGCAAAATCAGAACGGTCAAAGGACTTTGACCACTTATATCTTCTTACTGTGAAATAATTTTGGAGTTCTATCAATTGGATATTAAAGCTAACATGGCATACTACTGATTCATGCTTTAAAACACATCAAACAACCATTTTAAGCCGATCAAAAGCTCTGACAAACTAGCTTGTCAGACTGTTCTTGACTGCCAAGAACAGTTTGAGTTTTTGATCAAATTCGACCTTTTAAACGTTATGGTTACTTGTTTAACCAACCCAGATCATCATATAACATGTTTATACATAATCCTAAACATCTAAAACACAAAATTTTTACAGGCTTGAAGATCAAACATAAATTAGGGTTTTGTGCACCTTTTTCTTCCAATTTTTATCTCTGATCTTTGCTATTGATCTTTGGCTTGCAGAGGCTTGTTTAGGCTTTGATTATAAGTGTATAAGTTCACAATTTCGTAGGTTTAAAGCTCAGCATCTCATTCTATTTATAGCCATTTGGAATTAGGGTTTCCTAGGCTAGTTTCCAAATTTTTGCCTCCAAAAACATCCTAGGCTTGGGACTTGTGTTGCTCCCATCTGATCTAATTAACCTACTTGTGCTGGAGTGTGTCAAGCACAAGCTTGCACACTCCTAGCTTCATTTTCATTGGCTAGGATTTTATTTTTGATTTATTTTACTTACTAATTAAACCTAGATTTTTACTAATCATGTTTATGATGTTAATTTAGGTTTAGTAATACCTTAATTAGGTTTATATATCATAATTAAGGTTTATCAATTCATAATTTAGTGTTATTAAACCAAATTAGGGTTTTAGGGTTTCAAATTAGGGTTTAGGGTTTTCAATCCTACAATTAGGGTTTTAATCTTTCGTTTAGGGTTTAGTTTAATCTTAATAATTCATAATTAATATTATGATTCATTATTTAGAATCTAATTATATCAACTAAGATTCTTATACAATAATTAGGGTTTTAATTAGATAATTCGGATAAATATTATCAATTAGGGTTTTCAAATTTAGGGTTTCTGTTTCAATTTATTGTTCTAACCCTAATAAACTTATTTTAGATTTTTATCAATTAATATAATATTATATTAACTCCGAAGCACGACAAAGCACTTCGTCATTTCCAAGTACGACACAGCAGCTTACAAAAATAATTTGTCGAGACGCTTCTCGGTGAATTCGTCGGAAGCACGACAAATCATTTTGTCCGATTAAGCACGACACAGCTGCTTGAAAAAATTTTATTTGACCTAATTGTTTAATAAAATACACAATGACATACTATAAAGTCAGATCATGAAATTTTATTTATTAAACACATAATTTACATATACAGATCTTATTAGGGTTCAGAATATTACAGTTAAAACCTAAGACTTAAGGCTTAAGAAAGGAAGAGGGAAAGTGTCACGTTGTGGGAGTTTTGATGGACATGTGTCACCTTGTAGAATATAGGCATGTGATTCATTGAACTTGGAAAAGCAAGAGATAAAGCAATGTTGGGGTGGAGGAGACAAGCTTGGATGGTAACTTACCACTTATAGTAAGTTTTGGTTATGGGGGAACATTCATTTAATGCATGGTTTCCTTTCAATTTTCTTAGCTTGCCAAATAAGGCCTTAGGCCATTATTAGGTTCCTTAACCTATGATTAGTTAACTTAACTAGTATGCATGGTTGAGTTAAATCTGAAAGTAGTATGCAGACAAGCCAATCATATTTGATATGATGTAGCATATACTTTGTAATCTTATTCATTTATTAATAAAAGAATTGATTTTCTTAAAAGGTATTTTACATTATCAATATGGTGCTGTTATATTAAATGTGATAAACCCATAGTTTTGAGCAATACTTTTAGAATCATGATGGTGATCATGCTAATAAGATCTAAATTCTAGATAGCTCACAAACTAAAATCGTTCCTAATCGTTGGATTACTAAAAAGAGGATTAGTGAATCCAGATAGATTAATACATACGTTGCTTGCTCTTAGGAAGAGGATGATTAATCTCATAATCATTTGTGTTGAGACACTAAAGCAAGTATGTAGGTGCTTATTGGAGAATAAGTACACTGAACGTGGCTCGCTAAGGAATACCTAATGGAGTGTTACTCGCCTGTCAATAGGAATTCCTCTAGTGATAGTAGTACAAGTAATCCTTGGACTTGAGATCATCATAGTATCTTGTGTATGATGAGTTATACTTTGATATGTCCCTTAAGACCTTTAAGGTATATCAAATGGTATGATTGGGTATAATTAGTTGTACATAGAGATAGGTGAATGATCAACAAAGAATCTACCACGTCTAGTAAAAGATGTGAATATCCTATGTGATTCGATAAATGACAACGTAGTAGTCCTTGGCTAAGGCAGAATGAAATTAGAAAGGAGTTTCTAATTTGCATTATTTAGAGTTGTGCATTTGGGAATCAAAATACATATAATTAAATAAAATAAGACTTGACAGAAATTTTATGGCTTATATTTAATTGGGACATTTTATGATAGAAGGATTGAATTGTACGGTAACTATGCACTGAAAGGTTCTTTTGTGATTAATGTTGAAATCTATATTATCTGAAAAGTCGTTGATCGCTAAGGGGGCTTACCCTTATTGTAGAATAAATGTTATTTATTTAAATGAATTAAATAGTTTAATTTATTTATTTAAATAAGATTAGAATTGTTCTAATTGATTTATTCACAACCGGTTTAATATGGAGAACCTAAAGGGTCACATCGCAAAAGGAAAATATTTGTTTAAGTAAATGATATAATTGTAATAATAAACTAAGTGTATTTAATTTAAATTATGGAGATAGAATAAATTAAATAGCTTAATATTTATTATTTAATATTTTGAAAATATTAAATATAAATTAATAAGAGGAGTCTTATTATTATTATTATTATTATTATTATTACTATTACTATTATTTAATTCCTAATAGGGATTGTGAATTAATTAATAGAAGTACTCTCTCATTAAATCTTAATTGGATTAGGAGCATAATTAATTAAAGGAGTTTAATTATAATAGAAACCCTAATCCTAAAGGAGTTTAATTATAATAGATTAGGGTTACACACTATCACATTAGATTGTGGAGAGTACTTGCAATTTTTATAGAGATAGAAACTAGGGTTTTGCCAACACCCATCTTCTTGAACAACTATTCTTCCTTGGTGGATCACCTCTAGAGGCCAAACACTTGGGTGGCTAACGTTGATCAAGCGAAGGAATTTAGTCGGTGGAATTCAAGGAGAACGCGAAGAAATTGGAGGTGAACTTGTACCCGAGGAAACTTTGATTCACGAGAGTATAATTCTCTATCTCTATCTCTTTCGTTAATTGATAATTGAACACAAAGGAAGATCATAGTGATAGTTTGTATGAAAAATTTTAAAATCCGTTTTGTCACGCTTCCGCCCTATTTATGTAATTTGATTGCATGCTTGCGTTATATACAAACCTAACAGTGGTATCAAATCCCAATCCTTGTGTTAATTATTGATTTTGATGATTCCATGTATGAATTGATATACGATACGATCGGATTTTTGGGCAGAAATTTTTTTTCCTAAATATGCATTGCGGTGCGGCCGCGCCGCTTCCAGTTTATTCTGGAGCGCGGCCACGCCTGAACCCAGAAAACGTTTCTGGGGTGCAGCGTGGCCGCACCACTCCTAGTTTAATTTGGACCGCAGCCGGGTCGGTATGCAGAGTTTGAAATTTTTTTGTTTTTCTCAATTAACATAAATGCTTTATTTAATTGATAAAAGTTTAAAATAAAGATATTTATTTTATCTGAAATATGATTCCAGATTGCTAAAATTAAATGAGTTTAATTTGGATTTGGTTTTTTGATTAAAATAAAAGAGTTTATTTTGTTTCAAAAACTAAATATTAGCAAAACTTTTGCCCATTAATTGATATCAATGCATATATGGAATGGTTTTATTATTCATGAGATGTATGTTATTTATTGATGTATATGGAGATATGTATGATAATAAATAGGGATTGATTATGGACTATTGACTAATGTGTGATTGGAATTATTTTAGAGGATGCTTGAATGAATAGGTTTTTATAAATGGGGTCTGCGTACCTCCTCGTCTTCTCTATTTTTTCTTAATGTAAATTCTATCTCCCTCCTATGTACTTCTCCTTGACTGCTGATCAAAGTTTCTATTTATTATAAATAGTATATGTAATAGGATTAGTTAGAATTATTTTGTAGAATTGGAGACAAATGAGCAAGGAGCGCATGAAGACCCGTTTGTAATGGAGCCCGGGTTTTAAATGTAATAGTTATATTTAAATTTAATTCTTGCACCCTAGGTTTGAGCTTTTGGTTCACTTGGTGGCTCTAGCGAACCAAACTAGAATAAAAGTCCATAATCAATCCGGGTAGAATATAGTATTCTATATGTACATGCTTACTATATATATATATATTATATTATCCAACATGATTCACATGTTAAATAATATGACGCGTATTTTATATATATATATATATATATATATATATATATTATATATATATATGCATGCGCGCTAAACAAGATGAGACTAATAATAATAAACCCCTCAAAGAAATCATATTAAGTCCTAAGCGTTCAAAGATATTCGAAATATTGAACGTTTCCTTCTAGCATGGTAAAGTAATAGAGTATTAAATGTTTAATATGAGTTTGTTGTATCACCACAAGGCAAATATTAAATATTTAAGATGTTATCTTATTACATTTGATGCTTATTAAGGAATTGAACATTACCTTTTTGTTGTGTCACCACAAGGACGATATTTTTCTCTTCACATATATGGAAGTGCTAGGATGGACTTAACTTGGATAATTTTGGTTCGGATGTGTCACCACTTGATCAAAATAATCTAAGAGGCAAAATATAAGGAGTTACATAGTGATGTAATTAACAATAGTTGTCTACCTATTTATTTATATATCGTTTGTTGTGTCACCACAAGACTATATACATTTGAAATGGGATCCTTAATCTCACTAACAAATCTTTAATTAGAATTGCCGAACTATATAATGAGAGTCATATAGTTTGATGAAAAAGTGAGAGATACCAATTTAAAATAAAGACCTAATTTATTTTGGTAATTAATTAAATGAATGTATGCTAAAATGTTGTCTATTTCACATGCGGAATTTAATAATGTCAAACTCACTATCACTGCGTCGCATAATTAATGCTAACAAACTAACCGGACCGAATTACACAGACTGGTTAAGGAATCTGAGAATTGTTCTCACTGTTGAAAAGATTTCTTATGTCCTAAATTCGTCAGTCCCTGCAAATGTTGTAGAAACAGCCTCTGAGGAGAGATTGCTACTTTCAGAAAGTGGCAAGATGATGCAATCCTGGCTTAATGCATCATGCTCGCATCAATGAGTAACGAGTTTCAGCGTCAACATGAAACATGGATGCTCCTACTATATTGCTGCACCTCAAAGAGTTGTATGATGAGCAAAGTAGGACTACTAGATATCAGATATCTAAGGAGCTCTTCCGACCTCGTATGACCGAGGGCACTACCGTTGAGACTCATGTCCTCAAGATGATCAATTTGATTGACCAACTTGGACAGTTTGGGTTCGTGATGGATGGGGAGTTAAGTCAAGATTTGATCTTGCAGTCACTCCCGGACACCTTCTCATAATTTGTTGTGAATTTTCACATGAATAAGTTGGATGTCAGCTTGCCTGAGTTACTTAACATGTTGAAAACTGTTGAAGGTCACTTCTCATTCAACAAGAACCAAGTCTTACTAGTGGATGATTCTTCCAAGAAAAGGAAGAGGCCCAATGTATCTTTTGAAAAGAAGAAAAACAAGAAGACTAAGGGCAGGGCAAAGAGAAAGGATAAAAAGAAACCTGATCCAGATAGCAAAGGAATGTGCTACCATTGCAATAAGCTGGGACATTGGAAGAGAAGAAACTACAAGGAGTATCTTGCGGACCAAAAGAAGCTTGGAGAAGCTTCGACTTTCGATCTAGGTTTGTTCATGATTGAAATTAATTTTTTTAAAAGTAAAAATTCTACTTGGGTATTGGATACCGGCTGTAGTTCTCACATATGTAATAATATGCAGGGACTAATCAGAAGCAGAAAGCTGAAGAAGGATGAAGTCGTCATACGAGTGAAAAATGGAGCAAAGGTTGCTGCATTAGCTGTAGGAACTTATTGTTTAGCACTGCCTACGGGCAAGTCCATTAGTTTAAATAATTGTTATTATGTTCCAACACTCATTAGAAACATTATTTCAATTTCTGTATTGGATATAGATGATTTTGATATTATAATAAAGAACAACAGTTGTTCTATTTATAATAAAAATGTTTTATATGGTGTTGCCAATTTACTGAATGGACTTTACATACTTGACTTGCATGAAAATATACTTCAACTTGAACAAACTAAGAAAAGAAAAGGAGATGATATTAATTATACCTTTATGTGGCACTATAGACTCAGTCACATCAATGAAACAAGATTAACTAAGTTGCATAAAGATGGGCTTTTAGAGCTATCTGATTATGAATCATATCCAACTTGTGAATCTTATCTCATGGGTAAGATGACTAAGTCCCTTTTTAGTGGAAAAGGAGAAAGAGTTACAGAGTTGTTAGCGTTGGTACACACAGACGTATGTGGACCTATGACAACGAATGCACGAGGATGGTATTCTTATTTTATTACTTTCACTGATGATCATTCTAGATTTGGATATGTGTATTTAATGAAATACAAATCTGAATCGTTTGAAAAGTTCAAAGAATTCAGAAGTGAAGTAGAGAAGCAAACTCGTAAGAGTATTAAGATTCTTCGATCGGATCGAGGAGGGGAATACTTAACCAATGAGTTTCTCAATTGTTTCAAAGAAAATGGTATAATCTCACAATGGATTCCTCTAGGGATGCCACAGTTGAATGGTGTATCTGAAAGGAGAAATAGAATATTGTTGGACATGGTTCGTTCCATGATGAGTTTTATCGACCTTCCAGTATCCTTCTGGGGTTATGCCCTAGAATCAGCTGCATACCTACTTAATAAGGTTCCTACCAAATTCGTCCCAAAGACTCCATATGAGTTATGGACAGGAAGGAAACCAAATCTTAAGCATGTTAAGACTTGGGGTTGTCCAGCTTATGCCAAAAGGTTTGAGCATGATAAGCTGAAGACTAGATCCAACAAATGTAGATTCGTGGAATACCCTAAAGAAACATCAGGGTATTATTTCTATCATCCTACTGATCAAAAGGTGTTTGTTGCAAAATACGTCGCCTTCTTGGAAAAGGAATTTATCCTTGAAGGGGTCAGTGAGAGTAAGATATATCTTGAAGAAATTCAAGAACCACAAAATACAACGGATCAAAGTCAGGTATCTAACCAAGTAGAAGAACCTACTGTACCACAACCTATTCGTAAATCTGGAAGAGTGCCGAAGATACCTGATAGGTATGGATTCATTATAGAAGATGATGATGAGGTACTACGCATCATAGATGATGATGATCCATTGACTTACGAAGAGGCTATGAGTAGTAAAGACTTAGAGAAATGGCTAGAAGCCATGAAATCCGATATGGACTCCATGTATGAAAACCAAGTATGGACTTTAGTTTCACCACCTGAGGGTATTAAGCCTATTGGGTGCAAATGGGTCTTTAAGAGAAAGACTGGAGCGGGCGACAAGGTAGAGACCTATAAGGCCCGACTGGTTGCAAAAGGTTTCAAACAAAGACAAGGAGTTGACTATGATGAAACCTTCTCCCCAGTTGTTATGCTCAAGTCCATTCGGATTTTTCTTGCAATTGCAACTTATTATGACTATGAAATCTGGCAAATGGATGTCAAAACGGCTTTCCTCAATGGAGAGCTTAAGGATAATATATATATGATACAACCAGAGGGTTTTGTTTTAACAGTTGGAACAAACCAAGTCTGTAAGCTATAACGATCCATTTATAGACTGAGGCAAGCTTCTCAAAGATGGAACATCCATTTTGATGAGATAATCAAAAGGTTTGATTTTATCAAAAATGAGGATGAACCTTGTGTGTACAAGAAGGTTAGTGGGAGCGCTGTTTCATTCTTTGTATTATATGTTAATGATATATTACTGATAGGGAATGATGTTCTTATGCTACAGTCGATCAAAATTTGGTTATCTAAATAGTTCTCCATAAAGACTTGGGTGAGGCATCCTATATTTTAGGGATAAAGATCTATAGAGATAGATCTAAAAGGATGCTAGGCTTGACCCAAGGAAAGTACATTGACTCGATGCTAAAGAAGTTTAGCATAGAAGATTCCAAGAGAGGTCTCATGGCGATGAGCCATGGAATACATCTCTCTAAGAAACAGGCCCTAAAGACACCTGAGGAGAGAGACCATATGAGTAAGATTTCTTATGCTTTAGCAATAGGATCTATCATGTACGGTATGATATGTACTAGACCAGATGTCGCCCATGCACTTAGTGTAATAAGCAGATATCAGTCGAATCCAGGAGAAGAGCACTGGAAGGCAGTGAAAAACATCCTAAAGTACTTGAGAAAAACTAAGGATGTATTTCTTGTCTACGGTGGGTCTGAATTGAAACTAGAGGGCTATACAGACTCATGTTTTCAAATGGACCAAGATGACAGTAAATCCGTTTCAGGGTGCGTGTTTACCTTAAACGGTGGCGCAGTGAGTACATAGCTGTAAGTGAAGCTGCAAAGGAAGCTGTTTGGATAAAGAAGTTCATAACTGAACTTGGAGTGGTTCCTAGCATTAGAGGAACTGTACCTTTATTCTGTGACAACACCGGAGCTGTTGCGCAGGCTAAGGAACCCAGGTCTCATCAAAAATCCAAACACGTGTTGCGGTAGTTTCATTTGATTAGAGAGATCATTGAAAGAGGAGATATCACACTGGAGCGTGTGGACTCTCAAGAAAACATTGCAGATCCATTTACTAAAGCTTTAACACAACAACAATTTGATCGTCACTTAGAGAAGATGGGTATTAGATACCATGGCGATTGGCTTTAGTGCAAGTGGGAGATTGAAAGTAGTATGCACACAAGCCAATCATATTTGATATGATGTAGTATATACTTTGTAATCTTATTCATTTATTAATAAAAGAATTGATTTTCTTAAAAGGCATTTTATATTATCAACATGGTGCTGTTATATTAAATGTGATAAACTCATAGTTTTGAGCAATGCTTTTAGAATCATGATGGTGATCATGCTAATGAGATCTAAATTCTAGATAGCTCACAAACTAAAATCGTTCCTAATCGTTGGATTACTAAAAAGGGGATTAGTGAATCCGGATAGATTAGTACATACGTTGCTTGCTCTTAGGAAGAGGATAATTGATCTCATAATCATTTATGTGGAGACACTAAAGCAAGTGTGTAGGTAGTTATTGGAAAATAAGTACACTGAACGTGGCTCACTAAGGAATACCTAATGGAGTCTTACTCGCCTGTCAATAGGAATTCCTCTAGTGATAGTAGTACAAGTGATCCTTGGACTTGAGATCATCATAGAATCTTGTGTATGATGAGTTATACTTTGACATGTCCCTTAAGACCTTTAGGGTATATCAAATTAAGGGTATGATTGGGTATAATAAGTTGTACATGGAAATAGGTGAATGATTAACAAAGAATCTACCACGTCTAGTAAAAGATGTGAATGTCCTATGTGATTCGATAAATAACAACTCAGTAGTCCTTGGCCAAGGCGGAATGAAATTAGAAAGGAGTTTCTAATTTGCATTATTTAGAGTTGTGCATTTGAGAATCGAAATACATATAATTAAATAAAATAAGACTTGACAGAAAATTTCATGTCTTATATTTAATTGGGACATTATATGGTAGAAGGATTGAATTGTATGGTAACTATGCACTGAAAGGTTCTTTTGTGATTAATGTTGAAATCTATATTATCTGGAAAGTCGTTGATCGCTAAGGGGGCTTACCCTTATTGTAGAATAAATGTTATTTATTTAAATGAATTAAATAGTTTAATTTATTTATTTAAATAAGATTAGAATTGTTCTAATTGATTTATTCATAATCGGTTTAATATGGAGAACCTAAAGGGTCACACCGCAAAAGGAAAATATTTGTTTAGGAAGTAAATGATATAATTGTAATAATAAGGTTAGTTCAATCTAGCGTAACTTTTGCATATGAACTCCGATTCTAGAAATTCAAAATGATTCGGAAAGCTAACGAACAGACCTACAACTTCCATTCAAAACGAATTGAAGATTGAGGGTCGATATTAATTCTAAAACTAGAACTTTACCAAGACTATGGTATAAACGAGCGTCAAAACGTGATAAGTTCTTCGGAATGCCGAACCAATGTACCTCGCTAGCTTGAATTCTCAAGTCTAATTGTTAGGCGTTGGAAAATGTAGTCTAGCATAGCATAAACCAAAGATTGGCAATTGAATTGAGCGTATCAATTGTACGTAATGGCGTGTCAATTGGGCATTCGGGTTAAACAAGTCGGGTGAGCGTCGTGTGAACGTTGAAACACCGAGTCATATGTTAATGTTTTTAAAAGGTTTTCCGTTCTAATGAAACGAACATTATAAAGTATGAGCTAGAGTTAATGTAAACTATGAGTGGCGATTATATGTGGCTAATTGGTATATTTATGTGCATTAATTGTGTAGGACTTACAAAGGCGATTAACGCTAAAAGTCTAAAGCACGCGAAAGGCAGGTATCCTAACTTGTTGCAAGTATTTTAATTTGTTGCAAGTATCCCTGAACTTTTTGCAAGCTTCCTAAACTTACTCAAATTTTATCGAGCAAGTTTCCTAGCTTTCATTTGATGTTCGTATTAAATGCAAGTGTTCTAACCTTGTACATTGTTTATGGTGTACAAGCTTTTGCATTCATTCAACTTCGTTTCTATGAATGCTTTGATACGTTATGATGTTCAAATTTACTCAATGTGTTATATTGTGTAAATCCTAGACTTGTGCAAATCTTTTAGCATCTGTACAAGTGTTTCAACTATGCTTTGACATAAATTGTTTAAATTTGAGTATTCTATATTCACGAATTGTTTAAGATATACGTCAATGCCGTTTGTTTCAGCTAGACAAAGTTTTGAATATTTTATCGATTTTACATTAAATCTTTGAAATATTATTGATGTTAGGTAGAGCCATCCAACCCGGATTGTTTCGGGGCGGATTCAGATTCAAATCTGAGATGAACAACCCTAATATTGGGTATTTTTATGTCAAAAAATCATGACCGACCCGTGAGGTGGTCAACCAAACGCATAGTCGTTTAGCATGAAGTGTTATACAACGCAGGGCATATGGGTTGATCACCCAACGTGCCTGTAAGACCAAGACGGTTCATAGTTGAATTACTATAGAACCTTTACGAAAACAAAAACAATGTTCAAGGTCTTTCAACCGCTCAGTATATATAGTCAGTATGTAGTTTCGAAAATTCAAAATAACAGATCTTGTTATTCAGATTGATTCGTAGTCTCTTCACAACTATTGTTCAGTTATTGAAGTACTCTTCAGAGTAATTATTTAATTAATATTTATGTTATCCTTATTAACTGTTATTATTTGCTAAGCTTTGTAGCTCATTCTTGCTTTGAATTAAATGTTTTCAGCTAAGCCAGATCATGCAGAGGGTTCGGGTAAGGACAAAAGGAAGAATAAGGTGGAAGGATCGTAGAACGATCTGTCTGTAATAGATAGAATATTTGTAATGATATTTTATATAATATAATGTAAGAACACGTTAAAGGTCTCAGAACCTGGGAATTGTAAGATTACGTTTGTAATAGCTAGTAATTACCTTCATAATGTTAATATTAATTAGTTGTTGGTTGTGGATGAATAGTACCATGGTGCACCAGATACAAGTTTGAAGGAACCTAGATTTGGGGGTGTCACAGGTGTTCCATATTTCGTGAATTCAATTGCTTGATTGAAATTATCAAGATTCTCGTCTCAAAAATAGACGTTGGGTTAAGGTATCGAGAGAGTTCCATTAAAGTTACTTACTAGAAACGATTCGGGCGATGACCACCTCACGTAAGCGTGTCGTGGAGTCTATCATTTGGTATCAGAGCTACGTTTTTTAGCTAAGTATCTATCTTTATTTTACTGTTAAATTTGTGAAAAAAAGAGTATAGAAAATTTTAATTCAGTTATTTCAATTTGTTAGTAGATTTCATCTTCAATTCCGTACTCGTGATTGTTGAAACTTCGTATCCACACATACTATATTTGTTCGTGATAAGTTGTTTGAGAATTGATTGGTAAAACTGAGAATTTGCTAGGGGAATTTGAAAAGAATCTATTAAAGAGAATATTTAGAGGTGAAAGGCTTAGTGGTGAGATCATTAGAGGGTAAAAGCCTAGTGAGTGCATACACGAGGGATTCATCATTGTTGAGCGAAACACGTAAGGCGATGGTAAGGAAATTTATTATTTTTTTCTATTAACTTTTGTTTTGCAGCTAATAATGTCTGGTATGAAAGATAATGGTTTGTGTGGAGAGGGATCTTCCACAAAAGGACAAAGGGAAGGATCAAGTGTGGACTTGGACGTTCTACTACAAGTAATTCAGAAATTAGATCTTTTTAATGATAGATTTGAGAGGATTGAAAGTATTCAAAGAGAGCAATCACAAGTGATCATGGGTTCTCAAAAGAAGGAGAAGGTGCAAAAAAAATGAGAATAGGGATAACGAGGAGGATTCCTATGAAGAGGAGTTTGACCCAGATGTTGGAAGGCGATTTGAGGCCAGGAATAGGAGATAAATGGATGATAGAGGTGATTAGAGGGATCGGGTGGATGATAACTTAGGAAGTATTAAATTGAAGATTCCATCTTTCTAAGGGAGGAGTGATCCTGAGGCTTATCTTGATTGGGAGAAGAAAATAGAATGGGTTTTTGAAGTTCAAAACTATTCAGAATGCAAGAAGGTACAGTTGGCAGCTACATAGTTTACAGATTATGCCATCACTTAGTGGGATCAATTGAAGACTAGTAGGAGGCGATGTGGAGAGTGGCCAATTGAGACTTGCGTTGAGATGAAGGCAGTTATGAAGAAAAGATTTGTACCAAGCCACTATCATCGGGACTTGTTTCGGAGTTTGCAGACTTTGAAGCAAGGGAGTAGGAGTGTGGAGGATTGCTACAAGGAAATGGAGATGCTAATGGCTAGGGCTAATATCGATGAAGATAACGAGGCGACAATGGCTCGATTTTCAGCAGGCTTAAACTGGGATATAGCTGATTTGGTGGAACGACAACATTACGTGGCCTTGGAGGATATGGTACACATGGCTACCAAGATTGAGAAGCAACTTAAGAGGAGAGGTGGTCAACGGTCAATACCTAACTCGGGTTCGTCATGGAAATCTAATGTTGCGAAGCGAGAGGAGAAGCTAGTTGTGAACACACCGAAAGTGAAGCTTAAAACGGATATGACTAATCGAGGAAAGCAAGGTAAAAATGAGCGACCTTTTTTTAGTTTTAATCGAGATATTATTTGTTTTAAATTTCAAGGTAAAGGTCATATTGCAAGTCAATGTCCAAATTAACGGATAATGATATTACGTGATAATGAGGAAGTGGAAACCGAAGAGGAAGAAAGTGACATTGATTCGATGCCACCATTGGAGGAAGCGGAAGATAGGGAAGTTGCCAAGTTTGGCGAAGTCTTGGTTACCCGAAGGGTACTTAGTGCGCAGGTGAAGGAAGAAAGCAGTGAACAGCGGGAAAATTTGTTTCACACTCGGTGCATTGTGAATGGAAAGATTTGTTGTGTCGTGATTGACGGGGGTAGTTGCACGAATGTAGCAAGTAAGGCTATGGTAGAAAAGTTGGGACTTTCCAAAACCAAACATCCTCAACCATATCGATTGCAGTGGCTTAACGACAGTAATGAGATTAAGGTGACTAAACAAGTGTTTGTGCCATTTACTATTGGAAGGTATGTTGATGAAATTTTGTGCGACGTGGTTCCAATGCAGGCGAGTCACATATTGTTTGGTCAACCGTTGCAATTTGACAGGCGTGTGAAGGATGATGGCTTTACAAATGAGTATTCTTTTATTCACAATAAAAGGAAGGTTATTTTATGTCCTATGTCACCCTAACAGGTGCATGAGGATCAAATTCACTTGCAGAAAGATCATGAAAAAAGAAAAGAGAGTGAGGAGAAGAAAATCGAGAGGAAAAAAATATTGAGGGGAAAAATAAGAGAGAAAAAGAAAGAGAGAAAAGAAAAGATGAGGAGCGAAAAATAAATATTTATGCAAAAAAGAGTGATGTGAGACGAGCTTTAGATGCTAAGTAGCCGATGATTATACGTCGGTATAAGGAGGCACTTTTGAATACTAACGCTAACAATTCTTCTTTTCCTAATGTTGTTTCATCTATTTTGCAGGATTATACAGATGTGTTTCTTGAGAAGCTTCCACAAGGACTACCACATATTCGGGAAATTGAACATCAGATTGATTTCGTACCCAGTGCTACCATTCCAAACAGTCCAACATATCGGAGTAATCTCGAGGAGACGAAAGAGTTACAATGACAAGTTGGCGAGCTGATGGAGAAAGGGTTCGTAAGGGAAAGCATGAGTCCAAGTGCAGTTCCAGTGATCTTAGTGCCAAAGAAGAATGGGAAATGGCGGATGCGTATTGATTGTCGTGCGACAAATAATATTACGATAAAATATCGACATCTCATTCCTCGTTTAGATGACATGTTGGATGAATTGCATGGGTCCTGTATATTTTCTAAAATTGAGTTGAAAAGTGGCTATCATCAAATTAGAATACAAGAGAGTGATAAATGAAAAACTGCTTTCAAAACAAAATATGGGTTATATGAGTGGCTAGTGTTACCTTTTGGTTTAACTAATGCTCCTAGTACTTTCATGAGACTAATGAACCATGTTTTACGATCATTCATTAGAAAATTTGTGCTAGTTTATTTTGATGATATTTTGATATATAGCAAAAACTTGGACGAACATACGTTGTATTTAAAATCAATTTTAGATGTTCTTAAAAAAGAAAAGTTATTTGCTAACATGGATAAGTGCACGTTTTGTATGGATTGAGTTGTGTTCCTTGGTTTTGTTGTTAGTTCACTAGGAGTACTGGTTGATGAAGAGAAGATACATGCAATCCGTGAATGGCCGAGTCCGACGATTATGAGTCAAGTTTGTAACTTCCATGGACTGGCTAGTTTCTACCGATGTTTCGTGAGGAACTTCAGCGACATCACAATGCCACTAACAGAAATGATCAAGAAGAGTATCGGTTTTAAATGGGGAGATGAGCAGGAAAAGGCGTTTAATTTGATTAAAGATAAATTAACTAATGCACCTTTACTTGTTTTGCCTAATTTTGCTAAAACCTTTGAAATTGAGTGTGCTGTTTCAAGATTAAGAATTGGAGATGTGTTGATGCAAGAAGAAAAATTGGTGGCGTACTTTAGCGAGAAGTTGAGTGGGGCAACTTTAAACTATCCTACTTACGACAAGGAGATGTACGCGTTGGTTCGAGCGTTGGAGACGTGGCAGCACTACCTTTGGCCTAAAGAGTTCGTGATTCACACCGATCATGAATCATTGAAGTACTTGAAAGGTCAGCACAAATTGAACAAGAGGCATGCACGATGGATGGAGTTTATAGAGACATTTCCATATGTCATTTGGTACAACCAAGGTAAAGAAAATGTCGTTGCAGATGCTTTATCTCGTAGGTATGTGTTGTTAAATACTCTTGATACGAAATTACTTGGTTTTGAATGAATCAAAGAATTATATGTTGATGACAATGATTTCTGTGAAGAGTTTAAAACTTGTGAAAAGAATGTTGTAGGTAAATACTTCAAAGTTGATGGTTTTCTATTTCCTGAAAATAAGTTGTGTATACCTGCATGTTCTTTACGTGAGTTGTTGGTTAAAGAGTCGCATGGGGGAGGTTGGATGGGTCATTTTGGTGTTGAAAAAACTTTATCTGTTTTAAAAGAGCATTTTTATTATCCTCATATGAAACGAGATGTGGAACGAATTTGTTATAGATGCATTATGTGTCATCAAGCTAAATCTCATGTTCAACCCCATGGATTGTATACACCATTGCCTATTCCTAATGAACCTTGGATTGATTTGTCTATGGATTTTGTGTTAGGTTTACCTAGGTTTAAGCGTGGTCATGATTCTATATTTGTGGTTGTGGATAGATTTCGAAAATGACACATTTTATTCCATGTCAAAAAACTGATGATGCATCCCATGTTGCTGATTTATTCTTTAAGGAAATAGTGTGTTTGCATGGCATGCCAAGAACAATTGTTTCGGATAGAGATTCTAAATTTTTGAGCTTTTTTTGGAAGACTTTGTGGTGTAAGTTGGGTACTAAGCTGTTATTTTCAACTACTTGTCATTCACAAACTGATGATCAAACTGAAGTAGTAAATGAGATTTTATCTGCATTATTACGGGCTATCATTAAAAAGAATATTAAACATTGGGACGAGTGTTTGCCGCATATTGAGTTTGTGTATAATAGATCTGTTCATTCTGCTACTCAATTTTCGCCATTTGAAATTGTATATGGTCTTAATCCTTTGACACCGTTGGATTTATCACCATTACCTGTTTCTGAGTATACTAACATGGATGGACAGAATAAGGCTGAATTTGTTAAGCAGATACATGAGAAGGCCAGATTCAAGATCGAAAAGAGGACGGAGCAATATGCAAAATAGGCCAACTAGGGTCGACGTCAAGTTATCTTTGAACCAGGAGATTGGGTGTGGTTACACATGCGGAAGGAGAGTTTTCTGGCTCAAAGATAATCAAAATTGCTTCCGAGGGGAGATGGACCGTTTCAAGTTCTTGAGTGCATTAATGATAATGCCTACAAATTGGATTTTACCTGGTGAGTATAATGTTAGAGCGGCATTCAATGTTACTGATCTAAGTCTGTTTAGTGTAGGTGACGATTTGAGGACAAATCCTTTTTAAGAGGAAATGAATGATGAGGACATCGTTAGCTCAGGAATGCAATCCAACTATGAAGCGGATCCGGTGCAAGTTTCGGTGGGACCAGTGATGAGGGCTAGAGCTAAGCGCTTTAAGGAAGGATTACTTGTTCTTATTCAAGTCATTTGGGAAGAGAAAGGATGTGACGAACAAGATTTTTGTAATTTAATTTAAATATTTATTGAATTGAATAAATATTTTGTTAGGTTTGTATATGACGCGAACATGCAATCAAATTACATAAATAAAGCGGAAGCGCGATAAAATCGAATTTTTAAAATTTTATACAAACCATCTCCATGATCAATCTATGTGCTCAATTAACGATATAAACGAAAGAGATAGAGATTAAGAAATTATACCCTCGTAGTACCGTGCTTTCTCGGGTACAAGTTCACCTCCAATTCCTTCGCGTTCTCCTTGAATTCCATCGACTAAATTCCTTTGCTTGATCAACGTTAGCCACCCAAGTGTTTGGCCTCTAGAGGTGATCCACCAAGGAAGAATAGTTATTCAAGAAGATGGGTGTTGGCAAAACCCTAGTTTCTATCTCTATAGAAATTGTAAGTACTCTCCACAATCTAATGCAAGAATGTGTAACCCTAATCTATGATAAGACTTCTCTTATTTATAGATGTAGGAATAACCCTTCCCTAAACTATTTAGGATTAGGATTTCTATTATAATTAAACTCATTTAATTAATTATGCTCCTAATCCAATTAGGAATTCATGAGAGAGTACTTCTATTAATTAATTCTCAATCCCTATTAGGAATTAAATAATAGTAACAGTAATAATAATAATAAGACTCCTCTTATTAATTTATATTTAATATTTTTAAAATATTAAATTATAAATATTAAGCTATTTAATTTATTCTATCTCCATAGATTAAATTAAATACACTTAACTTATTATTACAATTATGCCATTTACTTCTTAAATAAATATTTTCCTTTTGCGGTGTGACCCTTTAGGTTCTCCATATTAAACCGGTTGTGAATAAATCAATTAAAACAATTCTAATCTTATTTAAATAAATAAATTAAACTATTTAATTGATTTAAATAAATAATATTTATTCTACAATAAGGGTAAGCCCCCTTAGCGATCAACGACTTTCCAGATAATATAAATTTCAACATTAATCACAAAAGAACCTTTCAGTGCATAGTTACCGTACAATTCAATCTTTCTACCATACAATGTCCTAATTAAATATAAGACATGGAATTACTGTCAAGTCTTATTTTATTTAATTATATGTATTTCGATTCCCAAATGCACAACTCTAAATAATGCAAATTAGAAACTCCTTTCTAATTTCATTCTGCCTTGGCCAAGGACTACTGAGTTGTCATTTATCGAATCACATAGGACATTCACATCTTTTACTAGATGTGGTAGATTCTTTGTTGATTATTCACCTATGTCCATGTATAACTTATAATACCCAATCATACCCTTTGATATACCCTAATGGTCTTAAGGGACATGTCAAAGTATAACTCATCATACACAAGATACTATGATGATCTCAAATCCAAGGATCACTTGTACTACTATCACTATAGGAATTCCTATTGACAGGCGAGTAAAACTTCATTAGGTATTCCTTAGCGAGTTACGTTCAGTGAACTTATTCTCCAATAAACACCTACATACTTGCTTTAGTGTCTCCACACAAATGATTATGAGATCAATCATCCTCTTCTTAAGAGCAAGCAACGTATGTACTAATCTATCTGGATTCACTAAACCCCTTTTTAGTAATCCAACGATTAGGAACGTTTTTAGTTTGTGAGCTATCTAGAATTTAGATCTCATTAGCATGATCACCATCATGATTCTAAAAGCATTGCTCAAAACTATGGGTTTATCACATTTAATATAACAACACCATGTAGACAATGTAAAATGCCTTTTATAACTGAATAAGATTACAAAGTATATGCTACATCATATCAAATATGATTGGCTTGTGTGCATACTACTTTCAATCTCCCACTTGCACTAAAGTCAATTGTCATGGTATCCAATACCCTTCTTCTCTAAGTGACGATCATCTTGCTATTTGGATAAAGCTTCAATAAATGGATATGCAATGTTGTTCTTGAGAGTCCACTATCTCTATAGTGACTTTTTCTTCTTTCAATGATTCCTCTAATCAAATGAAAGTGCCGAAACACATGTTTGAATCCAAGATGAGACTTAGGAACTATTCATAGTTTTGTAATGAACTTTTCATCCAAACAATCAACTTGCAGCTTCATTTACAGCTATATACTTTGTCTTTGTCACTAAACCAGGAACTCTTTGCTATTTTGGAACCTTTCCAATTCACTGCACCACCAATCAAGGTAACAATTTACCCTAAACTGGATTTGTTATCGTCTTGGTCAGTCTGAAAAACTTGAGTCTTTTTAGCCCTCTAGTTTTAATTCAGACCTACCAAGTATCATGATCACATCTTCAATACCGGTTAAGTACTTAAGATGTTTATCACTGTCTTACAGTGATCTTCTCCAGAATATGACTGATTAACATCAGACCTTGTATATTCGTTGCATACATGATAATAACTCATGTGATCTCTCTTTTATTGGAGATAATTTTAGAGAGATACACTCCATGGCTCATCATCATAAGACCTCTCTTGGAGTTTGCCATGCTAAACGCCTTTAGCATCGAATGATTATACGTTCATTGGGTCAAGCTGAACAACCTTTTAAATCTATCTATATAGATTTATATCCCCAATTTATAGGATGCTCCTCCCAAGTTATTCATGGAGAAATCTTTAGGCAATTTTATCTTTACTGATTGTAGCATTGGTGTGTTATTCCTTATCAGTAATATATCAACATATAATACTAGGAATGTCACAGTGCTCCCACTGATCTTTTTGTACACACTAAGTTCATTCTCGTTTTTTGATAAAATCAAACTCTTTTGATTGTCTCATCAAAATGAATGTTTCATCTTTGAGAAGCTTGCTTCAATCCATAAATGGATCATTGTAGCTTAGAAACACGATTTGCTTCAACCTTTGAAACATATTCCTTTGGCTGTATCATACATACATTCTCTTCAAGTCTTCATTGAGGAAGGACGTCTCCACACCCATTTGCCAGATTTCGTAATAAGCTGCAATCACAAGCAAAATCCAAATGGACTTGAGCATTACCCGATAATAAGGTTTTATCACAGTCAACTCCTTAACTTTATTTGAAACCTTTTAAACGGGTCTGGTCTTATAGGTCTCCACCTTGCCATTTGCCCCAGTCTTTTCTTAAAAGACCCATATACACCCTTTAGACACTATGCCTTTCGGTGGAGTAACCAAGTCTATACTTGGTTCTCATACATGGAGTCCATTTCGGATTTCATGGCCATTTGCCATTTCTCTGAGTGTCATCTACTCATAGCCTCATCGTATATAACTAGATCATCATCCTCTATGATGCGTACCTCATCATCATCCTCTATGATGAATCTATACTTCCCAGGTATCTTCGGTACTCTTCCAGATTTACAATTCGGTTGTGGTACAATAGGTCTATCTACAGGTCCCTCAGTTTGACTTAAAGTGCTTTGTGGTTCTTGAACTCTTTCAAGATCTATTACCCTCCCAATAGCTCCTTCAATGATAAACACCTTTATATAAGAAGGTAGCGTCTAGGATTATAGTAATAATACCCTAAACTTTCTTTAGGATATCCCACAACTCTGCACTTGTCAGATTTTGTCCCAAACTTATCTTTTGAAACCTTTTCACATAAGTTGGACAACCCCTTATCTTAACATACTTCAGATTAGGAATCCTCCCTATCCATAACTTTTATGGAGTCTTGGGGCCGAATTTTGAGGTTACCTTATTTTGTAGATATGCAGCCGTTTCTAGGGTATAACCCCAGATGGATACTAGAATATCAGTAAAAATCATTATGGACCGCACCATGTTCAACAAGGTACAATTTCTCTTTTAGATACACCGATCAATTATTATGTATTAGGAGGTGTCCATTATGAGAAAATACCATTTTGAGATGATCTAGAAACTCATTGTACAAGTATTCTTTCTTCGATCTGATCAAAGAATCTTAATACTTTGTCAATTTGTTTCACTTCTGAATTCTTTGAACCTTTCAAATGATTCAGACTTGTATTTCATCAAATACACATATTCAACTCTTTGAATGATCATCTCCTTTTCTTTTACTAGTTTGTTCAATTTACAAAATTATTTTTCATGTAAGTCAAGTTTACAAAGTCCATCAAGTGATCTTCCAGTTTCAAACAAAACATTATCATTAAAAATAGAACAACAATTGTTCTTAAATATAATACTAGAACCTTCCTTGTCCAACAGCGGAAGTAATAATGTTTCTAAAGAGAACTGAAACATAATAACAACTTATTAACTTAATAGACTTGCCTATAGGCAACGCTAAAATATAAGTTTCTACAGCTAATGTAGCAACCATTGCTCCATTCTCCACACGTAAGATTACTTACTCTTTGTTTAGCTTTCTACTTCTGTTTAGTCTCTGCATTGGATTGCATATGTGAGAACTATAACCGGTATCCAATACCCAAGTAGAACCTTGACTTACAGAAAAATTTATTTCAATCATGAACAAACCTATATATGTAACCGAAGCTTCACTAAGCTTCTTCTAGTTAGCCTATGCAAGATCTTGCTTATAGTTTCCTTTCCAGTGTCCAGGCTTATTGCAGTGGAAGCAAACTCCTTTACTATATGTATTAGTTTTGTTCTTAGTATCCTTAGTTATTGCCTTTCCTTATACCTTCTCTGAATTGTTCTTCTTTTAAGAAGATCCTTTGGCCCTCTTCCGCTTCCTAGAAGAATCGTCTATCAGTAAGACTTGGTCTTTCTTGGTTGAAAAGTGACTCTTTACAGTTTTCAACGTGTTTAAACAACTCATGCACGCTGACATATAGCTTGTTCACGTGGAAATTCACAACAAATTGTGAGAAAGAGTCCGGGAATGATCGCAAGATCAAATCTTGGATCAACTCTTCATCCAATACAAAACCCAGTTGTCCTAATTGTTCAATCAGATTGATCATTTTTAGGACATTTGTCTATACTGTAGTGCCATCGGTTATTCTAGATTGGAAGAGCTCCTTAGATATCTAATATCTAGCAGTCCTACTTTCCTCACCATTCAACTCCTTGAAGGTGCAGGAGTACAGTAGGAGCATCCATAGTTTCATGCTGACGCTGAAGCTTGTTACTCATGGATGCGAGCATGATGCATTGAGCCAACTGTGCATCATTTTGCCACTTTCTAAAAGTAGCAATCTCTTCCTCAGAGGCATTGTCCGCAACCATTGTAGGGATAAGCATATTAAGGACATAAGATAGCTTTTCAGCCTTGAGAACTATTCCTAGATTCCTTAACCAGTCCGTGTAATTCGGTCCAGTTAATTAGCATCTAATATGCTACGCAGTGATAGTGAATTAGACATTGTAACAATTTTTTAAATGAAATAGACAACATTTTAGCATACATTCATTTAATTAATTACCAAAATAAATTAGGTTTTTATTTTAAATTGGTATCTCTCACTTTTTCATCAAACTATATTACCCTCAATATATAGTTCGACAATTCTAATTAAAGATGTGCTAGTGAGACTAAGGATCCCATTTCAAATATATATAGACTTGTGGTGACACAACAAATGATATATAAATAAATAGGTAGACAACTATTGTCAATTACATCTATATGTAACTCCTTGTATTTTGCCTCTTAGATTATTTTGATCAAGTGGTGACACATCCGAATCAAAATTATCCAAGTTAAGTCCATCCTAGCACTTTCATATATGTGAAGAGAAAAATACCGTCCTTGTGGTGACACAACAAAACAGTAATGTTCAATTCCTTAATAAGCATCAAATGTTATAATGCAACATCTTAAATATTTAATATTTGCCTTGTGGTGACACAACAAACTCATATTAAATATTCAATACTCTATTGCTTTACCATGCTAAAAGGCGACGTTCGATATTCTAAATATCTTTGAACGCTTAGGACTTAATATGATTTCTTTGAGGGATTTGTTATTATTAGTCTCATCTTGTTTAGCGCGCATGCACATATATATATAAAATACACGTCATATTATTTAACATGCGAAGCATGTTGGATAATATAAAATATATATATATATATATATAGTAAGCATGCATATATAGAATACTATATTCTATCCGGATTGATTATGGACTTTTATTCTAGTTTGGTTCACTAGAGCCACCAAGTGAACCAAAAGGTCAAACCTAGAGTGCAAGAATTAAATTTAAATATAACTATTATATTTAAACGCGGGCTCCATTACAAACGGGTCTTCATGCGCTCCTTGCTCCTTTGTTTCCAATTCTTCAAAATTAATTCTAACTAGTCCTATTACAAAAAAACTATTTACAATAAATAGAAACCTTGATCAGCAGTCAAGGGAAAGTACATAGGAGGGAGATAGAATTTTACATTAAGAAAAATTAGAGAAGACGAGGTATGCAGACCCTATTTATAAAACCCCATACATTCAAGCATCCTCTAAAATAATTCCAATCAGACATTGGTCAATAGTCCATAATTAATCCCAATTTATTATCATACATATCTCTATATATATCAATAAATAACATTTATCGCATGAATATTAAAACCATTCCATATATGCATTGATATCAATTAATGAGCAAAGGTTTTGCTAATATTTAGTTTTGAAACAAAATAAACTCTTTTATTTTAATCAAAAACCAAATCCAAATTAAACTCCTTTAATTTTAGCAATCTGAAATCCTATTCCAGATAAAATAAACATCTTTATTTTAAACTTATATCAATTAAATAAACCATTTATTTTAATTGAAGGAAAAATTATTTTTCGGATTCTGCTGTCCGGCACAGCTGCGCCCAGAATGAACTTGGAAACGGCGCAGCTACGCCGCGTAGCAGATTCAGAAAAATAGATTCTGCCCAAAAAATTCGATCCAATCGCATACCATACATACATGGAATCATCAAAATCGATAATTAGCACAAGATTAGGCTTTGATACCACTGTTAGGTTTGTATATGACACGAACATACAATCAAATTACATAAATAAAGTTGAAGCGGGATAAAATCGGATTTTTAAAATTTTATACAAACCATCTCTATGATCAATCTATGTGCTCAATTAACGATATAAACGAAAGATATAGAGATTAAGAAATTATACCCTCGTAGAACCGTGCTTCCTCGGGTACAAGTTCACCTCCAATTCCTTTGCGTTCTCCTTGAATTCCACCGACTAAATTCCTTTGCTTGATCAACGTTAGCCACCCAAGTGTTTGGCCTCTAGAGGTGATCCACCAAGGAAGAATAGTTATTCAAGAAGATGGGTGTTGGCAAAACCCTAGTTTCTATCTCTATAGAAATTATAAGTACTCTCCACAATCTAATGCAAGAATGTGTAACCCTAATCTATGATAAGACTCCTCTTATTTATAGATGCAGGAATAACCCTTCCCTAAACTATTTAGGATTAGGATTTCTATTATAATTAAACTCATTTAATTAATTATGCTCCTAATCCAATTAGGAATTCATGAGAGAGTACTTCTATTAATTAATTCTCAATCCCTATTAGGAATTAAATAATAGTAACAGTAATAATAATAATAAGACTCCTCTTATTAATTTATATTTAATATTTTTAAAATATTAAATTATAAATATTAAGCTATTTAATTTATTCTATCTCCATAGATTAAATTAAATACACTGAACTTATTATTACAATTATGCCATTTACTTCTTAAATAAATATTTTCCTTTTGCGGTGTGACCCTTTAGGTTCTCCATATTAAACCGGTTGTGAATAAATCAATTAAAACAATTCTAATCTTATTTAAATAAATAAATTAAACTATTTAATTGATTTAAATAAATAATATTTATTCTACAATAAGGGTAAGCCCCCTTAGCGATCAACGACTTTCCAGATAATATAAATTTCAACATTAATCACAAAAGAACCTTTCAGTGCATAGTTACCGTATAATTCAATCTTTCTACCATACAATGTCCTAATTAAATATAAGACATGGAATTACTGTCAAGTCTTATTTTATTTAATTATATGTATTTCGATTCCCAAATGCACAACTCTAAATAATGCAAATTAGAAACTCCTTTCTAATTTCATTCTGCCTTGGCCAAGGACTACTGAGTTGTCATTTATCGAATCACATAGGACATTCACATCTTTTACTAAACGTGGTAGATTCTTTGTTGATTATTCACCTATCTCCATGTATAACTTATTATACCCAATCATACCCTTTGATATACCCTAAAGGTCTTAAGGGACATGTCAAAGTATAACTCATCATATACAAGATACTATGATGATCTCAAGTCCAAGGATCACTTTTACTACTATCACTATAGGAATTCCTATTGACAGGCGAGTAAAACTCCATTAGGTATTCCTTATCGAGTCACGTTCAGTGAACTTATTCTCCAATAAACACCTACATACTTGCTTTAGTGTCTCCACACAAATGATTATGAGATCAATCATCCTCTTCTTAAGAGCAAGCAACGTATGTACTAATCTATCCGGATTCACTAATCCCCTTTTTAGTAATCCAACAATTAGGAACGTTTTTAGTTTGTGAGCTATCGAGAATTTAGATCTCATTAGCATGATCACCATCATGATTCTAAAAGCATTGCTCAAAACTATGGGTTTATCACATTTAATATAACAGCACCATGTAGATAATGTAAAATGCCTTTTATAACTGAATAAGATTACAAAGTATATGCTACATCATATCAAATATGATTGGCTTGTGTGCATACTATTTTCATATTTTACGATGATTTGATTGTTGAATTAATTGAGTAATTGATGAATTGTGGTAGATTAATTTATTTATATATGTTACATTAGTAAAATTGATGTGGAGAATTTTTATATTCAAAGTATGTATTTAATTGAATTTATTTGATTAAATGCATTATTTAAATAAGCATAATATTATTTCTAATTAATTTAATAATTAATTAGAGATTTAATATATTGTCATTATTAATAAAGGAAAATTTTATTTATGTGACTATGTGATTTAATGTTGAATTATTCTATTTTATTTAATTGATTTAGATGAGATTATTTAATTAAATATGTGACATGAACTATATAATAAGTAAATTATTAAAATAAATTAGAAAGGAGAAATAAGTGAGTAACCAAACATGACCTTACTAGGGCGCCTCGACCCAGCTTTCTCTGTCGAGCTCGCCTCGACGAGTTCCCGCAAGCCAATAAGCTCGCCCCGGCGCGAATTCGCCCCGACGCGGATTTTGTAGTTCAACGAGCTCGCCCCGGCGCGAATTCGCCCAGGCCCGAATTTTATAGTTCAACAAGCTCGCCCCGGCGCAGTTATCCAAATTTGACCTGACGCGTTTTTCGAGATTCTAATGCGGATTTCTTTAATTGATGAGTTATTTTCAGTATATTTTAGATTCCTATTGTAATTAGGTTACTTCTAGTTTAGAGTTTGATTCTAAATTGATTGTTATTTCCTTTTTAAGATTCTAGGATTACATAGCTAGCATAAATAAATTTTATGATTGTAATTCATCAACAATTCAATAATTATTCAGAGTTTAATCATAATTGAGAGCTATTATCTACTTTTGGTTCTTTGAAGAATTTCTAAGCTATTTTCTTAGTTTTTCTTTGAAATTCCTAATTAAATTATCGTATAACAATCCATAGTTGTGTGTGGCGTTGTTCTACCACATCATTCAATTGTACGAAGATTATCGTTTGTTCTTCAATGAGGGTCTAAGTGTTGTTGGTGTTCCATACTTTGCGAATTCAATTGCTTGATCGAAATTATCAAGATTCTCGTCTCAAAAATAGACGTTGGGTTAAGGTATCAAGAGAGTTCCATTAAAGTTGCTTACTAGAAATGATTCGTGTGACAACCACCTCATGCAAGCATGTCGTGAAGTCTATCATCAGTGCGGACCGAAGGATTCGGGATAGACAAGGGGAAAAGAAGAACTAATGATTAAGGATGTTTGTATAGTGTATAGCTATAATAGATGAACGATAATATGATTTGTTGTAAGTGCGTAGTCAATGATCTATGAATAGAATGATATTTAAATCTGGATGTGTTATCATAAATAATTACAATCAGTGTATTAAAGTGAAACATATTTTTTATAAGATCATGAGGATCTACAATGTAATAACAGATAGTAAAGGTTGCAGATTCTTGAATATAAGGAATTGATGTATTAATTGGTATCAAAGCAAGGTTATGTTCATTAATTTATGAATAAAAATTGTAATATTGAGATGATGTGTAGTACCGTGACGCACCAGGTCCGAGGTTAAAGGGACTCGGATTTGGGAGCGTTACATTTAACACGCCTAATGTGCATGTCATCTTAATAAAAAACAATGACCTATATATTTACAGGTCATGATTTATGTTTATTGTTGATATACTCATATTTTCAAAAGAACTCACTTTTTAGTCTTTTACGTATTTACGTCCTCTCTCACGCTTCTATTTCACTTTGTTATGCGATAATGCAATAAATATTTAAAAAATAAATAGGATGGCATAAAAATGTACATTATGCCATCCTATTGTTTATTAGCCATGGATCCTGAAGCGCCGAGTAGTTCCACTGCTCATCGAGCTTGTTCTGGGGTTCGTCCTCGTAGGTTGTGTGACACCCCCAAATTCAGGTACTCTTATCTCAAACTTAGTGCTCATGATCCATTCATCTAACATACATTTAACTACCCATACGATACATAAAAGCATCAATAATTACATCACATGATAATGATTAACTCACACTATAATCCCAGGCCTTATCAAACGTTAATCTTACATATCAAGTCTTAATACAAAAACATTAATATTGTCCTTATACAAAAGTTCGTTCAATAACTAATACAATCTGAGGCTATTCAACTGCCTTAGCCTTGCCTTTGTTCTTTCCAGAACCACTGGCCTTCTCCGTGTTAACTATAAGATAGGTTATAAAGTAAGAATGAGCAACGAGTTTGCTCAGCAAGTATGTGACAATAATAACTAACAATCGTTGAAAGAGCGTATAGCTTCAATGAGTTTAACAATTTCGAATAATGTAGGATACACTATCAATGAATCAAACATGAATAAATTTTCAAGAATTATGGTTTGAACAATTTCAAAGCTTAGGTATTTCTTGAATAATCAATCCTTAGGTATCTAAATAATAGTAATCCTGGCGGTTCAAACATAAATATAATTTATGGCTGGGGGTCACTAAGGACAGTTGAACTCTGAGAAGGTTAACAATATAATTGCTGAAAAGCCTTCGGATAAACAGGTACATGAGGTGATCAGTCTCGTCGTACCTTACGTTATGCATAACATTTAATCCTCTATGCGCGCAAGTCGAATCCACGACTTATAAATAATGTTCATCTCAGTATACAAGAATTTTGCACCAAAGTAATTGGTTTGGATAGCTCTTTCAAAATATCTTAATCGACGGTTTATATCGTCATTAGTCTAGCTGAATCAAATGACATAGACTTATTTTTCTCAATAATGAATATGAATTCGGGTTCTTAATGTTTAATATTCTTATTTGGGAAATTTTCTTAAGCATAGGTATAAGAATAATCTTATTCAATCAATAACAATTCAAGTTTAACAATTTCCTTTAACTACAAACTTGTACGAAACAATAAGAGTGTACAAGTAAGAAGTACTTGCAATTGATATAACATCTAGTTTACTTGTACAAAACAATGAGTGTACAAGTTACAAAACTTGCATGGTATATCAACTTTTCCTTCCTTAAGCTTTGTGCCCCGGTTGACCTACATATATAAGTCGTAATCCGGTCTGTCGATTAGTTTCTATTGTATAATGACACTTACATCGATCTAACGTTATTTAGATCCCTCCTCTATAAACCCTACACTAATCCTTCATCCTCACTTTACTTACTTCATCTCTCTTTGTCACCTTTACTAGATAATCCCCTTATTGATCTTCCACAAGTAAGGTAATCATTATTACTACAATTTTTTATGACTTTACTCACATTATTCATTATTTATTAAACATCTTCACAAATAAAATAACTTTATTTTATTCGTTCAACCCTTTCTCCAATAGTCTTCATCACTGTCTTTAATATTTATCAATTTTTTCTCGTAATTACCTCGCACAAGTAAAATAATCTTTGTTATTATTTTATTCGTTTAGTCATTCTTACTCCACAATATTCTTTATTCATATTCCTTTAAATCATTTTCATTATTTACCTCACAAATAAAATACTTTCATTATTATTTCATTTGTCCCTTCAAGTCTCATGAATAATCATTAATTATCAACTTACTATCTTTGAGAATAAAATAATTATTAATTATTATTTTATTCGTTTACTCATTTTCCATGTATCCTTATTACCCTTTACAAATAAAACAATTTGAATTTTTTTATTCTTTTCTATTTTACAAATAAAATAATTTTTAATCATTATTTTATTTGTTTAAAAATAATCTCATTTATTATCTTATTTGTTTAATCATTATTATTATTACTATTATATATATATATATATATATATATATATATATACAAAATTTCTTCTGACCGGTTTCACCCGATCCGACCGGACCCAGTTTAACCCGGATCTAGTTAACTGGGAGACCGGTCTAGCGCCCCGGCACTGGGATTGTTCTTGGAACCAGCGCCCCGACGCTGCTCGACAGGAAGGTCTAGTTCAACTTTTCAGTTTTTTTATCTTTGACCCTTTTTGCTTTAATCTTTCATAACTTGCTCATTTTTCATCCAAAAGAGCTCAAATCAATTTTATTATTCCACAAACTTGTATATTTTTATCATTTATCCTTTTAAACTATTTTCTCAAATATTTATTGGTTCAAGACATTGATTCTTCAAGCTAAGGTTTTTATTCCGACGTGTTTTGCTAAATGATTCGTCATGAGTTCATTTTAATTCCGTTTTTGATGATTCCACTTGGGTTGTTTTCGTATTTTATAGATCTTCAACATAAGGTTTTTAGATCATACAAATAACTCACCCATTTTTATTACATTTAACACTATGTTCATGGTTTCAAGTGTTCTACTTTAGGTTATTAACATAACTTCAACATATGAACATTTTACACATCAAAGCATGGTCTAATCACAAAATCTCCAACATAAACCACCTTATGTCTTCAGAATTCACCATGATTCCTATACACAAAATCTTTCCACAACCAAGCATGGCAAGATTAACTACATGACTAACTATACTTATGAACTTGAATATTTTAGTGAGAAAATATTATACCTTGTATGAGCCTTTTTTTTCTTGGAGATGAACTTGAAAAGGGCCTCCACTTCCTTCCTTTTCCAAGACTCCTCTTAAACCTCCAATTTAAAAGAGCTTCCTCTAGATTTCCCTTTTTCTCTCACTCTCTCACTATTTTCTCTCTGTACCCACTTAACCAATTTCAAGTAAACTCTACTCAATGAATTGGAAACTCCTATTTATAGGAGAATTCCCATACATACAATATCCATATACATGTATAAATACATGTATTTAACCATCAAAAGATTGTTTTACCCAATGGTTACACAAATTAGGCAAAAATCTAACCTAATGTTACATTTAGGCCACACCCTAACTCATCATTTCTACCACGTGCTTAAAATAAAAAAAATGGAGCATTATGGCTATCCTAGGCCCTTGGCCAGATTTGAGGGAGAATGAGTACTATATTATTTTTTTTCCCACATGGTGCCTTCTAGAAATTGGACCTCTTTATTAGATCACAATTGGGCCATGTGCATGGACTTAATGCAATTTCATTTTGGGCTTTACACACTTAAGTGTAGGATTAAATCATTAGGCCCAAAAATAACTTTTACTAGCATTCTACTAATTTCATTAGTAACTAAAGCTTTGGGCTATTTAATTCTCATGCAAGCATGCTTTCATTAGTCCACCCATTATTACTTCACATTGGGCTAATATACATAATTAACAAGACTTAATTATTCTTTATAGTAAACTTAATTCATAAATTAATTAATTATCATCTTGGATTTCTTTCGCATCCTCTTCCATGAATTAATAACATACTTGATTAATCCATCATCTTAATTGTTCATCAAACCATACAAGGCTTATTCTCCTAAGCTTAGTTAATTCATAACTTAAGCTTGTCACATATTCTCATAATTTATAATTCATATATGTAATTCATTCTTAATTCTTGTTTATGGAATTTTCTATTTCCATATCTTCTTATCACATAAGTTAACATACACACATAAGTATATACAATCTTTTTGAATAATTCCTCATTCTTAATAATTCATTATACAAAATTTTTGGTCATTACATTCTTCCCCTTTATAAAGATTTCTTCCCCGAAATCGATACAAGGTCACTCAAAGAGATAGGGGTAGTCTCTTTTCACTCTATCTTCTAATTCCCACATAGCCTCTTCGGCGTTGTGGTTCCTCCATATTACCTTAACTAAAGGTATCACTTTATTACGTAATTTATGCTATTTCCTATCGATTATCTCAATCGGAATCTCCTCGTAGGTGAAATCTTTCTCCAATTGAATAGGTTCGTAGGATATCACGTGCTTGTAGTCCGACTTGTACGGTCGCAATACTGAAACATAAAACACATTGTGAATGTGCTCTAGCTTGGGAGGTAATGCCACCTCATAAACCACTTCGTCGATTCTCTTTAGCACTTCGAAAGGTCCTATGAACCTCGAGCTCAACTTTCCCTTCCTTCCGAATCAAATCTTCCCTTTCCAAGGAGATGCCTTCAAGAATACAAAACTGCCAACCTCGAAGTCTCTGTTTCGTCGATGTAGGTCGTCATACTTCTTTTGCCTATCTTGTGCGGCCACCAATCTGGCACTTATTAGCTTCACAATGTCAGCCGTCTGTTGCATTAGTTCTGGCCCCAATAGTCGGCGTTCCCCTACCTCATACCAGCATAAGGACGTTCTGCACTTTCTTCCGTAGAGAGCTTTGTAGGGCGGCATGCCGATGTTCGCATGATAACTAACATTATAGGCAAACTCCACAAGAGGTAGGTGGTCATCCCAACCTCCTTTGAAGTCCATCACGCATGTTCGGAGCATATCCTCCAACGTCTGAATGGTTCTTTTTCTTTGACCATCGGTCTGGGGATGATAAGTTGTGTTTAGCTTTAGTTGAGTTCGCATGCGTTCTTGCAAACTCTTCCAAAAATTCGACGTAAATCGTGGATCTCGGTCGGATACAATTGATATTGGTACTCCATGCCTCGACACAATATCTTTGATATACAGCTTCGCAAGCTGATCTAAATTGGACCTTATCTTAATCGGCAAAAAGTGTGCTGATTTCGTCAGTCTGTCTACAATGACCCATATAACATCGTAACCCTTTGATGTAGTCGGAAGCCCTACCACAAAATCTATCGTGATATGCTCCCATTTCTACTCTAGTATCTCCAACGGCTGCAATAATCCACTCGGCCTTTAATGCTCGGCTTTAACCTTCTGGCATGTCAAGCATTTGTTGACGCATTCAACAACTTCCCGCTTCATGTTTGGCCACCAAAAGTGTTAGTGCAAATCTTTGTACATCTTCATATTCCCTGGGTTAATTGAGTAGACTAAATTGTGTGCCTCATGTAAAATTTCCTCTCTCAACTATGGCACTACCGGAATCTAAACTCGATCTTTATATCTCAGCACTCCATCATTATCCATCCTAAATTTCGCTTCTCCATTCTCTGGTATTCTTTCTTTTATTCTTCCACACCCCTCATCCTTTTCGTGATCCTCTTTATTTATGTCCAATAACATCGGATGAACTTCTAACATAAATAATTTCTCTTCTGTCTCAGTCGGTCTCTTTACCTCCAGCTCCATTCTGACCATTTCCTCTATTAACTTCTCCTGATCTGTCAACATCCCTAACTTTTCTTTTCTCTTCCGGCTCAATGCATCCGCTACTACATTCTCTTTTCCTAGATGATACAGAATCTCATAATCATAGTCTTTAATCAGCTCTAACCACGTCCTTTGTCTCATGCTCAATTCCTTTTGGGTGAAAATATATTTCAGACTCTGGTGGTCCATATATATTTCATATTTTTCTCCATACAGATAGTGCCTCCAGATTTTAAACGCAAACACCACTGCTGCTAGCTCTAAATCATGGGTCGGATACCCCTTCTTATAATCCTTCAGTTGTCGTGACGCATATGCAATAACCTTACCATTCTGCATCAGTATGTAGCCAAGTCCTCGATGCGATGCGTGACTATATAGTATAAATCCCCTTGAATTATCTGGTAAAGACAATACATGCGCTTCACTTAGTCTTTTTTTTAACTCTTGGAAAATTGCTTCGCACTTGTTTGTCCAAACAAACTTCACTGTTTTCCTCGTTAGATTGGTCAGTGGAGTCACTATCTTGGAAAAATCTTGAATGAATCTCTGATAGTACCTTGCTAACCCTAGAAAACTCCTTACCTCCGTAGGTGTCTTGGGTGCTCCCAATTGATTACCGCTTCTACTTTTGCTTGGTCCACTAATATCCCATCTTTATCTATCACGTGTCCCAAGAATTGGACTCTCTCTAGCCAGAACTCGCATTTCAAAATTTTAGCATATAGCTTCTCTCTTCTTAATATCTCTAACACTACTCTCATGTGTTCAGCGTGCTCCACTTGAGTTTTCGAGTAAATCAGGATGTCATCGATGAAAACTACGACGAACTTGTCCAAATATAGCTTAAAGATCCTATTTATCAAGTCCATGAATGCTGCAGGCGTGTTTGTCTATCCAAACGACATTACTAAAAATTCGTAATGTCCATATCTCGTTCTGAAAGCCGTTGGGTATATCTTCTTTTTTGACCTTTAACTAGTGGTATCCAGTCCTTAAATCTATCTTGGAAAAAATATTTGCTCCTTTGAGCTGGTCAAATAAATCATCGATCCTGGGCAAAGGATACTTATTCTTAATCGTGACCTTATTCAATTCTCTATAGTCAATGCAGAGTCTTAATGACCCATTCTTCTTCTTAACAAATAATACCGGTGCTCCCCACGGAGACACGCTCGGCTGAATATATCGCTTATCTAACAGCTCTTGTAGTTATATTATTAATTCATTCATCTCTACTGGTGCCATTCAGTATGGAGCCTTTGAGATCAACGTTGTTCTGGGCACAAAATCTATCGCGAATTCGATCTCCCTATCAGGCGGAAGACCTGGCAACTTATCAGGAAATACGTTTTTGAATTCCCTTACTATCGGTATTTCATTTATCTCTGCTCTCACTCTTTGAGTATCAACAATGTGGGCTGGATAGCCTATACATCCTTTTTTCAAAAGTTTCTTGGCCTGCATTTTCGTCAGATAACATGTCTGTCTAGGCGACATGCTACCATAAAACACTACCTTAGACTGATTCAGAGTTTGAAGGTTTACACATTTCTTCTGACAGTCGATAACTGCCCCATGGCCATATAAACATTTCATCCCTAGGATGACGACAAATTCCCCTAATCAAATTGGAATTAAATTTACATATAGCTTATGTCCCCTAATGTTGGCAAAATAATTCCGATGCACGTGTTCTACGGAGATTACCTCCTTATTAGCGACTTCTATATTTAAAGGATGCTCTAACTTCTCTTGGGGTAAATTTAAACGCCTAGCAAATTCCTCAGATACAAAAAAACAGGTAGCACCAGAATCGAATAACACGTAAGCATTAATATTGTTGATCGGAATAATACCTTACTGGGATCTATCGTTAACACTCCAAAATTAAATCCTTACTCCTACTCTACTAACACAAAAATTAGTATAGCGACAAGTAAGGGTCGATCCCACAGAAAGTGATGTTGTCTTATATTTATCCTAATATTTCTAACAATAAATAAAATGGTGGTTTTGAAAGTTAATTAACTAATTAATAAAAACAAAAATTAAAATGATATGATTAACAAATGAATTAAAGCTTCAGTTCTTCAGTTCAGTTTTACCTTTTCACAATAATGAAGCAACTAAGTATAACACTATTTATCCTTCAATGAAACTAATAGTCCTAGATAACAATAAGCTCTGCTACCCGAAACTCCCCTTAGATTATCACTTAGTGAAACAAGCTCTTCACAAGATTCTAACCATTATACAACCTAGAACAAGCTCCCTAGATTTAATATAACAGCAACCTTAAGAACTAGGGAATTAGACTATTCCAAGCAACAATCACACAAACTCGGATTATTTAACATGTCTTCTGATAATCATAGCAATACATAAAAGCTTGACCACAATTAGTATTACTAATTACTACTTGTGATTAGGAACAATATCAATTATACGTAATATTATCCCTTAATCTAGTAGATGATATTAATTAGATTAACTTAATTGGCCATATCAAATCAATCTAAATAAATAACATTCAAACATTAAATCAGATTATCAAGAATGAATTTCATATGAGAAGAGATAAATAATGAATACTCAAAAAACCATTAATTGTAAATAAGGTTCAACATCCCTTAGAACTGAAAATAAAGAACTTAGCTTGACATGTCTTCAATCTTGCTCCTAAATCTAGGGTTTTCAATTGTGAGCATCCAAGACTTCTAAAACTTAACTAAGAACATATATTTATACTCTTAAAACAAAGTCCTAAAACCCTAAGAAAATAACAATCCAAATTAGGGTCAAATTCCTCAAAGATTACAAAACTGGAAAAATCTGTTGACCATGCCACGCGCCCACGCGCCCGCGAACTAGTCTTAGCGCCGCGACATGCCTAACCGAGCGCCACGGTTCACGATCCAATGTCGCGGCCCATGCTTTGGAGCGCCGCAGCCTATAACGTTCTGTCCATTTTTTCTTTTTTTCCTTGCACGCCCAATTTGACCCCTTTTACCTCTTTTTCTTTTTTTAGCTCTAATTCCTCCTAAAATCAATAAATACCTTAATAAGTTCATATACACATAAAACATGTAATAAAACTAAATATAAATGAATTAAAATTATCAAATATTATGCACTTATCGTTAACACCACGTCCTTGAAAGCCACGGCGTCCTGGACCGTCATAATGAAGGTTCGGGCGGTTGGTCGGCTAGGCTGCGTTGGCCCTCCAATCATCAATTTGTTGTTTCCCTCCTTGTTACCGCTTCCTCCGATCTTGTTCTTCTTCGGGAAATCCTTTATTTGATGGTTTGTTAATCCGAATGCGAGACATTGTTTAATCCTCTTCGGGTTTGGGCAATTTGGAGTAATGTGCCCTTCTTGGCCACAGTTATAACAGATGCCCTTTCCTTTTATACACTCGCCTTGGTAGTTTTTACCATACTTCATGCACAGTTCTGACCTTTTCTTGAATGGTCCCTGACCACTCCCTGATTGGGTGTTACTGTTGTTGTTATTGTTGTCATCCCACTTCCTCTTATTTGTGTTGCTACCACCACTGCTATCTCCTCGGTTCTCACCTCTAACCTTCTTATTCTTCTTGTCCTTGTGATACTGACTCAGTGCCTGACTGCCTCCTTCTACGATTATTGCCTTTTCCAATAGAGTCCCAAACGAATCGATCTATAAACTGCCATTTTGTTGTACAACCATGGCTTCAAGCCTTGGTCAAACCTCCTAGCTTTCCTCTCCTCCGTGTCGACTTGATGCGATACGAATCGCGCGAGTTTGTTAAATTTTTTGGTGTATTGTGCCATTGTCATCTCTTCCTGCTTCAAGTCCAGAAATTTCATCTCCATTCTTGTTTGCATACTCTTCGGGAAGTAGTTTTCGAAGAACAGCTCCTTGAACCTCTCCCATGCTATCACTCCTTCTCCCGCCCGTTGTTAATTCTCCTCCCACCAGAAATTGGCTTCCCTTTTCATCAGATATACTACAATGCATGTCTTTTGATTCTCCCCGACTCTGGCGATCTCAAACGCTTTCTCCATCTCCCTTATCCAGAACTGGGCTACGATCGGGTATGTCGTCCATTTGAATTCAGGCAGTCCCACTGTCTTGAAATCTTTAAAACTGGCTATCGGAGCCACTAGAGAATTGGGATTTATTGGTTCAGGATTTTGTCATTGGAACACCCCTTCTAGTAAGTCTACAAGTCTCTACATAGGGTCTACTTCACCCCCCTTATTGTTGACTGACTCTTCTGGTGTTGGATGTGGTGGTGGTGGTGGTACTCTACGACTTGGCGGCATGTTCTGTTTAATAACCATTTTATATTATTATCCTATCATTTATTGTAATCAACCATATTTAAAGCGATAATTCAAAATTATAAAACATATCAAATACGCATTTATATTTATATGCCCATGATTGGGTACATGGTACAAAAACCTACTCTACAAATGCCTCACAATCATCTATCCATCTATCAACTAGCATAACTCTCATAACCACAGTCAACTGATAGTTATCCCCTAGTGAACAAAAAGGGAATCCACTAACATACTACCCCACGGTTAATACAAAAGTTGGGGTTTACAAATACCATCCCATGTGCATAACAAAAGCTGGGATTTACAACTACCTACACAAGTCCATGACTACATAATAATACATATATAAATAAAGTCTATAGAAGCATGCCATGCTTGTGACGCTCCCAAATCCGTGTAACATCAAACACAGGATATGGTGCTCACGATACATCAAACACCATCATCTAACTATACAAGCTTCATAAATAATAATAATAATTACAATCGAATTCAAATAAAATCCCAGGTTTACATAACCTTAAATAACCTTAAACTTAGCGTTTATCGCTACGATACATTAATGCGGAAATCTAAAACTATTACAAAAAATAAACTTTTCAATTCTTCATCTTAGCTTTTCCCTTGTCCTTACCCGAGCCCTCTGCTTTCTCACCCTTAACTGAAATGTTAAAGCAAGAATGAGCACAAGTTGCCCAACAAGTATATAAAATAATATGATAATGAATATCAAGATTAAAATCATCTGTTTTGACATCTCTCCATAATCGAAAGAATAATCAAAAAGTAGTGTCGGATGTCAAAGATAAGAGTTCAAGAATTTTCAATAGCATACTAAGGGGTATAAGAACCCTGAACATTGTTTTTAATTCATCGAAAACCATCAGAAGTTTTGACAATCAAATAGACTGTAAAACATTCTCCACAAGTACTCCAGGTGATCAGCCTTTCGTACCCTACATTGTGCACAAGTATAAAGTTTGATCGCATAAGCATAAATGGGTCTATATACCCGACATCAGTTTTTCCCGTTATTCGGGTTGTTCATCTTAGTACTCATGCGGGACCGCACCAAAATAATTTGGATTGATAGATTTTAAGTATATACAATGAATTTGAATTGCTCAAATAACATAACGTTTCACTTCAATAATATCTAGCCAGTACCAAAAGACTAGAAAGCATTCTTGAAAGCAATTTCATTAATGAATAAGAACTTTAAAGCATAGCAATTGAATTAACAATTGAGTAGTTATCAATAAAGCTTGTACAACACTAGAATTTGTCAAACTTACGACATAAGAAACTTGTACATATTGATAATTAGCACAAGTTAAGAATTTCCCGATCACTGAAAAAGTGAATAAGGATAGAATAATTGCTCAACTGAACGAGTGAAATTAAAACTCGCATTCACTAGAATAAAGGTAATAAAGATAGAATACTTGCCTTTCGCGTAGCTTACATTAACTGCTTAGCTATACCTCAAATAACCTATATATTCATATATAGATATTCATTAGCCACTCATTCCCATAACGGATTCACAGATTCTATTCATCTCATGCATACCTAATGCTTTTGTTTCATGCTTATAGATATGTATTACAAATATACACTCAACCAAATATACAATTAAAGCAAATCATCATATATCATAAGTTGTTGTTTTTTTTGTTTTTACTCCAAAAGTTTCATTTACAAAACCTGTTTAAACCTTTTCAAGCCTTGGTTCAACTTAGCCCTTATATATTTAAATAATACAAACATTCCAATGGTCACATAATAAAGCTTATAAGAATGTAACACACATGTATCAAGCTTTAGATTACAAATAGAACATCTTGACCACTCTGCAGCACGGCGTGGCCGCGCTGCTTTTATATCTGGGAGTGGCGCGGCCGCGCTACTCCCTTCCAGGCCCAGAACTGAGCTTTTCAATGTTCAGTTCTCTTTCTAGCATGATAAGGTCTTAACATACATCGAATAATAAATAAACACATTATTATGAAGACTTAAAACTAATTTAGGTCCATGCATTCGACATTTAATACGTCATTTTGAAATTTCTTTTTAAAAAAAAAATAAGCTTAATAGCTCTTTTCTTAAAGATTAGCCATGTTCATATTTGATTCTAATATTATTGCCACATAAGTTCTGATACACATGTTTAAACATAAATGGAACATATTTACATCATTTCTTTAATTCAAGATAACTTTTCCTAAAAAATTAATCAATCGTAGCTTACGGTTCAATTTTTGTGATTACATACTTTTGATACATCTTAATACATATTTAAGGCTTCTTCATGCTCATTGTACAAGGTTAAGTTGAGTACTAAGGGCTGAGTAATTAAAAAAAACATTAGTGTTTGGTTCTGGTGCAGCACGGTCGCACCCTGTTTAGCCTTGGTACCAGCGCGGCCGCGCTGGTACCCAGACACAGGTGATGCAGGCTTCTGCTACTGCGAACCAAACTTTCCAAAAACTTACACAATGGAAAATTTAAACACGACCGAACATTATAACTCAACTAGAAATCACATGACTTACATAATTAACTATTCTAATAACACCAACAACTCTATTAGCAAATCTAGAGCCTCTAAAATCAAATTTCTTACAATGTAATCCCATTTAAGTAATTTAACCAATATGAACATGTTTCGTATTTCTTGACCGAATTCAGAGCATACATAGCATGATTAAACTCAGAATTTTCATTCTTTAATACTCTACAATCATCAATTATCAATAACATAGCAACACATAACCCAATCAGAACATCTAACTCAAGGAATAAACATTTTTCTCATCATCTCTTATATGAAAACTAATAGTTGTTAATATTACCTCTTGGATGAATTCCATTCTTGGATTAACACTGAGGATGCTTCTCTTCTAGCTTGATTAACCCTCTGAAACTCCAGAAATCCTTCAAGCTCTCGTTCTCACACACCCATTTATAATTTCTTTCTCTCGGGCAGAAAGTATTTAACAAAAGGAGAAGTGTTCTTAATAGAGAATATATATATCTTTGGTGACTGAATTCTCCAATCCTTTCATCTTCAATCATCAGTTGTAACCCATTAATCCCCATGAACCAAATGAATTAGTGAGGGAGGGGTTATGGAAATGTAAGGTTTTAGAAAATATAACTCCCTTCTTCTTCAATTCTGCAATAACCGTGCTCTCCCCTCTCACTTGTCCCACTTTGATAGTCACTTCTCCAAATTTAGCTGATGAAATTTTGATAAATAAAAATATTATTTTAATATATTAATCAATTAATAAGCCATTTGACCAATTTGCTCTCCGGAATCAACATTTTCAATACTATAGTCGATTCCTACTAAAATCGACATTCCGAACGTCGTGAGAATATTAGTTTTGTCAATTTAACTCCCGAAATTCGAGTTTGACTTTTTACCCGAAAAAGTCAACCGGTTGACTTTGACCAAAAAGTCAACCCCGACACATTTTGTGTTTACAGTCCATTCTTACTAATTTCGACGTTCCGAATTCAAATCCACTGTCCGCTTCACCAGATTCCACTCCGAAATCAATTTGAGTTTTAGCTTCATTCTTATGTTTAATACAATTGTTAAATACATAGTTAATTTCAAATAATTAAATTAACTCAAACCAACTATCTAAATACATCTCATCATATAACTCAATAAAATATATATATTTATATAACACATACACATACATTTATTAAAATCACTCAATAGATTCACATAAATTCAATTTCCATAAAATTACATAATGATCTCGGGTATTACATTCACCCTCCCTTATTAGGATTCCGTCCCCGAAATCATCACAAAGCTAAATAAAAAGATTAGGGTAATTTTTCATCATCTTTTCCTCGAGTTCCCACGTAGCTTCGTCAGCATTGTGGTTCCTCCATACTACCTTAACAGAAGGTATTACTTTATTTTGTAAAACTTGCTCTTTCCTATCAATAACTTGAACAGGAATTTCCTCGTAGGTTAAATCTTTCTCAAACTGAATGGGTTCATATTCTATAACATGCTTGTAATCCTGCTTGTAAGGTCGTAAACTGACACATGGAACACGTTGTGTACATGCTCCAACTCTGGAGGTAAAGCTATTTCATAAGCTACCTCGCCTACTCGCCTCAATACTTCAAAGGGTCCTACAAATCTCGGACTTAGTTTTCCTTTCTTTCCAAATCTCATTTTCCCTTTCCAAGGAGATACTTTCAAGAACACATAAAAACCAATGTCAAAATCTCGCTGCTGCCTATGTTGATCAGCATATTTCTTCTGTCGATCTTGAGCCGACACTAATCTTGCTCGTATTTCTTCAGCATATTTTGTACCAATTCTGGTCCTAGCAGTCGTCGTTCCCCTACTTCATTCCAGCATAGTGGGGTTTTGCACTTTCTTCCATACAGAGCTTCATAAGGTGGCATACCAATGCTTACGTGGTAACTGTTGTTATATGCAAACTCCACCAATGGTAGATGGTCATCCCAACTTCCTTTGAAATCCATAACGCACGCTCTCAACATATCTTCTAGAGTTTGAATTGTCCTTTCAATCTGCCCATCTGTCTGTGGATGATATGCACTGCTCAACCTCAAAAGTGTCCCCGTGCGCTCTTGGAAACTTTTCCAGAAATTTGTCGTGAACCGTGGATCGCGATCTGATACAATTGATACTGGTACACCATGTCTGGAAACAATTTCTTTGATGTAGAGTTTTTCCAATTGATCTAAGTTGAATCTGATTTTGATCGGCAAGAAATGTGCTGACTTAGTTAATCGATCAACGATCACCCATACTGCATCATAACCCTTCTGCGTAGTTAGAAGCCCTACCACGAAGTCCATCGTAATATGCTCCCACTTCCATTCCAGAATTTCCAGGGGTTGCAGTAACCCGCTCGGTTTCTGATGTTCTGCTTTGACTCTCTGGCATGTTAAGCATCTGCTGACACACTCTACGACCTCTCTCTTCATGTTAGGCCACCAATAATGTTGATGAAGATCCCGATACATCTTTGTGCTTCCCGGATGAATCGAGTAACTTGAATTATGAGCTTCCTGTAGAATTTCTTCCTTTAACTCAGTTACTGCTGGCACCCAAATTCTCCTCTCAAATCTTAAAAGTCCATCACCATCCACACTGAATTTAAGCTCTTCTCCATCAATAATTCTTTTCCTCACCTTTTCACATTCTTCATCGCTGCCTTGTGCTTCCTTTATTTTGTCCAACAGAGTCAGACGAGCTTCCATCGCGAACAATTTCTCACCAGATTCCTTTGGAAACTTTACTTCGAGCTCCAATCTTGCCATTTCCTTGATTAACTCTTCTTGAGCTGTTAACATTGCCAACTTTTCGCTTCCCTTCCTACTCAATGCATCTGCAACCACGTTAGCTTTTCCCGGATGATATAAGATTTGGCAATTGTAATCCTTAATTAGCTCCAACCACCTCCTCTGTCGCATGTTCAACTCTTTCTGAGTGAAAATATACTTTAGACTTTTATGGTCCGTATATATTTCACACTTTACGCCATATAAATAGTGCCTCTATATCTTTAGGGCAAATACTACCGCTGCCAATTCCAGGTCGTGGGTAGGATATCCCTTTTCATAATCCTTCAGTTGCCGTGATGCGTACGCAATAACTTTACCATGTTGCATTAGCACACAGCTAAGTCCTTTATGAGACGCATCACTATGAACTACAAAATCACCTGTATTGTCTGGTAAAGACAACACCGGTGCTTCACTCAATCTTTTCTTCAACTCTTGGAAACTTTCCTACATTTCTCCGTCCATACAAATTTTACCGACTTCCTTGTCAGATTAGTTAGTGTTCCTACTATTTTCGAGAAATCCTAAATGAACCTTCTGTAATAGCCTGCCAATCCCAAGAAACTTCTTACTTCTGTTGGTGTCTTTGGTTGCTCCCAATTAATTACTGCTTCCACCTTTGCTAGATCAACAGAGATTCCGTCTTTGTCAATCACATGACCCAAAAATTGAACTCTTTCCAACCAGAATTCACACTTCAAGAATTTTGCGTATAATTTCTCTTTTCTCAACGCTTCCAACACCATACTTAAATGTTCAGCATGATCTTCTCGAGTCTTAGAATAGATCAGAATATCATCTATGAACACAACCACAAACTTATCCAAGTATTGCTTGAATACCCGGTTCATCATGTCCATAAATGCTGCTGGCGCGTTCGTTAACCCAAATGACATTACCAGGAACTCGTAATGGCCATAACGAGTCCTGAACGCTGTCTTAGGTACATCTTCTTTCTTTACTTTCAATTGGTGATAACCCGTCCTTAAATCAATTTTGGAAAAATATTTCGCTCCTTTCAACTGATCAAACAAATCATCTATCCTGGGTAGTGGGTATTTGTTTTTTGATCGTCACCTTTTTCAATTCGCGATAATCGATACATAACCTCATTGAACCATCTTTCTTCTTCACAAATAACACTGGTGCTCCCCAAGGAGACACATTCGGTTGGATATACTTCTTATCTAATAACTTCAGCAGCTATACCATCAGCTCTTTCATCTCCACTAGTGCCATTCTGTTTGGGGCTTTCAAAATTGGTGCAGTTCCAGGTACTAAATCTAAAACGAATTCAATCTCCATATCTGGTGGTAGACCTGGCAAATCCTTCGGAAACATATCGGGAAACTCATTTACAACAGGTATCTGCCACATCTCTGCTTCCACCCTCTGGGTATCAACAATATGGGCAAGATAACCCATACAGCCTTTTCTCAACAATTTCCTAGCTTGCATCATCGTCAAACAACTCAAGTGCCTAGGCGATTTGCTACCATAAAACACTACCTTAGACTGATTAGGAGTCTGAAGGTTTATACACTTCTTCTGGCTATCTATTATTGCCCCATGGTTAAATAACCAGTCCATACCTAGTATTACATCAAATTCCCCTAGTTGAATTGGAATTAAATCCACGGGCAACTTATGCCCCCTTATATTTACAACATAATTTCTATGAATATGGCTAACGGGAATTATTTCTTTATTCGCAACTTCTATATTCATAGGGTGTTCTAATTCATCCTGAGGTAAATTTAATCGTTGGGAGAATTCATGTGATACGAAGGAACAAGTAGCACCGGAATCAAATAATATGTATGTAGATATATCATTGATCGGAATGATACCTGAAACCACATCCTTAGATGCGACCGCGTCCTGAACTGTCATGTTGAAAGTCCTTGCTGTTGGTCGATTTTGAGTTGGTGGTCCCGAAATTGTGAGATTTCCACCACTTGATCCCCTTCCTCCATTTCCTCCACCTGGATTTTTCTTTGGGTAATTCCTGGCCTGATGATCCAATGCTCCACAATTGAAGCATCCGTTCCTCTTTGGTGTAGGGCAATTGAGAGAGATGTGCCCCTCCTGTCCGCAATTGAAACATACATTCTTTCCCTTTAAGGAAGCGCCTGAGTGACTCTTTCCACACTCCTTGCAAGCCTCCGCTCTTTTCTTCGACTCTCCAGCCTTATTTCCAAAACTTGCTGGGTTATTGTTGTTATTGTTGTTGATCCACTTCCTTTTGTTCGCACCACTGCTGCTACCTTCCCCTATATTCCCTACTTCGTTCCTCTTCTTCTTTTCTTTGTTGAACTTCATCAGGGCTTCACTTCCGCCCTCAGCAATTATGGCTTTCTGTAGGAGAGTAGCGAAGCTATTCGTCTGCAACACCGAAAGTCTGTTGTACAACCACGGCTTGAGGCCCTGCTCGAATCTCCTCATTTTTCTCTCCTCAATGTCAACCTGATGAGGTGCAAACCTCGCCAGCTCGTTAAACTTTACGGCGTATTGGGGTACCGTCATGTCATCTTGCTTTAACTCCAAAAATCGCATCTCCATGCGACTCTGCATACTCACAGGAAAATAATTTTCGAAAAAGACTTCTTTAAACCTCTCCCAGGATATCACACCTTCTCCAGCCTTGTTCTGGTTCGCCTCCCACCAGAAGTTAGCTTCACCTTTCAGCATATACGTGGCGAAGATCGTTTTTTGATCATCTCTTACTCAGGCGATTGCAAACGCCTTTTCGATTTCTTTAACCCATGACTGGGCTTCAATGGGTTCTGTGGTCCCTTTAAACTCAGGGGGTTCCACACTTTTGAAGTCCTTAAAAGTTGCCACTTGGGTCGTCGGAGGGTTATTGTTATTATTCGGGGTCCGATTCTGTAGTGCCCCAACTAGTAGGTCTACGAATTGTTGCATAGGGTTAGGTTGATCCCCAACATTAGTGGCTGTCTCTTCTGGTGTTTGTTGACGATGTCTTCCCCTTGGCATTTTTTTGATAAATAAAATTTACATGTCATCATCTCATAACTAAATCTTACAACACTTATAGCTTATATATAAGCTTAATCATTACATCACACATATAAATAAACATATCTTATTAATATGAAAACCATAAACCAAAGTACTTAACATCTTATGGCAAAATGCCATTTACATCCCTTAACTTAAAAATGAAATTTAAATATTTACATCAGTTGATAAGCGTTCGATACGACACTAATAAAAAGTTCATAACAATATAAACCTAAAGACTCCTCTAAAAGTAGTATGCACACAAGCCAATCATATTTGATATGATGTAGCATATACTTTGTAATCTTAATCATTTATTAATAAAAGAATTATTTTTCTTAAAAGGCATTTTATATTATCTACATGGTGCTGTTATATTAAATGTGATAAACCTATAGTTTTGAGCAATGCTTTTAGAATCATGATGATGATCATGCTAATGAGATCTAAATTCTAGATAGCTCACAAACTAAAATTGTTCCTAATCGTTGGATTACTAAATTGGTGATTAGTGAATCCGGATAGATTAGTACATACGTTGCTTGCTCTTACGAAGAGGATGATTGATCTCGTAATCATATGTGTGGAGACACTAAAGCAAGTATGTAGGTGCTTATTAGAGAATAAGTTCACTGAATGTGGCTCACTAAGGAATACTTAATGGAGTTTTACTCGTCTGTCAATAGGAATTCCTCTAGTGATAGTAGTACAAGTGATCCTTGGACTTGAGATCATCATAGTATCTTGTGTATGATGAGTTATACTTTGACATGTCCCTTAAGACATTTGGGGTATATCAAAGGGTATGATTGGGTATAATAAGTTGTACATGGATTTATGTGAATGATCAATAAAGAATCTACCACGTCTAGTAAAAGATGTGAATGTCCTATGTGATTCGATAAATGACAACTCAGTAGTCCTTGGCCAAGGCAGAATGAAATTAGAAAGGAGTTTCTAATTTGCATTAATCAGAGTTGTGCATTTGGGAATCGAAATACATATAATTAAATAAAATAAGACTTGACAGTAAATCCATGTCTTATATTTAATTGAGACATTGTATGGTAGAAGGATTGAATTGTACGGTAACTATTTACTCAAAGGTTCTTTTGTGATTGATGTTGAAATCTATATTATCTGGAAAGTCGTTGATCGCTAAGGGGGCTTACCCTTATTGTAGAATAAATATTATTTATTTAAATGAATTAAATAGTTTAATTTATTTATTTAAATAAAATTATAATTGTTCTAATTGATTTATTCACAACCGGTTTAATATGGAGAACCTAAAGGGTCACACCGCAAAAGAAAAATATTTATTTAAGAAGTAAATGGCATAATTGTAATAATAAGTTAAGTGTATTTAATTTAATCTATGAGGATAGAATAAATTAAATAGCTTAATATTTATTATTTAATATTTTGGAAATATTAAATATAAATTAATAAGAGGAGTCTTATTATTATTATTACTATTACTATTATTTAATTCCTAATAGGGATTGGGAATTAATTAATAGAAGTACTCTCCCATGAATTCCTAATTGGATTAGGAGCATAATTAATTAAAGGAGTTTAATTATAATAGAAACCCTAATCCTAATTAGTTTGGGGAAGGGTTATTCCTACATCTATAAATAAGAGGAGTCTTATCATAGATTGGGGTTACATACTCTTGCATTAGATTGTGGAGAGTACTTACAATTTCTATAGAGATAGAAACTAGGGTTTTGCCAAATACCCAACTTCTTGAATACTTGTTCTTCCTTGGTGGATCACCTCTCGAGGCCAAACACTTGGGTGGCTAACGTTGATCAATGGAAGGAATCACACCGTAGCATTCGAGAAGAACACGAAGGACTAGGAGTTGAACTTGTACCCGAGGAAGCTTTGTTCTACGAGGGTATAATTCTTATTCTCTTTCTCTTTCGTTTATATCGTTAATTGAGCATATTGATCGATCATGGTGATGGTTTGTATAAAATTTTAAAATCCATTTTATCGCGCTTCCACTCTATTTATGTAATTTGATTGCATGCTCGCGTTATATACAATCCTAACACTGGTATAAGAGCCAAGTCTTGTGCTAATTATCGATTTTGATGATTCCATATGTGTATGATATGCGATTGGATCGAAATTTTTGGGCAGAATCAATTTTTCTGGATCAGCGACGCGGCGCAGCTGCGCCCCAGCGCAGCTGCGTCGTTTCCCAGTTCATTCGGGGCGCAGCTGCGCCAGCTAGCAAAATCCGAAATTTTTTTCCTTCAATTAAAATAAATGGTTTATTTAATTGATATAAGTTTAAAATAAAGATGTTTATTTTATCTGAAATAGGATTTCAGATTGCTAAAATTAAAAGAGTTTAATTTGGATTTGGTTTTTGATTAAAATAAAAGAGTTTATTTTGTTTCAAAACTAAATATTAGCAAAACTTTTGCCCATTAATTGATATCAATGCATATATGGAATGGTTTTATTATTCATGGGATGAATATTATTTATTGATACATATAGAGATATGTATGATAATAAATAGGGATTGATTATGGACTATTGACCAATGTGTGATTGGATTTATTTTAGTGGATGCTTGCATGTATGGGTTTTTATAAATGGGGTCTGCGTACCTCGTCTTCTCTAATTTTTCTTAATGTAAATTCTATCTCCCTCTTATGTACTTCCCCTTGACTGCTGATCAAGGTTTCTATTTATTATAAATAGTTTTTGTAATAAGACTAGTTAGAATTAATTTTGAAAAATTGGAGACAGAGGAGCAAGGAGCGCTTGAAGACCCGTTTGTATTGGAGCCTGGGTTTAAATGTAATAGTTATATTTAAATTTATTCTTGCACCCTAGGTTTGACCTTTTGGTTCACTTGGTGGCTCTAATGAACCAAACTAGAATAAAAGTCCGTAATCAATCCGGGTAGAATATAGTATTCTATATGTGCATGCTTACTATATATATATTATATATTATCCAACATGCTTCGCATGTAAAATAATATGACGCGTATTTTATGTATATATGTGCATGCGCGCTAAACAAGATGAGGCTAATAATAATTATAAACCCCTCAAAGAAATTATATTAAGTCCTAAGCTTTCAAAGATGTTGGGAATATCGAACGTCGCCTTCTAGCATGGTAAAACAATAGAGTATTAAATATTTAATATGAGTTTGTTGTGCACACACAAGGCGAGTATTAAATATTTAAGATGTTGTTTTATCACATTTGATGCTTATTAAGGAAGTGAACATTACTGCTTTGTTGTGCACACACAAGGGCGGTCTTTTTCTCTTCACATATATGGAAGTGCTAGGTTGGACTTAACTTAGATTATTTTAGTTCGGATGTGCACACACTTGACCATTATAATCTAAGAGGCAAAATACAAAGAATTAAGTAGTGGTGTAATTGACAATAGTTGTCTACCTATTTATTTACATATAGTTTGTTGTGCACACACAAGGCTATATACATTTGAAATGAGGTCCTTAATCTCACTAGCAAATCTTTAATTAGATTTACTGAACTATATAATGAGGGTAATATAGTTTGATAAAAATAGTGGGAGATACCAATTTAAATAAAGACCTAATTTATTTTGGTAATTAATTAAATGAATGAATGCTAAAATGTTGTCTATTTTCACATGCAGAATTTAAAAATGTCAAACTCACTATCACTGCGTAGCATACTTGATGCTAACAAATTGACCGGACCGAATTACACGGACTGGTTAAGAAATCTGAGAATTGTTCTCACTGCTGAAAAGATTTCCTATGTCCTAAATTCGCCAGTCCCTACAAGTGTTGCAGAAACAGCCTCTGAGGAAGAGATTGCTACTTTGAGAAAGTGGCAAGATGATGCAATCTTGGCTCAATGTATCATGCTTGCATCCATGAGTAACGAGCTTCAGCGTCAGCATGAAACTATGAATGCTCCTATTATATTGCTGCACCTCAAAGAGTTGTATGGTGAGCAATGTAGGACTACTAGATATCAGATATCTAAGGAGCTCTTCCGATCTCGTATGACCGAGAGAACTGCTGTTGAGACTCATGTCCTTAAGATGATCAATCTGATTGAACAACTTGGACAACTTAGGTTCGTGATGGATGGGGAGTTAAGTTAAGATTTGATTTTGCAGTCACTCCCGGACACCTTCTCACAATTTGTTGTGAATTTTCACATGAATAAGTTGGACGTCAGCTTGCTTGAGTTACTTAACATGTTGAAAACTGCTGAAGGTCACTTCTCATCCAACAAGAACCAAGTCTTACTAGTGGATGATTCTTCCAAGAAAAGGAAGAGGCCCACGGTATCTTCTGAAAAAGAAGAAAAACAAGAAGGCTAAGGTCAAGGCGAAGAGAAAGGATAAAAAGAAACCTGATCCAGATAGCAAAGGAATTTGCTACCATTGCAATAAGCCGGGACACTAGAAGAGGAACTGCAAGGAGTATCTTGCGGACCAGAAGTAGCTTGGAGAGGCTTCGACTTCCGATCTAGGTTTGTTCATGATTGAAATTAATTTTTCTGAAAGTCAAAATTCTACTTGGGTATTGGATACCGGCTGTAGTACTCACATATGTAATAATATGCAGGGACTAAGCAGAAGTAGAAAGCTGAACAAGGATGAAGTCGTCCTACGAGTAGGAAATGGAGCAAAGGTTGCTCCATTAGTTGTAGGAACTTATCGTTTAGCACTGCCTACGGGCAAGTTCATTAGTTTAAATAATTGTTATTCTGTTCCGACACTCATTAGAAACATTATTTCAATTTCTGTATTGGATATGGATGGTTTTGATATTATAATAAAGAACAATAGTTGTTGTATTTATAATAAAAATGTTTTATATGGTGTTGGTAATTTACTGAATGGACTTTACATACTTGACTTGCATGAAAATATACTTCAAATTGAACAAACTAAGAAAAGAAAAAGAGATGATGTTAATTATACCTTTATGTGGCACTGTAGACTCGGTCATATCAATGAAACAAGATTATCCAAGTTGCATAAAGATGGGCTTTTAGAGCTATCTGATTATAAATCATATCCAACTTGTGAATCTTGTCTCATGGGTAAGATGACTAAATCACCTTTTAGTGGAAAAGGAGAAAGAGTTACAGAGTTGTTAGTGTTGGTACACACAGATGTATGTGGACCTATGACAACGAATGCACGAGGAGGGTATTCTTATTTTATTACTTTCACTGATGATCATTCTAGATTTGGATATGTGTATTTAATGAAATACAAATCTGAATCATTTAAAAAGTTCAAAGAATTCAGAAGTGAAGTAGAGAAGCAAACTGGTAAGAGTATTAAAATTCTTCGATCGGATCGAGGAGTGGAATACTTGACCAATGAGTTTCTCAATTGTCTCAAAGAAAATGGTATAATATCACAATGGACTCTGTGACGCCCCCAAATTTAGACGTCACTGTCTAAAATTCGGTTCGTCACGACCTACCTCAAATAACGACAAAAACACTAAATGCAGCGGAAAATACTACAGAATATATTACATTGATTAAACATAATAATTCTCGTCCCAAGGTCTCGCAACCGATACTAACATGATTCACGACCTAAAACATAGTCTTAAACATAATTGAAGTACATAATCAAGCCTAAGCTTATTACAACATAATAACACTCTTAATAAAAAGGGGTAAGCTAATCCATAGCCTTTCCCTTGCCTTTGTCCCTTCCAGAGGTTTCACCACGCTCAGCCTTAACTGCAAGTTTTAGGGAAAGCAAGAATGAGCAAGAAATTTGCCCAGCAAGTAATATAGCAATAAGGATGAATATATAGGGTTTGAATTTCCAGGGTATAATAGTAATTGATATTTCAAGAATAACATGAAGAATAAATTCCAAATAACAAGAGCCACTAAGGCTAAGAATAACAATATGATTTAAAGAATTAAACTGTTCATGCCCAACAGAATAATACACTGAGTAGTCACTAAGGACTATGAACTCCTACTAGAATTAACAGTTATTATACTGAAAATCCAAAAAAAAAACAAGTACACAGGTGATCAGCCTATAGTACTCCATGTTATGCATAACTTTCACATGCTTATAGGTGCGCACGTCGGTTCCCCGACAATATATAAAATTTCCCTTCAATGAAGGTTGTTCATCTCAGTAAATAGAGTCCGCACCAAAATAATCGGTTTGGATAGCTTTTAACACATGCATATGGGTCTAGCCGAAACAATGGCGTAGACAACTTATTAAGCATACTCAAGAGTATATCGAGTTCAATATTTGCAACAAGGTTCAAGGGATATAAATCTTAAACCAACATTAGGATATGAATAACAATTTAAGAGATTCATACTTACTATCTCATACTTGTATGATTAATGAATATACAAGTTTCAACGTTTGTCAATAGAGAGAAAGAGTTCGAGTACTTGCCTCAAGCGTAGATTATCCAATCTATAACTTAACGTCACTTCAAAGTCTTATCGAATCCTATTTAGTATGTGTTCAAGTGCACATTAGTTACACAAGCTAAATCAATATGCTATATCACACATGTTCGATCACATAACCTATCGGTACACATCAAGTTCTATTCTAGTTACGCAATCGGATCACAAGTTAAAGGATCGTTAGACTACTTAATCAAATATACATTTGGTATGTCATTTAAGATCTCATTCTTAAGGTTTATAACATTCATGCATTCGTTTTATTTTACTTATAACCACACTAGTTCATTACTTGTAATCATGTTTGATTAGGTTACAATGTATGCAAGTAAGTGAGTGTTCATATAAATCATGTGTAACGACATAGGAATACTAGCATGCAATCCTATAATATCATCACGTAATGTATATGGACTTATTTTGTAAACATGCCTCAATTAGTCTTAAAAGTCACCACAAGCCAAGTTAATGCAATCTAATATGTATAACAAATCATGTCTCCATATATCATGTTATAGTTACTTAAAATGGACCAAATCATCACTGCTCTAGGATATGAAATTTTGCAGAATTGTCTACGATTTCGGGGATTGCCGGCAAGGGCTGCCGAGAGGTGTCTACGATCGTAAGGATGAAGACATGCTACGGCTCTAATAAGGGAACTGGCGTTGCGGTGCGCCCATCGGCGCTGCGGCGCCGCGAACCAGACCCAGTTCATACCAGATCGCAGAAGCCAAAAATTGACCCAAAACTCCCAAATCTTTGATTAATACACATACCCACAAGTTATAAATCCCATAATATTGCTACTACACATATCTAGCATGCTTCCAGTGACTCAAAACAACTCAACAACCAAATTATATAACTCAAAATGGAAAATCATGCTCTTTTGCCACCGTTGGGCACATTTTGCAATTCCTCTTACTGTGAGTTCAATTCTCAACTAAATCAAACCATTCCATCTTCATTACTTTCATATATAGTCATATTAACAACATACAACATCAATTTATACTTTAACATAGCAATGATCCATCAATTTAACTCAACTAGCATGCATATTCAAGAAGTCCAAAAACTCAGAACATAAGAAATGACTAAGTACGTGAATGAGGGTATATATTACCTCTTGAAGCTCACTGTGAAAACTTTCAATCTCAGGCTTGCTCCCTCTATTACTAACCCACACTCTATATGAGTTTAACTCCAAATTTTTGTGACTGAACTAAGGAGGGAGTAGCTGCCATTTATAGAGAAGCTTTTGCACAGGTAAAGACTTTGCCCAAGTTCTTGATTCAGCAGGGAAAAGGAAGAAATGTTGGGCAATATGGATTTGGTGGAACAGTGGTGTAACCCATCCCTCCCCCCATGATTCCCTATGTTCTAGCTTGGATGATTTTCAGCAAAGTGGGGATGATAGGCCACTGGCCTATCCTTAGACACGGTTGGGAAAAATGGAAATGGGCACTCATATTGGGACAACTTAAAGCTCAGACATCCCAGCAAGCTTTAATAGCATAGATGGTTTTAAAATGGAACTTAGGTTATAAAATATATCAAGTGGACCAATACTATATTAATTAAGAAATGCATGCCCACATATCATATAATCCATATACATTAATTAGAGTACAACTAATTAATTACTAACACCAAAATAATAAATAGCTATTATTATTGCATTATTCCATAACACATAATATCATTTCAATAAACATTTAATTATTGGAATAATTATTATCTAACAATTATTAGTCTACAACAATTATTATTTCACTTCACTCATTTCTCTTGTAATAAGATACACATTTTAATAACTTCTATCACACATCAAAATGTCTCACGGACCCTTTTAGTATATTAAATAATTTAACATGCTTTTATAATAAGTCTTGCTCACATGAAACTCAATGTAGCTTATTCACTTTATCAAATTGAACCATTCAAATACGTGCCATAAAATATGTGTGCTTAAGTAACTCAAGTAAATATTTAAATATTTATGAACCTTCAATTAATATTATTAATAAAATTCTCGGGTATTACATCCTCCACTCCTTATAAGAATTCCGTCCTCGGAATTGATACAAGGCTATACAAATAAATGGGGATAATCCCTTCTCATCTTACTTTCTAACTCCCACGTAGCCTCCTCGGCGTCGTGGTTTCGCCAAACTACCTTCACAAAAGATATACTCTTGTTTCTCAAGGTTTGCTCTTTCCTATCTAGTATTTGGACAGGAATTTCTTCATAAGTCAAATTATTCTCTACTTGAATCGGCTCATAGGATATCACGTGCTTATAGTCGGGTTTGTACGGACGTAACACGGAGATGTGAAACACGTTGTGGATGTGTTCCAACTCAGGCGGTAAAGCTACCATATACGCCACTTCGCCCACCCGCTTCAAAACTTCGAATGGTCCTATGAACCTCGGACTCAATTTTCCTTTCTTGCCGAATCTGATCTTTCCTTTCCAGGGAGATACCTTCAGGAATACAAAACTGCCGACTTCAAAGTTTCGGTCCTGACGATGCAAATCTGCATACTTCTTTTGTCGATCTTGAGCAGCTACTAATCTGGCTCTTATCGTCGTCACCACATCAGCTGTCTGTTGAACTATCTCCGGTCCCAAAAGTCGTCGTTCTCCGACTTCATCCCAACACAACGGTGTTCTGCACTTTCTTCCGTAGAGAGCTTCGTATGGTGGCATACCGATACTTGCGTGGTAACTATTGTTGTAAGCGAATTTTACTAAGGGTAAGTGGTCGTCCTAGTTTCCCTTGAAATCCATTACACAAGTTCTCAGCATGTCCTCCAATGTTTGTATCGTTCGCTCACTCTGTCCATCAGTTTGGGGATGATAAGCGGTACTCAACCTCAATTGGGTTCCCATCTCCTCTTGTAAGCTTTTCCAGAAATTTGATGTGAAGCGCGGATCTCGATCGGAGATGATTGACACCGGCACTCCATGTCGCGAAACGATTTCCTTTACGTACAAACTTGCTAACTGATTCAATTTGAATCAGATCTTGATGGGTAGAAAATGAGCTATCTTCGTTAATCGGTCCACGATAACCCAAATGGCATCAAATTTCTTCTGTGTAACTGGAAGTCCTACAACGAAATCCATCGTAATGTGCTCCCATTTCCACACCGGTATTTCCAGTGGTTGAAGTAGACCACTTGGTCTCTGATGCTCTGCTTTGACTCGTTCGCAAGTAAGACATCTGCTAACGTATTCCGCAACCTCTCGTTTCAGATTGGGCCACCAAAAAAGCCGTCGAAGGTCTCGATACATTTTCGTCCCTCCAGGATGAACGGAATATGTCGTGTTATGTGCCTCGTGCAAAATTTCTTCCCTTAGCTCGGCCACAGTCGGCACCCATACTCGATTTTCAAATCTTAAGATACCATCCTTATCTATTCGAAACTTATCCTCCTCATTTTCCGTGATCCGTTTCTTTATCTTCTCACACCCTTCATCCTCTTCTTGTGCTTCTTTTATTCGATCCAGCAGTGTAGGGCGAGTTTCCATTGTGGATGACTTCTCGTTGGACCCTCGAGGTCCCTTAACTTCTATTTCCAATTTCTCCATTCCTCTTATTAACTCCTCTTGAGTTGTCAATGTGAACAATTTCTCCCTTCCCTTTCTACTCAACGCGTCAGCTACAACATTTGCTTTTCCTGGGTGATATAGAATTTTGCAGTCGTAATCCTTGATTAATTCCAACCACCTCCTTTGTCTCATATTCAACTCCTTCTGTGTGAAGATATATTTCAGACTTTTGTGGTCCGTGTATATCTCACATTTCTCCCCATACAAGTAATGTCTCCAAATCTTTAACGCAAAAACTACTGCTGCTAACTCCAAGTCATGAGTAGGGTATCGTTTTTCGTAATCCTTCAATTGTCGTGACGCATACGCAATGACCTTGTCGTGTTGCATAAGCACACAACCGAGTCCTTTATGCGACGCATCACTATACACCACAAATCCTCCTTCACAATCCGGTAGGGATAATACAGGTGCCTCGCTTAACCTCTTCTTTAATTCTTGGAAACTTTCCTCGCATTTGTCTGTCCATACGAATTTCACCGTCTTTCTCGTTAGATTGGTTAACGGAGTCGCTATTTTAGAGAAATCTTGGATAAATCTTCGATAGTACCCAGCTAACCCTAAAAAACTTCTCACTTCAGTTGGTGTCTTTGGTTGTTCCCAATCACTTACGACTTCCACTTTTGCAGGGTCCACCGAAATTCCATTCTTGTCTATCACATGTCCTAAGAATTGAACCTTCTCCATCCAGAATTCGCACTTGGAAAATTTTGCGTACATCTTCTCCTTCCTTAGTGCTTCCAACACTATCTTCAAATGTTCGGCGTGTTCTTCTTTGGTCTTTGAGTAGATTAGGATGTCATCGATGAAAACTACCACAAACTTATCCAAGTATGGCTTGAAAACTCGGTTCATCAAGTCCATGAATGCTGCTGGAGCGTTGGTCAAACCGAACGACATCACTAAAAATTCGTAGTGCCCATATCGGGTTCGAAACGCCGTCTTCGGAATGTCTTCCTCTCGTACCTTCAGTTGATGATAACCCGATCGTAGATCTATCTTAGAGAACCACTTTGCTCCCCTCAATTGATCGAAAAGGTCATCTATTCTCGGTAATGGATATCTATTCTTGATTGTTACTTTGTTCAACTCTCGATAGTCGATACAAAGCCTCATCGATCCGTCTTTCTTTTTGACGAATAACACTGGTGCTCCCCAAGGAGACACACTTGGCCGGATATAACCCTTATCTAATAATTCCTGTAATTGTATCATCAATTCCTTCATTTCCACCGGCGCCATACGATATGGAGCTTTCGAAATCGGTGTAGTTCCCGGTGCTAAGTCTATTACAAATTCGATTTCTCTGTCTGGCGGAAGGCCAGGCAGATCATCAGGAAACACGTCTTGAAACTCTCTTACTACTAATATATCTTTCACTTCCACTCCCTTCTTTTGAGTATCTGCAATATAGGCTAAATAACCCACACATCCTTTCTTTAACAATTTTTTGGCCTGCATCATCGTAAGACATCACGATTGCCTAAGCGATGAGCTACCATAAAACACTACCTTAGACTGGTTTGTAGTCTGAAGGTTCACCCTTTTCTTCTGACAATCAATTATCGCAGCGTGGCTGGATAACCAATCCATCCCAAAAATTACATCAAACTCTCCCAACCTTATCGGAATCAAGTTTACGCTCAGATTGTGACCTCTAATGTTCGCAGAACAATTGCGATAAACAAATTCTACGGGAATTACTTCCTTATTCGCAATTTCTACGCTCAAGGGATTCTCTAATCGTTCTTGGGGTAAGTTTAAATGTTTAGCAAAATCTTCAGATACAAAGGAACAGGTAGCACCCGAATCAAATAATACATGAGCATTTATATTATTGATTGGTACAATACCTGACACCACGTCCGTTGCAGCAACTGCGTCCTGGACGGTCATGTTAAAGGTTCGGGCAGTCGAGCGGTTAGGTTGTGCTGGACCTCCTATCATCAGCTTGTTCCCTCTTTGATTTCCGCTTCCCCCAGTGTTTCCCTTCTTTGGGCATTCCTTGATTTGGTGCTCGGTCGAGCCACAACTAAAACAGCCTCGGATCTTCTTCGGCTTTGGGCAGTGGGGTGCAATGTGTCCTTCCTGGCCGCAGTTGAAACAGACACTGCGCCCTTTCCAGCACTCTCCTTGATGACTCTTTCCGCATTTCTGGCATACCTCAGCCCTCTTCTTAAATCCTCCATGATAACTCCCCGATTGGCTGCCTCGATTGTTGTTGTTGTTGTTGTTATTATCCCATCTTCTCTTCCTTAGGTTACTTCCCGCACTACTACTTCCTCCACGGGTTTCACCTCCAGTGTTTTTGTTCTTCTTTTCTTTGTTGTACTGACTCAACGCTTCACTACCTCCCTCAGCGATTATCGCCTTTTCCAACAGTGCGGCGAACGAATCGATCTGAAGAACTGACACCTTGTTGAATAACCAAGGCTTCAGCCCCAACTCGAAACGTCTAGCCTTCCTTTCCTCGGTGTCGATGTAGTGTGTAGCAAAACGTGCGAGCTCGTTGAATCTTGTCGCATACTGGGCTACCGTCATTTCTCCTTGCTTCAGCTCTAGGAACTTAATCTCCATCTTATTCTTCATGCTCTTCGGGAAGTAGTTCTCGAAGAACAGAGCAGTAAACCCATTCCAAGGTATCACTCCTTCACCCGCTCTCTGTTGATTGGCTTCCCACCAATAGTTCGCTTCGCCCTTCATCATATACGTAGCGAATATCGTCTTCTGATCTTCCCCCACTCGGGCAATAGCAAACGCCTTCTCCATTTCTTTGATCCATGTCTGCGCTTCGATGGGATCGGTAGTTCCCCTGAACTCGGGCGGTCCTACGCTCTTAAAGTCCTTAAAGTTTGTTATTGGTCCAACTGGGGGGTTGGGGTATACTGGTTCGTTGTTCCTCCCCCGTAGGGCTTCTCCTAGCAAATCTACTAATCGTTGGATGGGATCCGCTTGGTTCCTCTCATCGTTAACTGACTCTTCCAATCCCACAATTCTACGTCTGGGCGGCATTTTCTGCATTACAAAATTTTACTCTTATTATCTAAGTATATATATGTATAGGTATTCTCCAAAACAGAAATTTAACAACACAGTGATGAAACAAAAACATTTATATTCATATGCCAAGTTGTTACAACACGTTTGACTTCTAGCATACTGCTATAAATGTCACATCTATCCCATAATATTACAAAAGATGGGGAAAACATTAACATACTACCCTTAAAGGGTTTACATGACCATTCTGCATTTCATACAATAGGTTGGACTGACATAATCATAAATACCTAAACATACTACTATTACTACACTGCCAACCACTAGGTCTCATCCCAACATGCCGCGTTCCACCCCGCTAACAAACTCTAGCTGAGTGATGTGAGCCACTAAATCCCTGCTCACGGTATGAAGGGTCTGACCCTGCTCTGCCGGGTAGTGATACACACCGTCCACTAGCCTCTCCATGGCTGTGCGGAAAGCATAACCCATCTTGTTCGTCTTCCTCCTCTTGGATCTCACCTCATCCTCTAGGTCAATGGCTCTATCATTAGTCTCCTCGTATTTCTCCTCGAAATGAATTCTCTCCATCACTTCCATCTCTAACTGTGTGCGAAGAGCTTCCTTCTCCGCTTTCTCGGATAACTCCCTCTGTTCGGACTCCTCAAGCTTCCCCACCAATTCCACATTCCGTGCCACAGAACGGTGGAAAAGGGTCCCCATCTGAACACTAGCTTCCTTGCGATATGCAAGCTCTACCTCCATCTCCTGCATCCTAAGTCTCCTCTGATGATCCTCTTCCTTCAGTTTCTGAAATGCTGCTTCTCTATCCTGAGCTTCAGACTCTAACTCTAAGATCCGCTCCTCATACTCTCCCAAGATACGATCCTCGATGGGAGTCTCGTCAGAATCTGCCACGGGTTCTTCTTCTATGGGTTCTTCCTCCGGATCAGACTCTATCTCTATTAGATCCTCGGTGTCATACTCCACCTCATCATCCTCATCATCATCGACAAGAGCCACTGTCGTGATGGGCTCTGCTACCAAAGGTGACTCATATACCACTTGTATATCACGTGGTTCCTCCTCGGTAATCCAACCATTCTCCCTCATGTTTGCCATCCTACAGCCACAGACATAAGACAAAACAAACAAACTCCATTAGGGGTCAAATAAGACATAAGTTCATTGTATGGAATGAAAATATATTTCATAACACTACTAAGTCTCCATGAAAACCCTATGTGAGTTTCCACTCCTTCTAGTCTCTAAATTCTCCTAAGGTTATAGTCTAAGGGTTCTCGCTCCTAAGGTTTATAACCTAAAGCTTTGATACCAACCTGTGACGCCCCCAAATTTAGACGTCACTGTCTAAAATTCGGTTCGTCACGACCTACCTCAAATAACGACAAAAACACTAAATGCAGCGGAAAATACTACAGAATATATTACATTAATTAAACATAATAATTCTCGTCCCAAGGTCTCGCAACCGATACTAACATGATTCACGACCTAAAACATAGTCTTAAACATAATTGAAGTACATAATCAAGCCTAAGCTTATTACAACATAATAACACTCTTAATAAAAAGGGGTAAGCTAATCCATAGCCTTTCCCTTGCCTTTGTCCCTTCCAGAGGTTTCACCACGCTCAGCCTTAACTGCAAGTTTTAGGGAAAGCAAGAATGAGCAAGAAATTTGCCCAGCAAGTAATATAGCAATAAGGATGAATATATAGGGTTTGAATTTCCAGGGTATAATAGTAATTGATATTTCAAGAATAACATGAAGAATAAATTCCAAATAACAAGAGCCACTAAGGCTAAGAATAACAATATGATTTAAAGAATTAAACTGTTCATGCCCAACAGAATAATACACTGAGTAGTCACTAAGGACTATGAACTCCTACTAGAATTAACAGTTATTATACTGAAAATCCAAAAAAAAAAACAAGTACACAGGTGATCAGCCTATAGTACTCCATGTTATGCATAACTTTCACATGCTTATAGGTGCGCACGTCGGTTCCCCGACAATATATAAAATTTCCCTTCAATGAAGGTTGTTCATCTCAGTAAATAGAGTCCGCACCAAAATAATCGGTTTGGATAGCTTTTAACACATGCATATGGGTCTAGCCGAAACAATGGCGTAGACAACTTATTAAGCATACTCAAGAGTATATCGAGTTCAATATTTGCAACAAGGTTCAAGGGATATAAATCTTAAACCAACATTAGGATATGAATAACAATTTAAGAGATTCATACTTACTATCTCATACTTGTATGATTAATGAATATACAAGTTTCAACGTTTGTCAATAGAGAGAAAGAGTTCGAGTACTTGCCTCAAGCGTAGATTATCCAATCTATAACTTAACGTCACTTCAAAGTCTTATCGAATCCTATTTAGTATGTGTTCAAGTGCACATTAGTTACACAAGCTAAATCAATATGCTATATCACACATGTTCGATCACATAACCTATCGGTACACATCAAGTTTTATTCTAGTTACGCAATCGCATCACAAGTTAAAGGATCGTTAGACTACTTAATCAAATATACATTTGGTATGTCATTTAAGATCTCATTCTTAAGGTTTATAACATTCATGCATTCGTTTTATTTTACTTATAACCACACTAGTTCATTACTTGTAATCATGTTTGATTAGGTTACGATGTATGCAAGTAAGTGAGTGTTCATATAAATCATGTGTAACGACATAGGAATACTAGCATGCAATCCTATAATATCATCACGTAATGTATATGGACTTATTTTGTAAACATGCCTCAATTAGTCTTAAAAGTCACCACAAGCCAAGTTAATGCAATCTAATATGTATAACAATTTCAAACCATATCTCACATGTAGGCATTAGCTAGAAATTGGACTCAAATAACAGACGTTTGTAAGCTCGACACAAAAAGGCGTAAGGTTTTACAAGTGTTTAATTTTCAAAACTTTAAGTCCTCTTTTTAGAAAATCATGTTAAGTAGGCTTATGATATGTTAGAGGGTCTCCATATATCATGTTATAGTTACTTAAAATGGACCAAATCATCACTGCTCTAGGATATGAAATTTTGCAGAATTGTCTACGATTTCGGGGATTGCCGGCAAGGGCTGCCGAGAGGTGTCTACGATCGTAAGGATGAAGACATGCTACGGCTCTAATAAGGGAACTGGCGTTGCGGTGCGCCCATCGGCGCTGCGGCGCCGCGAACCAGACCCAGTTCATACCAGATCGCAGAAGCCAAAAATTGACCCAAAACTCCCAAATCTTTGATTAATACACATACCCACAAGTTATAAATCCCATAATATTGCTACTACACATATCTAGCATGCTTCCAGTGACTCAAAACAACTCAACAACCAAATTATATAACTCAAAATGGAAAATCATGCTCTTTTGCCACCGTTGGGCACATTTTGCAATTCCTCTTACTGTGAGTTCAATTCTCAACTAAATCAAACCATTCCATCTTCATTACTTTCATATATAGTCATATTAACAACATACAACATCAATTTATACTTTAACATAGCAATGATCCATCAATTTAACTCAACTAGCATGCATATTCAAGAAGTCCAAAAACTCAGAACATAAGAAATGACTAAGTACGTGAATGAGGGTATATATTACCTCTTGAAGCTCACTGTGAAAACTCTCAATCTCAGGCTTGCTCCCTCTATTACTAACCCACACTCTATATGAGTTTAACTCCAAATTTTTGCGACTGAACTAAGGAGGGAGTAGCTGCCATTTATAGAGAAGCTTTTGCACAGGTAAAGACTTTGCCCAAGTTCTTGATTCAGCAGGGAAAAGGAAGAAATGTTGGGCAATATGGATTTGGTGGAACAGTGGTGTAACCCATCCCTTCCCCCATGATTCCCTATGTTCTAGCTTGGATGATTTTCAGCAAAGTGGGGATGATAGGCCACTGGCCTATCCTTAGACACGGCTGGGAAAAATGGAAATGGGCACTCATATTGGGACAACTTAAAGCTCAGACATCCCAGCAAGCTTTAATAGCATACATGGTTTTAAAATGGAACTTAGGTTATAAAATATATCAAGTGGCCCAATACTATATTAATTAAGAAATGCATGCCCACATATCATATAATCCATATACATTAATTAGAGTACAACTAATTAATTACTAACACCAAAATAATAAATAGCTATTATTATTGCATTATTCCATAACACATAATATCATTTCAATAAACATTTAATTATTGGAATAATTATTATCTAACAATTATTAGTCTACAACAATTATTATTTCACTTCACTCATTTCTCTTGTAATAAGATACACATTTTAATAACTTCTATCACACATCAAAATGTCTCACGGACCCTTTTAGTATATTAAATAATTTAACATTCTTTTATAATAAGTCTTGCTCACATGAAACTCAATGTAGCTTATTCACTTTATCAAATTGAACCATTCAAATACGTGCCATAAAATATGTGTGCTTAAGTAACTCAAGTAAATATTTAAATATTTATGAACCTTCAATTAATATTATTAATAAAATTCTCGGGTATTACAGACTCCACCAGGGACGCCACAGTTGAATGGCTCTGATACCAACCTGTGACGCTCCCAAATCCGTGTAACATCAAACACAGGATATGGTGCTCACGATACATCAAACACCATCATCTAACTATACAAGCTTCATAAATAATAATAATAATTACAATAGTATTCGAATAAAATCCCAGGTTTACATAACCTTAAATAACCTTAAACTTAAACTTAGCGTTTATCGCTATGATACATCAATGCGGAAATCTAAAACTATTACAAAAAATAAACTTTTCAATTCTTCATCTTAGCTTTTCCCTTGTCCTTGCCCGAGCCCTCTCTTTCTCACCCTTAACTGAAATGTTAAAGCAAGAATGAGCACAAATTGCCCAGCAAGTATATAAAATAATATGATAATGAATATCAAGATTAAAATCATCTGTTTTGATATCTCTCCATAATCGAAAGAATAATTAAAAGGTATTGTCGGATGTCAAAGATAAGAGTTCAAGAATTTTCAATAGCATACTAAGGGGTATAAGAACCCTGAACATTATTTTTAATTCATCGAAAACCATCAGAAGTTTTGACAATCAAATAGACTGTAAAACATTCTCCGCAAGTACTCCAGGTGATCAATCTTTTGTACCCTACATTGTGCACAAGTATAAAGTTTGATCGCATAAGCATAAATGGGTCTATATGCCCGACATCAGTTTTTCCCGTTATTCGGGTTGTTCATCTTAGTACTCATGCGGGACCGCACCAAAACAATTTGGTTTGGTAGATTTTAAGTAGCTACAATGAATTTGAATTGCTCAAATAACATAACGTTTCACTTCAATAATATCTAGCCAGTACCAAAAGACTAGAAAGCATTCTTGAAAGCAATTTCATTAATGAATAAGAACTTTAAAGCATAGAAATTGAATTAACAATTGAGTAGTCTGTTAGGTTTGTATATAACGCAAGCATGTAATTAAATTACACAAATAGGGCGGTAGCGTGATAAAAAATGGTTTTTAAAATTTTAATACAAACCATCACCATGATCAATCTATGTGCTCAATTAACGATATAAATAAAAGAGAAAGAGAATAAGAATTATACCCTCGTAGAACAAAGCTTCCTCGGGTACAAGTTCAACTCCTAGTCTTTTGTGTTCTCCTCGAATTCCATCGATTAAATTCATTTGCTTGATCATCGTTAGCCACCCAAGTGTTTGGACTCTAGAGGTGATCCACCAAGGAAGAATAGGTATTCAAGAAGTTGGGTATTGGCAAAACCCTAGTTTCTATCTCTATAAAAATTGCAAGTACTCTCCACAATCTAATGCAAGAATGTGTAACCCTAATCTATGATAAGACTCCTCTTATATATAAATGTAGGAATAACCCTTCCCTAAACTATTTAGGATTAAGGTTTCTATTATAATTAAACTCCTTTAATTAATTATGCTTCTAATCCAATTAGCAATTCATGAGAGAGAGTACTTCTATTAATTAATTCCCAATCCCTATTAGGAATTAAATAATAGTAATAGTAATAATAATAATAAGACTCCTCTTATTAATTTATATTTAATATTTCCAAAATATTAAATAATAAATATTAAGCTATTTAATTTATTCTATCTCCATAGATTAAATTAAATACACTTAACTTATTATTACAATTATGCCATTTACTTCTTAAATAAATATTTTCCTTTTGCGGTGTGACCCTTTAGGTTCTCCATATTAAACCGGTTATGAATAAATCAATTAGAACAATTCTAATCTTATTTAAATAAATAAATTAAACTATTTAATTCATTTAAATAAATAATATTTATTCTACAATAAGGGTAAGCCCCCTTAGCGATCAACGACTTTCCAGATAATATAGATTTCAACATTAATCACAAAAGAACCTTTCAGTGAATAGTTATCGTACAATTCAATCCTTCTACTATACAATGTCCCAATTAAATATAAGACATGGATTTACTGTCAAGTCTTATTTTATTTAATTATATGTATTTCGATTCCAAAATGCACAATTCTAAATAATGTAAATTAGAAACTCCTTTCTAATTTCATTCTGCCTTGGCCAAGGACTATTGAGTTGTCATTTATCGAATCACATAGGACATTCACATCTTTTACTAGACGTAGTAGATTCTTTATTGATCATTCACCTATCTCCATGTACAACTTATTATACCCAATCATACCCTTTGTTATACCCTAAAGGTCTTAAGGGACATGTCAAAGTATAACTCATCATACACAAGATACTATGATGATCTCAAGTCCAAGGATCACTTGTACTACTATCACTAGAGGAATTCCTATTGACAGGCAAGTAAAACTCCATTAGGTATTCCTTAGCGAGCCACGTTCAGTGAACTTATTCTCCAATAAGCACCTACATACTTGCTTTAGTGTCTCCACACAAATGATTATGAGATCAATCATCCTCTTCCTAAGAGAAAGCAACGTATGTACTAATCTATCCGGATTCACTAATCCTGTTTTTAGTAATCCACCGATTAGGAACGATTTTAGTTTGTGAGCTATCTAGAATTTAGATCTCATTAGCATGATCACCATCATGATTCTAAAAGCGTTGCTCAAAACTATGGGTTTATCACATTTAATATAACAACACTATGTAGATAATATAAAATGCCTTTAATAACCGAATAAGATTACAAAGTATATGCTACATCATATCAAATATGATTGGCTTGTGTGCATACTACTTTCAATCTCCCACTTGCACTAAAGCCAATCGTCATGGTATCTAATACCCTTCTTCTCTAAGTGACGATCATCCTGTCGTTTGGATAAAGCTTCAGTAAATGGATATGCAATGTTGTTCTTGAGAGTCCACTATCTCTATAGTGACTTTTCTTCTTTCAATGATTCCTCTAATCAAATGAAAGTGCCGTAACACACGTTTGAATCCAAGATGAGACTTAGGAACTATTCCTAGTTCTGCGATGAACTTTTCATCCAAACAATCAACTTGCAGATTCACTTACAGCTATATACTTTATCTTTGTCACTAAATCAGCAACTCTTTGCTATTTTGGAACCTTTCCAATTCACTGCACCACCATTTAAGGTAGACACATACCCTGAAACGGATTTACTGTCATCTTGGTCCGTTTGAAAACTTGAGTCTGGATAGCCCTCTAGTTTCAATTCAGACCCACCGTAGACAAGAAATACATTCTTAGTTCTTCTTAAGTACTTTAGGATGTTTTTCACTGCCTTCCAGTGCTCTTCTCCTGGATTCGACTGATATCTGCTTGTTACACTAAGTGCATGAGCGACATCTGGTCTAGTACATATCATACCGTACATGATAGATCCTATTGCGGAAGCATAAGGAATCTTACTCATACGGTCTCTCTCCTCAGGTGTCTTTGGGGCCTGTTTCTTGGAGAGATGTATTCCATGGCTCATCGGCATGAGACCTCTCTTGGAATCTTCCATGCTAAACTTCTTTAGCATCGAGTCAATGTACTTTCCTTGGGTCAAGCCTAGCATCTTTTTAGATCTATCTCTATAGATCTTTATCCCCAAAATATATGATGCCTCACCCAAGTCCTTCATGGAGAAGTGTATAGATAACCAAATTTTGGTCGACTGTAGCATAGGAACATCATTCCCTATCAGTAATATATCATCAACATATAATACAAGGAATGTAACAGTGCTCCCACTAACCTTCTTGTACACACAAGGTTTATCCTTATTTTTGATAAAATCAAACCTTTTGATTATCTCATCAAAACAGATGTTCCATCTTCGAGAAGCTTGCCTCAATCCATAAATGGATCGTTGTAGCTTACAGACTTGGTTTGTTCCAACCGTTGAAACAAAACCCTCTGGCTATATCATATATACATTTTCCTCAAGCTCTCCATTGAGGAAGGCCGTTTTCACGTCCATTTGCCAGATCTCGTAGTCATAATAAGCTGCAATTGCGAGCAAAATCCGAATGGACTTGAGCATAGCTACTGGTGAGAAGGTTTCATCATAGTCAACTCCGTGTCTTTGTTTGAAACCTTTTGCAACCAGTCGGGCCTTATAGGTCTCTACCTTGCCATCTGCTCCAGTCTTTCTTTTAAAGACCCATTTACACCCAATAGGCTTAATGCCCTCAGGTGGTGAAACCAAAGACCATACTTAGTTCTTATACATGGAGTCTATCTCGGATTTCATGGCTTCTAGCCATTTCTCTGAGTCTTCACTACTCATAGCCTCTTCGTAATGCAATGGATCATCATCATCTATGATGCGTACCTCATCATCATCCTCTATGATGAATCCATACCTATTTAGTACTCTTCCAAATTTACGAATAGGTAGTGGTACAGTAGGTTCTTCTACTTGGTCAGGTACCTGACTTTGATCTGTAGTATTTTGTGGTTCTTGAACTTCTTCAAGATATATCTTACTCCCACTGACCCCTTCAAGGATAAACTCCTTTTCCAAGAAGGCATCGTGTTTCGCAACAAACACCTTTTGATCAGTAGGATGATAGAAATAATACCCTGATGTTTCTTTAGGGTATCCTATGAATCTACATTTGTCGGATCTAGTCTTCAGCTTATAATGCTCAAACCTTTTGACATAAGCTGGACAACCCCAAGTCTTAACATGCTTAAGATTTGGTTTCCTCCCTGTCCATATCTCATATGGAGTCTTTGGGACGGATTTGGTAGGTACCTTGTTAAGTAGGTATGCAGCCGATTCTAGAGCATAACCCCAGAAGGATACTAGAAGGTCGGTAAAACTCATCATGGAACGAACCATATCCAACAATGTTCGATTTCTCCTTTCAGTAACACCATTCAATTGTGCGTCCCTGGTGGAGTCCATTGTGAGATTATACCATTTTCTTTGAGACAATTAAGAAACTCATTGGTTAAGTATTCCCCTCCTCGATTCGATCGAAGAATCTTAATACTCTTATCAGTTTGCTTCTCTACTTCACTTCTGAATTCTTTGAACTTTTCAAACGATTCAGATTTGTATTTCATTAAATACACATATCCAAATCTAGAATGATCATTAGTGAAAGTAATAAAATAAGAATACCCTCCTCGTGCATTCGTTGTCATAGGTCCACAAACGTCTATGTGTACCAACGCCAACAACTCTGTAACTCTTTCTTCTTTTCCACTAAAAGGAGATTTAGTCATCTTACCCATGAGACAAAATTCACAAGTTGGATATGATTCGTAATCAGATAGCTCTAAAAGCCCATCTTTATGCAACCTGGATAATCTTGTTTCATTGATATGACCGAGTCTACAGTGCCACATAAAGGTATAATTAACATCATCTCTTTTCCTTTTCTTAGTTTGTTCAATTTGAAGTATATTTTCATGCAAGTCAAGTATGTAAAGTCCATTCAGTAAATTGCCAACACCATATAAAACATTTTTATTATAAATAGAACAACTGTTGTTCTTTATTATAATATCAAAACAATCCATATCTAATACAAAAATTAAAATAATGTTTCTAATGAGTGTCGGAACATAATAATAATTATTTAAACTAATGAACTTGCCCGAAGGCAGGGTTAAACAATAAGTCCCTACAACTAATGCTGCAACCTTTGCTCTATTTCCCACTCGTAGGACAACTTCATCCTTATCAGCTTTCTACTTCTACTTAGTCCCTGCATATTATTACACATGTGAGAACTACAGCCGGTATCCAATACCAAAGTAGAATTTTGACTTTCAGAAAAATTAATTTCAATCATGAACAAACCTAGATCGGAAGTCGATGCTTCTCCAAGCTTCTTCTGGTCCACAAGATACTCCTTGCAGTTCCTCTTCCAGTGTCTCGGCTTATTGCAATGGTAGCAAATTCCTTTGCTATCTGGATCAGGTTTCTTTTTATCCTTTCTCTTCGCCTTGCCCTTAACCCTCTTGTTTTTCTTCTTTTTAGAAGATACCTTGGGCCTTTTCCTTTTCTTGGAAGGATCATCCACTAGTAAGACTTGGTTCTTGTAGGATGAGAAGTGACCTTCAGCAGTTTTCAGCATGTTAAGTAGCTTAGGCAAGCTGACGTCCAACTTATTCATGTGAAAATTCACAACAAATTGTGAGAAGGTGTCCGGGAGTGACTGCAAGATCAAATCTTGACTTAACTCCCCATCCATCACGAACCCAAGTTGTCCAAGTTGTTCAATCAGATTGATCATCTTAAGGACATGAGTCTCAACAGCAGTGCCCTCGGTCATACGAGATCGGAAGAGCTACTTAGATATCTGATATCTAGCAGTCCTACTTTGCTCACCATACAACTCTTTGAGGTGCAGCAATATAGTAGGAGCATCCATAGTTTCATGTTGACGCTGGAGCTCGTTACTCATGGATGCGAGCATGATGCATTGAGCCAAGATTGCATCATCTTGCCACTTTCTGAAAGTAGCAATCTCTTCCTCAGAGGCTGTTTCTGCAACACTTGCAGGGACTCGCGAATTTAGGACATAAGAAATCTTTTCAGCAGTGAGAATAATTCTCAGATTCCTTAACCAGTCCGTGTAATTCGGTCCGGTCAGTTTGTTAGCATCAAGTATGCTACGCAGTGATAGTGAGTTTGACATTTTTAAATTCTGCATGTGAAATAGACAACATTTTAGCATACATTCTTTTAATTAATTACCAAAATAAATTAGGTCTTTATTTTAAATTGGTATCTCTCACTTTTTCATCAAACTATATTACCCTCATTTTATATAGTTCGGCAATTCTAATTAAAGATTTGCTAGTGAGACTAAGGATCCCATTTCAAATGTATATAGCCTTGTGGTGACACAACAAACGATATATAAATAAATAGGTAGACAACTATTGTCAGTTACATCACTATGTAACTCCTTTTATTTTTGCCTCTTAGATTATTTTGATCAAGTGGTGACACATCCGAATCAAAATTATCCAAGTTAAGTCCAACCTACCACTTCCATATATTCGAAAGAAAAACACTGTCCTTGTGGTGACACAACAAAATAGCATCGTTCAGTCTATTTATAAGCATCAAATGTGATAAAGCAACATCTTAAATATTTAATACTTGTCTTGTGGTAACACAACAAACTCATATTAAACATTTAATACTCTATTGCTTTACCATGCTAGAAGGCGACGTTTGATATTCCAAATATCTTTGAACGCTTAGGACTTAATATGATTTCTTTGAGGGGTTTATTATTATTAGTCTCATCTTGTTTAGCGCGCATGCACATATATATATAAAATACGCGTCATACTATTTTACATGCAAAGCATGTTGGATAATATATAATATATATATATAGTAAGCATGCACATATAGAATACTATATTCTACCCGGATTGATTATGGACTTTTATTCTAGTTTGGTTCACTAGAGCCACCAAGTGAACCAAAAGGTCAAACCTAGGTGCAAGAATTAAATTTAAATATAACTATTACATTTAAACCCGGGCTCCCAATACAAACGGGTCTTCAAGCGCTCCTTGCTCCTTTGTCTCCAATTCTTCAAAATTAATTCTAACTAGTCCTATTATAGAAACCTTGATCAGCAGTCAAGGGAAAGTATATAGGAGGGAGATAGAATTTACATTAAAGAAAAATTAGAAAAGACGAGGTACGCAGACCCCATTTGTAAAAACCCATACATTCAAGCATCCACTAAAATAAATCCAATCACACATTGGTCAATAGTACATAATCAATCCCTATTTATTATCATACATATCCCTATATGTATCAATAAATAACATTCATCTCATGAATTATAAAACCATTCCATATATGCATTAATATCAATTAATGGGCAAAAAGTTTGCTAATATTTAGTTTTAAAACAAAATAAACTCTTTTATTTTAATCAAAAACCAAATTCAAATTAAACTCCTTTAATTTTAGCAATCTGAAATCCTATTCCAGATAAAATAAACATCTTTATTTTAAACTTATATCAATTAAATAAACCATTTATTTCAATTAAAGGAAAAAATATTTTTTCGGATTCTGCTGTCCGGCGCAGCTGCGCCCAAAATGAACTGGGAAACGGCGCAGCTGCGCTGAACTCCAGAAACGTTTTTCTGGATTTGGGCGCAGCTGTGCTCCAGAATGAACTGGAGCCGGCGCAGCTGCGCCGCGTAGCAGTTTCAGAAAAAACGGATTCTGCCCAAAAATTTCGATCCAATCGCATACCATACACACATGGAATCATCAAAATCGATAATTAGCACAAGATTAGGCTCTGATACCACTGTTAGGTTTGTATATAACGCAAGCATGCAATCAAATTACACAAATAGGGCAGAAGCGTGATAAAAAACGGATTTTAAAATTTTAATACAAACCATCATCATGATCAATCTATGTGCTCAATTAACGATATAAACAAAAGAGAAAAAGAATAAGAATTATACCCTCGTAGAACAAAGCTTCCTCGGGTACAAGTTCAACTCCTAGTCCTTTGTGTTCTCCTCGAATTCCACCGATTAAATTCCTTTGCTTGATCAACGTTAGCCACCCAAGTGTTTGGCCTCTAGAGGTGATCCACCAAGGAAGAATAGGTATTCAAGAAGTTGGGTGTTGGCAAAACCCTAGTTTCTATCTCTCTAGAAATTGCAAGTACTCTCCACAATCTAATGCAAGAATGTGTAACCCTAATCTATGATAAGACTCCTCTTATTTATAGATGTAGGAATAACCCTTCCCTAAACTATTTAGGATTAGGGTTTCTATTATAATTAAACTCCTTTAATTAATTATGCTCCTAATACATTTAGCAATTCATGAGAGAGAGTACTTCTATTAATTAATTCACAATCCCTATTAGGAATTAAATAATAGTAATAGTAATAATAATAATAAGACTCCTCTTATTAATTTATATTTAATATTTCCAAAATATTAAATAATAAATATTAAAATATTTAATTTATTCTATCTCCATAGATTACATTAAATACACTTAACTTATTATTACAATTATGCCATTTACTTCTTAAATAAATATTTCCTTTTGCGGTGTGACCCTTTAGGTTCTCCATATTAAACCGGTTGTGAATAAATTAATTAGAACAATTCTAGTCTTATTTAAATAAATAAATTAAACTATTTAATTCATTTAAATAAATAATATTTATTCTACAATAAGGGTAAGCCCCCTAGCGATCAACGACTTTCCAGATAATATAGATTTCAACATTAATCAGAAAAGAACCTTTCAGTGAATAGTTACCGTACAATTCAATCCTTCTACTATACAATGTCTCAATTAAATATAAGACATGGATTTACTGTCAAGTCTTATTTTATTTAATTATATGTATTTCGATTTCAAAATGCACACCTCTAAATAATGTAAATTAGAAACTCCTTTCTAATTTCATTCTGCCTTGGCCAAGGACTACTGAGTTGTCATTTATCGAATCACATAGGACATTCACATCTTTTACTAGACGTGGTAGATTCTTTATTGATCATTCACCTATCTCCATGTACAACTTATTATACCCAATCATACCCTTTGTTATACCTTAAAGGTCTTAAGGGACATATCAAAGTATAACTCATCATACACAAGATACTATGATGATCTCAAGTCCAAGGATCACTTGTACTACTATCACTAGAGGAATTCTTATTGACAGGCAAGTAAAACTCCATTAGGTATTCCTTAGCGAGCCACGTTCAGTGAACTTATTCTCCAATAAGCACCTATATACTTGCTTTAGTGTCTCCACACAAATGATTATGAGATCAGTCATCCTCTTCTTAAGAGCAAGCAACGTATGTACTAATCTATCCGAATTCACTAATCCCCTTTTTAGTAATCCAACGATTAGGAACGATTTTAGTTTGTGAGCTATCTAGAATTTAGATCTCATTAGCATGATCACCATAATGATTTTAAAAGCGTTGCTAAAAACTATGGGTTTATCACATTTAATATAACAACACTATGTAGATAATATAAAATGCCTTTCATAACCGAATAAGATTACAAAGTATATGTTACATCATATCAAATATGATTGGCTTGTGTGCATACTACTTTATAGTCATCAATAAAGCTTGTACAACACTAGAATTTGTCAAACTTACGACATAAGAAACTTGTACATATTGATAATTAGCACAAGTTAAGAATTTCCCGATCACTGAATAAGTGAATAAGGATAGAATGATTGCTCAACTGAACGAGTGAAATTAAAACTCGCATTCACTAGAATAAAGGTAATAAAGATAGAATACTTGCCTTTCGCGTAGCTTACATTAACTGCTTTGCTATACCTCAAATAACCTATATATTCATATATAGATATTCATTACCCATTCATTCCCATAACGGATTCACAGATTCTATTCATCTCATGCATACCTAATGCTTTTGTTTCATGCTTATAGATATGTATTACAAATATACACTCAACCAAATATACAATTAAAGCAAATCATCATATATCATAAGTTGTTGTTTTTTTTTATTTTTACTCCAAAAGTTTCATTTACAAAACCTATTTAAACCTTTTCAAGCCTTGGTTCAACTTAGCCCTTACATATTTAAATAATACAAACATTCCAATGGTCACATAATAAAGCTTATAAGAATGTAACACACATGTATCAAGCTTTAGATTATAAATAGAACATCTTGGCCACTCTGCAGCACGGCGCGGCCGCGCTGCTTTTATACCTGGGAGTGGCGCGGCCGCGCTACTCCCTTCCAGGCCCAGAACTTAGCTTTTCAATGTTCAGCTCTCTTTCTAGCATGATAAGGTCTTAGCATACATCGAATAATAAATAAACACATTACTATGAAGACTTAAAACTAATTTAGGTCCATGCATTCGACATTTAATACATCATTTTGAAATTTATTTTTTTTTAAAAAAAACAAGCTTAATAGCTCTTTTCTTAAAGATTAGCCATGTTCATATTTGATTCTAATATTATTGCCACATAAGTTTTGACACACATGTTTAAATATAAATGGAACATATTTACATCATTTCTTTAATTCAAGATAACTTTTCCTAAAAAATTAATCAATCGTAGCTTACGGTTCAATTTTTGTGATTACATACTTTTGATACATCTTAATACATATTTAAGGCTTCTTCATGCTCATTGTACAAGGTTAAGTTGAGTACTAAGGGCTGAGCAATTAAAAAAAACATCAGTGTTTGGTTCTGGTGCAGCACGGCCGCGCCCTATTTAGCCTTGGTACCAGCGCGGCCGCGCTGGTACCCAGACACAGGTGATGCAGGCTTCTGCTGCTGCAAACCAAACTTTTCAAAAACTTACACAATGGAAAATTTAAACACGACCCAACATTATAACTCAACTAGAAACCACATGACTTACATAATTAACTATTCTATTAACACCAACAACTCTATTAGCAAATCTAGAGCCTCTAAAATCAAATTTCTTACAATGTAATCCCATTTAAGCAATTTAACCAATATGAACATGTTTCGCATTTCTTGACCGAATTCAGAGCATACATAGCATGATTAAACTCAGAATTTTCATTCTTTAATACTCTACAATCATCAATTATCAATAACATAGCAACATATAACCCAATCAGAACATCTAACTCAAGGAATAAACATTTTTCTCATCATTTCTTATATGAAAACTAACAGTTGTTAATATTACCTCTTGGATGAATTCCCTTCTTGGATTAACACTGAGGATGCTTCTCTTCTAGCTTGATTAACCCTCTAAAACTCCAGAAATCCTTCAAGCTCTCTATCTCACACACCCATTCACAATTTCTTTCTCTCGAGTAGAAAGTATTTAACAAAAGGAGAAGTGTTCTTAGTAGAGAATATATATATCTTTGGTGACTGAATTCTCCAATCCTTTCATCTTCAATCATCAGTTGCAACCCATTAATCCCCATGAACTAAATGAATTAGTGAGGGAGGGGTTATGGAAATGTAAGGTTTTGGAAAATATAACTCCCTTCTTCTTCAATTCTGCAATAACCGTGCTCTCCCTTCTCACTTGTCCCACTTTGATAGTCACTTCTCCAAATTCAGCTGATGAAATTTTGATAAATAAAAATATTATTTTAATCTATTAATCAATTAATAAGCCATTTGACCAATTTTCTCTCCGGAATCCACATTTTAGATACTATAGTCGATTCCTACTAAAATCGACATTCTGAACGTCGTGAGAATATTAGTTTTGTCAATTTAGCTCCCGAAATTTGAGTTTGACTTTTTACCCGAAAAAGTCAACCGGTTGACTTTGACCAAGAAGTTAACCCCGACACATTTTGTGTTTACAGTCCATTCTTACTAATTTCGACGTTCCGAATTCAAATCCACTGTTTGCTTCACCAGATTCCACTCCGAAATCAATTTGAGTTTTAGCTTCATTCTTGTGTTTAATACAATTGTTAACTACACAATTAATTTTAAATAGTTAAATTAACTCAAACCAACTATCTAAATACATCTCATCATATAACTCAATAAAATATATATATTTATATAACACATACACATACATTTATTAAAATGACTCAATAGATTCACATAAATTCAATTTCTATAAAATTACATAATGATCTCGGGTATTACAACGCTCCATAGCACTGCCATACTCCAACTGTCCCATCTGAACAGCCACCTCTCGACTCAGGGTGTGGTGTGTCTATCCCTGCTCCACTGGATAGTGTTTAATGCCCTCTATCCACCTGCCAAAAGCTGTATGGAAAGCATAACCCATACGGATCATCCTCCTCCTCTCCCTACTTACCTCGTCCTCAAGGTCTCTCACTATTAGTCTAGCAGTGTCTCGCTGCTCCTCTGCCTAGATCTTCGCTACAACCACGTCCTCCAACTGTGCTCGTAGAGCCTCCTTCTCAGCCCTCTCTGCTTGGAGCTGCTTCTCGAACCGCTCTATCCTCTCTGCCACCTATAAATGTTGATCCACCCAAAAGTGCACCATCGCCCCTAGCTGGGTCTCCACCTCCTGCCGATGATGTATCTCCTCCTCAAGCTCAATCATTCGGTCCGCCATCTATCTTGTCACTCCCACCTCAAAGACAGTGTGCTCGGGAGATACCGACTTTGGCTCCTCCAACGGCTCATTAGCTAGGTCCACCTTAACCTCTGGATCCTCCTCAAGGTTTAACTCAGGTATTACAGTTACGGGCTGCTCCTCCCAAACTACATGTATATCACGTGGCTCTTCCTTCATCAAGCGACTTGGCTCACCATACTCCAACATCCTACGGCCACAAACATAGAGAAAACTATATTAGTATCTCTCACTAAAATTTTTCTATCAATATAATTGACTTGATAAAAATCATAACACATAAATATTATAATTATCCTTTTGATATAACTACGTTTTTTCCCTTGATGAATTTCCATAATCCATCACATATACTCAACATGAGTTCCTCTATTGCTACTTCACCACCTTCTATGAGGTTATATCCTAAGGTCTTCCCCAACCTAAGCCTTATAAACTACAGCTTTGATACCACCCTGTGACACCCCCAAATTTAGGGACTCTTCCCTCGAACTTGGTGCTCACGATCCACTCATCTAATTTACATCTAACTACCCATACGGTACATAAAAGCATCAATAATTACATCACATGATAATGATTAACTTACACTACAATCCCAGGCCTTATCAACCTTTAATCTTGCATATCAAGTCTTAATACAAAAACATTAATATTGTCCTTACACAAAAGTTTTTACAATAACTAATACAATCTGAGGCTATTCAACTGCCTTAGCCTTGCTTTTGTCCGTGCCAGAACCACGGGCCTTCTCCGTTTTAACTATAAGATAGGTTATAATGCAAAAATAAGGAACAAGTTTACTCAACAACTATATGACAATAATAATTAATAATCATTGAAAGAGTGTATAGCTTCAATGAGTTTAACCATTTTGAATAATGTAGGATACACTATCAATGAATCAAAATGAATAAATTTTCAAAGCTTAGGTATTTCTTGAATAATCAATCCTTAGGTACCTGAATGAGTAATCTTGACGGTTCAAAACATAAATATAATTTATGGCTGAGGGTCACTAAGGACCGCTGAACTCTGAGAAGGTTAACAGTATAATTGCTAAAAAGCCTTCAGATAAACAGGCACATGAGGTGATCAGCCTCGTCATACCTTACGTTATGCATAACATTTAATTATTTGTGCGCACAAGTCGAATCCACAACTTATAAATAATGTTCATCTCAACATACAAGAATTCAGCACCAAAGCAATTGGTTTGGATAGCTCTTTCAAAATATCTTAATCGACGGTTCATGTCGTCATTAGTCTAGCCGAATCAAATGATATAGACTTATTTTTCTCAATAATGAATATGAATTTGGGTTCTCAATGTTTAATATCATTGTTTGGGAAATTTTCTTAAGCATAGGTACAAGAATAATCTTATTCAATCAATAACAATTCAAGTTTAACAATTTTCTTTAACTACAAACTTGTACGAAACAATAACAGTATACAAGTAAGAAGTACTTGCAATTAATATAACATCTAGTTTACTTGTACAAAACAAATAGTGTACAAGTTACAAAACTTGCCTTGTATATCAGTTTTTCCTTCCTTAAGCTTACTGCGCCCCGGTCGACCTATATATATAAGTCGTAATCCGGTCTACCGATTAGTCTCTATTGTATATGACACTTACATCGATCTAACATTAATTATATCCCTTCTCCATAAACCCTACATTAATCCTTCATCCCCACTTTACTTCACCTCTCTTTGTCACTTTTACTAGATAATCCCCTTATTGATCTTCCACAAGTAAGGTAATCATTATTACTACAATTGTTTAAGCCTTCACTCACGTTATTTATTATTTATTAAACATCTTCACAAATAAAATAACTTGATTTTATTCGTTCAACCCTTTCTCTAATAGTCTTCATCATTGTCTTTAATGTTTATCAATTTCTTCTCGTAGTTACCTCGCACAAGTGAAATAATCTTTATTATTATTTCATTCATTTAGTCATTCTTACTCCACAATATTCTTTATTCATATCCCTTTAAATCATTTTTATTATTTAGCTCACAAATAAAATACTTTCATTATTATTTCATTTGTCCCTTCAAGTCTCTTGAATAATCTTTAATTATTAACTTACTTTCTTTATGAGTAAAATAATTATTAATTATTATTTTATTCGCTTACTCTTTTTCCATGTATCCTTCTTATTACTCCTTACAAATAAAACAATTTGAATTTGTTTATTCTTTTCTATTTTATAAATAAAATTTTTAATCATTATTTTATTTGTTTAAAAATAATCTCATTTATTATCTTATTTGTTTTATCATTATTATTATTATATATATATTTTTATTTTAAAAAAAATTCTTCTGACCGGTTTGACCCGATCTGACTAGGCCTGACCCGGTTTAACCCCAATCTGGTCAACTGGCAAATCGGCCCAGTGCCCCGGCGCTTGGATTATTCTTGGAACCAGCGCCCTGGCATTGCTCGACAGGAAGGTCTAGTTCAACTTTTCAATTTTTTTGATCTTTGACCCTTTTTGGTTCAATCTTTCATAACCTGCTCATTTTTCATCGAAATGAGCTCAAATCCGTTTTATGTTACCACAAACTTGTATATTTTCATCATTTATCCTTTTAAACCATTTTCTCAAATATTTATTGGGTCAACACATTGATTCTTCAAGATAGGGTTTTTATTCCGCTATGTTTTGCTAAATGATTCGTCATGAGTTTATTTTAACTCCGTTTTCGATGATTCTACTTGGATTGTTTTCGTATTTCATAGATCTTCAACATAAGATTTTTAGATCATACAAATAACTAACCCATTTTTATTACATTTAACACCATGTTCAAGGTTTCAAGTGTTTCACTTTAGGTTATTAACATAACTTCAACATAATATCATTTTACATATCAAAGCATGGTCTAATCACAAAATCTCCAACATAAACCACCTTATGTCTTCAGAATCCACCATGATTCCTACACACAAAATCCTCCTACAACCAAGCATAGCAAGATTAACTACATGACTAACTATACTTATGAACTTGAATATTTTAGTGAGAAAATATTATACCTTCTATGACCACTTTTTCTCTTGGAGATGAACTTATTGAAGGCCTCCACTTCCTTCCTTTTCCAAGACTGCTCTTGAACCTCCAATTTGAAAGAGCTTCCTCTAGATTTCCCTTTTTCTCTCACTATTTTCTCTCTAGCACCCACTTAGCCAATTTCAAGTAAACTCTACTCATTAAATTGGGAACTCCTATTTATAGGAGAATTCTCATACATACAATAACCATATAAATGTATAAATATATTTATTTAACTATCACAAGATTGCTTTACCCAATCGTTACCCAAGTTAGGCAAAAATCTAACCTAATGCTACATTTAGGCCACACCCTAACTCATCATTTCTAACACATGCCTAAAATAAATATAAACAAATGGAGCATTATGGCTATCCTAGGCCTTTGGCTGGATTTGAGGGAGAGGGAGTACTATACTATTTTTATTTTTTTCCCACATGGTGCCTTCTAGAAATTGGACGTCTTTGTTGGATCACAACTGGCCATGTGCATGGACTTAATGCAATTTTATTGTGGACTTCACACACTTAAGTGTAGGATTAAATCATTAGGTCCAAAAATAACTTCTACTAGCATTCTACTAATTTCATTAGTAACTAAAGCTTTGGGCTATTTAATTCCCATGTAAGCATGCTTTCATTACTCCACCCATTATTAATTCACATTGGGCCAATACACATAATTAACAGGACTTAATTATTCTTTATAGTAAACTTTATTCATAAATTAATTAATTATCATCTTGGATTTCTTTCCAATCCTCTTCCATGAATTAATCACATACTTAATTAATCCATCATCTCAATTGTCCATCAAGCCACACAAGGCTTATTCTCCCAAGCTTAGTTAATTCTTAACTTAAGTTTGTCACATATTCTCATAATTTATAAGTCATATATTTAATTCCTTCTTAATTCTTATTTATGCAATTTTTTAATTTCATATCTTCTTATCACATAAGTTCACATACACACATAAGTATACATAATATTTTTGAGTAATTCCTCATTCTTAATAATTCACTATACAAAATTCTTGGTTATTACAGGTTGGCTTCGTCGGCGCCGTTTCCTCGCATGACGCGCCATCCTCATTGGTTGGCAGAGGCTTATATTCGTCCGATCCGTGTAGACCTTAATGAGGCTGCTGATGCCACTGCCAGAGTTCTTAATCTATATGTCACCGTTTCAGCTGCCCGAGGTCGCTCATTTCCTAGTGCCTGAGTGGCGATGCCCGACTTGTTAGGTTCAGACTTGAGTTATCATTCGTTAGCATACTTGAGCACCAACGAGGTATAGGGTACCTTATATTGAGTTTTAATTCCCATTCTAGGTAATAGTTAACTTATCGTCTTCCCATGTCACAGGTTCTTGAGTTTACTCAGCCTCGGGGCAACTAGTTTAGTGTCTACGCTCTTTACCATTCCCTTCATTTTGACTATTGATAAGTAAGTTTTATACCTACGAATCGGATATCAATGAATGCGGATTAGTGTTTATTTCCTTTGTTTGTAGTTACTTTTCATGCATTTTGTGTGTTTTTGTAGGTTGCATATCTTGGGGATTGGCTCGGCGAGAGTTGAGTGGATTCAGCTATTGCAGTTGCAGAGTTGGAGAAATTTGGAGCAGCGCGGCTGCGCCGATCTTCAGAGTTGAAAAACAGTTGGCTGGTAGTGCAGCGCGGCCGCGGCTCATTCAAGCTTCTTTCCAGCGCGGCCGTGCCGGTTCGGGAGTTGACCAGAGTTGACTTTCTCATTAATTAAAGCAAGTTGATGTGTACTTGGATTTCAGACTTCTTAATTAGTTAGGATTCTTATCAGATATTATAAATAGTTGTTTGAAGTCAATTTCAAGGTTGTTGAACATTTTATTTAGTAAACCCTAGTTTGGAGCAAATTGTGAAGACTTGAAGCAAATTGCTAGCAGGAGGAATTCAAAGCAGGAGTTAAAGAGAGATTCAAGGATTACTCATCAGTTTTTGTTCTTCTCTCTTTCTTTTATTTTGACTTTTGAATGCTATTAAATTTGTGGATGATGGATTCTAGTTTAATTATGAACTAAATTTCTTTTTAAGGCTATAATGGATCTTATTGAGTAGTTTTGTTTGACATGCTTCCTGGATAATTATGATTGGCTATTATTGGATTGTCTATTTTGGTTTATACTTAATTTCTTAACTATTTGGCCAGTAATTACCGGAATAATCTATATGAACTCGAGAGATGAAGTATAGATTTAGATCTGACCATAATAGCATGTGATTGTGCATTCTGCTTGTCAATAGAATTCATAATTTGTGTTTAGGATAGAGATACACCTATTCACCGCATGTAATCTGATAGGGAACCTGAACTTTAAATCCTTTTTAATTGTAATTCACATAGAGATATAGTGAATTAGTTATCTAGGGTGATTATCTTGAATCTATCATTTGTGGATTTGAGTTGAGTTATTTTTGAAGCACTGAGAGATGTTCAAAAATACTGATGAGTACTTGATTAGCAATCTAGAATAATTAGCATAATTCAAAAGGAAGTGTGTTGAGTAAAGTGAAACAATAAGTGAAGTTGTAGTCTTAGGTCTTTAAAATCTGTTTTCAATGTGTGGTAGTAATTTAAATTAGAAGTAATTAGTTTAAATTCAGAAATTCAGAAATCTTTGATCATTTGTTTAATAAAATTGAATTGATATAGGATTGAAATTTGTCATTATAAACTCAGTTTTTCTCCGTGGGACGATACTCAACTTTCACTTTATTACTTGTGGACTGCGTATACTTGCGTATTTTTGCTAGTATAGATTTAGGCAAACAAGTTTTTGGCGCCACTGTCGAGAAAATGTTTGTGTTTATAATTTTTAATTATCAGTTTAATTGATTCAATTTTAGTTAAACAACATTCACTTTTATTTTTTTTTATTTTTTCTCTTTTATTTTTTAAGTGATTCTGGTTCGTATGCAAACTAGATCAAAATAACTGGAACTTGTGCAGTGTGAGGACGATCTTGAAAACAAATTACGCGAGTTGAGGAAATTTTGCAAAGAGACGATCAAGAAAGTGAACATGGATAACGAAGAGCAGAAATCATTGAGGGAATATGCTATGCCTAAAATGGATAAGATCAAGTCAAGCATCACGAGGCCAGCTATCACTACAAACACTTTTGAGATTAAACCGAGATTTTTTCAGATGATCCAGAATTCAGTGCAATTTGGGGGACTGGCCACTGATGATCCGAATGAACATTTGGTGAGCTTTCTTGAGATTTATGATACATTCAAATATCACAACGTTTCGGATGATGTGGTCAGACTACGTCTATTCCATTCACTTTGAGGGATAAAGCTAAGAGTTGGTTGCACTCGCTACCACTGGGATCCATCACGACTTGGGATGACTTAGCTCAGAAATTTCTTGCGAAATTCTTTCTGTCGGCTAAAACTGCCAAATTGAGGAACAAGATTTCTACTTATGAGCAACAATATGGAGAGTCACTTTATGAGACTTGGGAGAGGTTCAAGGACTTATTGAGAAGATGCCCACACCATGGACTACCCAAGTGGCTACAGGTTCAGACATTCTATAATAAGTTAAGTGGTAATACTCGATCTAGCATAGATGCAGCCGCGGGAGGAGCACTTATGGATAAAATGTTTGATGAGGCTTATGAACTATTACAGACAATGGCTGCCAACAATTATCAATGGCCGACTTCCAGAATGAATCAACAAAAGGTAGCTAGGGTTTTTGAAGTTGACACAGTCACAACATTAACAGCTCAGATGGCAGCTATGTCTAAGAAGATCGATGGTATAGCAGAGTCAAAAACTCAACAAGTTTCTTATGTTTATGAGCTATATGCGAGATCACATCATACAGATTATTGTCCCCTTAATTCTGAAGCAGTGCAATTCGTGGGTAGCTACCAACGACCTCCAAATCCGTATCAAAACACTTATAATCTGGGGTGGAGAAATCATCCGGGTTTCTCTTGGAGCAACAATACACAGGCTCAAAATCAAGCTCTAAAACCACAGAATCCCCCAGGTTTTCAAAATCAAGTTCCACAACAGGCAGAGAGGAAAGCAAGTTTAGAGGACTGCTTGACAAAATTTATTATAGCTTCTGAGAGGAGAATGAATGGTCAGGATATGCTGTTAAACCAAGTAGATATGAATGTGAAAAGTCAAGCAGCGTCGATTAGAAATCTAGAGAATCAGTTGGGACAATTAGCTCATGTTTTGAATAGTCGACCTCAAGGATCGTTGCCAAGTGACATAGAACTTAACCCAAAGAGAGATGGTAATAAGCAATGTCAAGCTGTCACACTTAGAATCCTGGTAGTTTCACTATCCCTTGCACTATCGGCAGCTTATCAATCAACAGATGTTTGTGTGATTTGGGTGCTAGCATCAACCTCATGCCCTTATCGATATATGTCCAGTTGGGTATACCTGCACCGAAACCAACTAACATCTCTCTTCAGCTTGCAGATAGATCGGTTACATATCCTAGAGGTATTGTGGAGGACATCCTGGTAAAAGTTAATAAATTCATATTCCCAGCTGATTTCATCATATTGGATTACGAAGAGGACAAAGACATTCCTATCATACTTGGGAGACCGTTTCTAGCAACTGGTAAAACACTTATAGATTTGCAGAAAGGAGAATTGACCATGCGGGTTCAAGACCAAGAAGTGACATTCAATGTGTTCAAAGCCATGAAGTTTCCTATGGATGAGGAGGAGTGTTTTCGGATGGATGTGGTAAAGAAAGTGGTGGATGACGAGTTTTTGAGATGCTGACATGGATGACCCAGAGATGATGGAAACTACTTTATTGGGAGATGCTGACATGGACGACCCAGAGATGATGGAGTTTCTTCATATTTTAGATACAGTGCCAAGAGTACACAAATTTCAAATCCCTTTTGAACCTTTGGAACCTACAGACAAATCCTTAGAGCGATTAAAGCCATCTCTAGAAATACCCCCAACACTTGAGCTTAAACTACTACCTAATCATCTCAGGTATGCTTTTTTGGGTGAATCATCTACTTTGCTTGTTATCATTGCATCTGTACTTAACGAATTACAGGAAAGTAAGTTAATACGAGTTCTCCGAGAGTACAAATCAGCAATTGGTTGGACCATTGCGGACATTAAAGGAATTAGCCCATCATTTTGTATGCATAAGTTCCTTTTGGAAGACGATGCAATAATTGAGCAACAAAGGAGGCTGAACCCAATCATTAAATACGTGGTGAAAAAGGAAATTTTGAAGTGGCTTGATGCAGGTATCATTTACCCCATCTCTGATAGCAGTTGGGTGAGTCCAATACAATGCGTGCCTAAAAAAGGTGGTATGACGGTTGTGGAGAACGAAAATAATGAATTAATACCAATAAGGACAGTGACCAGATGGAGGGTTTGTATGGACTACAAAAAACTAAACAAGGCAACCCGCAAGGATCACTTTCCCCTACCCTTCATTGATGAGATGTTAGATAGACTGGCTGGGCACGAGTTTTATTGCTTGTTAGATGGCAATTCAGGATATAATCAGATAGTGATTGCCCCCGAAGATCAAGAAAAGACTACCTTCACTTGTCCTTATGGCACTTTCGCTTTTAGGAGGATATCTTTTGGATTATGTAATGCACCATCGACGTTCCAAAGATATATGATGGCTATTTTCTTAGATATGGTCGAACGCAATATGGAGGTATTCATGGATGATTTTTCAGTATTTGGTGATTCCTTTGATAGTTGTTTGAAAAATCTGATCCTAGTTCTGAAAAGATGCGTGGAAACCAATTTAGTGCTTAATTGGGAAAAATGCCATTTTATGGTGCAAAAGGGGATCATTTTTGGGCACAAGGTGTCGTCAAAAGGGTTAGAGGTAGATCGAGCTAAACTTGAGACAATTGAAAATCTACCTCCACCAACTTCAGTTAAGGGGATACGAAGCTTCTTGGGACACGCCGGGTTTTATAGGAGATTCATAAAGGACTTTTTAAAAATCTCGAAGCATTTATACAGTCTATTGGAGAAAGATGTTCCATTCAAGTTTGACGATGAGTGTTTGCCGGCTTTTGAATTGTTGAAGAAGAAATTGACCACAACGCCTGTAATAGTAGCACCAGATTGGTCAATGCCGTTCGAGTTAATGTGTGATGCTAGAGACTATGCAATTGGGGCTGTTCTGGGTCAACGAAAGGAAAAGGTTTTTCACGCCATTTATTATACTAGCAAGATATTGTCCGATGCCCAACTCAACTATACGACTACCGAGAAGGAGTTGCTAGTGGTAGTGTATGCTATTGATAAATTTCGCTCATACTTAATCGGAACGAAAGTGGTGGTGTTCACAGATCACTCAGCTATACGATATCTGATTTTAAAGAAAGATGTGAAGCCGAGGCTAATTAGATAGATACTTCTACTCCAGGAATTCGACTTGGAAATCCGGGATAGGAAGGGGACGAAAAATCAAGTGGCAGATCATCTCTCGAGATTAGAAAACAATGACCACGTCAAGGGAGACAAAACGGTGATCAATGAGTTCTTCCCGGATGAGCAGTTGTTTGTGATAATTGCAGAAGTCCCATGGTACGCCGATTTTATCAATTATTTGGTTAGCAACGTGCTCCCTCTAGATTTGACCAGCCAACAAAAGAAAAAGTTTCTTCATGACGTAAAAAGGTACATGGGGGATGAACCATTCCTATTAAAACATTGCGCAGATCAAATGATTCGATGGTGTGTTCCACAAAGTGAAATAGAGAGCATCTTACATTATTGTCATGATTCATTATATGGAGGACATTACGGAGGAGAAAAGACAGCCGCCAAGGTGGTACAGGCAGGATTTTTCTGGCCCACGTTGTTTAAAGATACCCATCACTTCGTTCAGAGATGTGACAAATGCCAAAGGGTGGGTAATATTTCCAAACGTCATGAGATGCCATTAAATTCCATTTTAGAAGTTGAAGTCTTCGACGTTTGGGGAATAGAATTCATGGGACCATTTCCACCCTCCTTCAACAACCTTTACATCTTGTTGGCGGTCGACTATGTCTCTAAATGGGTGGAAGCCAGTGCTTTGCCGACTAATGATGCCAAGGTGGTTTTAAAATTTCTTTAGACAAACATCTTCACACGATTTGGCACCCCAAGGGCAATTATCGGTGATGAAGGGAGCCACTTCTGCAATAGGTATTTCACAACTCTCTTAGCTAAATATGGGGTCAACCACAAAATTGCTACAACTGATCACCCCCAAACCAGTGGTCAAGCTAAAGTTTCAAATAGGTAAGTGAAGAGAATTTTGGAAAAGATTGTTAATCCTAACATAAAAGACTGGTCAACGAAGTTGGATGATGCGCTTTGGGCTTATCGGACAGCATACAAGAAACCCATTGGAATGTCACCGTACCAATTAGTCTATAGCAAGGCGTGCCACCTTCCTGTTGAACTTGAACACAAAGTATATTGGGCCATCAAAAAGCTGAACTTTGATCTCACAACTGTGGGTGAAAAGAGACTTCTCCAGCTTAATGAACTTGATGAATTTCGTCTGCAAGCCTATGAGAACTCGAAGTTATACAAGGAAAAAGTCAAGAATTGGCACGATCGGAAAATTATTAATAGGAAATTTGAGCTGGGATAATCAGTGCTTCTATATAACTCTCGATTGAGATTATTTCCAAGAAAGCTCAAGTCTCGGTGGCCCGACCCCTTCATTGTCAAACAAACATTCCCTCATGGCGCCGTTGAAGTTTTTGGTCATAATCCGGACGAGTTGTTTAAAGTCAATGGACAAAGGCTAAAGCATTATTGGGGTGGTGACTTCGATCGCCAGAAAACCTCAATCAATCTGGCCGACTAGAACTTGAAACAGGGAGTAATCAGGCTGAAAGACTTTAAATCAAGCGTTAGTTGGGAGGCAACCCAATCTTTAATTTCTTTAAGTTGAAATTTTTTGTGATTTTTAGGAGTAATAAGTATTTTTAGTTTTACTTTTATATAGTACTAAGTAGTTACCTTTTATTTCTTCTTTTTAGGTTACACATCAGGGCTGCACACTAAGGATTCAAACAAAAAGGCTTAACAAATTCAGTTATATGTTGCAAGGCAAGCGCGGCCGCGCCCAAATTATGAAGGAAAGCAGCACGGCCGCACCCATCCCCAGAATTCAAAATTGTCCTGCTGCCAAGCCAGCGCGGCCGCGCCCAATCCAAGCCAAATCCCAGCATGACCGCGCCGCGATCGGTTTCAGGTTTTAAAACCCTGTTCAAACCCGACCCGTCAGCCTCTTATTTCTCCTTTTCCCGCTTGGATCTTCATTCTTATTTTCCTTTTCATCTTTGAAGCGGTTGCCTCTCCTATTCCCTTCCTTTTCCAAATCCAAATCAGATCTTACCCAATCCAATCCTACACTAAATCAAACTCTTCAATTTTAGAAGTCTCCTTCACGTTACCTCAACCCTTCCATTATCAAACCCTAATTCTCTCTCCGTGGCACTTTTCTTTCCATATCTTCACCCTTTCCAAATCTTTTAATTCATACATTATCTTCCTCCAATACAAACCATAAATCTAAACCGTCAAAGCATTTTCCATTAGGCTTCTGTGCATTGTTGTGGGATACCGTGGGAGCGTGTCGTGCCAAAACTGAGTAAGTACACTGTGGTTTCTCTTCTTCTCAAGGTAATACTTACAATTGAAGGATTCTAGACTTGGGTATGCTCTACATTGTGGATTTCTGATTATTAGGCTCAAGTTTACTGTGTTCTATATGGTATAGTATTGTGCATGTGATTTTATTGGTTTGAGAGAGGTTGTTTAGAACCAAGGCTACTTACTGCTTGTGCTATTAGAAAATTTCTGTGTGATTTCTGTCAAGTTTGGGGGTTTCTGAGTTTGTTGTGCGTTAAATATTTGGATTGAGCATATATGGCTTCGAAACGACAAGGTAGTGAAGCTTCCAGTTCTCAAGCCCGTTCTGAGCCAGTTGAATTCGATGGTAGTAGGTTTGTGTCTGCCGAGGCTGAGGAATTTTACTAGCGGGTTTTGCTTGGGAAGACATTTGTCTTAGAACGTGGGCTAAAGCCCAATCCTGATTTAGATGGCCAACTGATGAGCATGATCCGGGCTATGGGCTAGCTGTTGTTCGTGGAACCACTTTTGGTAGCCCCAATATCAGTAGTCTAGGAATTCTATGCAAACGCGAAAATCACTAAGGATGGCACTGCTTTTGTGAGGGGTTGCCAAGTGTCATATACTAGAGAGAGTATCAATGCCCTGTACCACTTACCTACTGTTCAACCCAATGATCCGGACTGGTTATACTCTACAAGGTGGGACACGAAATTGGATAATATCATGAACACCTTGTGTAAGCCTGGTACGGTATGGATGACTAAGCAAGGAACGGATCAGAAATTACATTTTCCTCACATAGCCTTAAGTCGCTATGGAAAGGCCTGGTACAATTTCATTTCTGCTAATCTCATGCCAACCAGGCATCAAAATGATGTGACCAAGGACCGCGCCATTCTACTGTTTGGGATTGTTAAAGGAAAGAAGATAGATGTGGGGTATGTCATTAATCAGTCCATATGTCGGTACCTGCAGGGTGGTACTTCAGGAGGGATTCCACATGCATCTGTGATAGCTCGTTTATGCATAGTTGCTGGGGTGAAATGGGATGATGGTGAGCTCGTGCAGCTTCCGATGAACACCATTGATCATGCTACGATTGAAAAGTATAAGGTGTGGACTGGTGCTCCTTCTCATTCCCGTGGGGCAGGATTTCTCTTGGTGAATCAAAGTGAGAGTGAAGAGGCATCTGATCAGCCGATAGCCGAGCCTGAGCAATCATTCAATGTGTCTCAGGCTAGGTTGGATCGAATGGAGAGGCGCATGCAACGGTGGATGGATGCTATTCACACCAGTATGACAAAGCTTTGATCTTTCTCCACACAACTCTGGGACAGTTTCTCGCAAGCTTTTTCATAATTAGGCGTTCAGGTTCAATTCCCAACATTTAGTGTTACTCCAACTTATCCTCCCCCGGACGCACCTTCAGATGGGGAGGCTGCAAATGGTGTCACCTCGGATTAGGGGAGTCTCTTTCCTTTTCTTTTTACTGTTTATTCAATGAGGACATTGGTTGTGTTAAGTTTGGGGGTTGTGTAGTTATTTATCTGTTTTTGTTTAGCATGCAGTTAGTCTGGTGCATTATAGATGATTGGCATATTAGCATATACTTGTTAGTGCATTCTCGTATTTATTGCATTTAGTGCATTTTCATATTTAGTTGCATGAATTCAATTGATGTGCTAATTTGAGTCTTGGCTCAGCCAATGATGAGATTGGTTTTAATGGTTAACTTGGACAGTGTGATGGTCATTATGGATGATATAATTTAGATCATAAGAGTAGTCATGCCTGTCTAAACTTAAGTTACTGGATAGCACGATAGATTTGATTAGTTTGACTACTGGATTTCAAAGTGTTGCATAATTGACTTTTAATTGAGAATTTTGAAAATTTTTGGGGTAAATTGACAATGAAGGCTGAGATGAGGTAAAAGCTGAGTTTGAGAACCCAACATTGCATAGTCAAGCATACATATGAGATGGAGCGTAAAACGCACACGTAGAAGAATAAAAATAGAAATGAGCCTTGTAAGAATCCTCATGCTTAGTAAATGCTTAGTTTTGGTTGGATTTGTCATATTTGCTTGGATTGAAATGAAACTAGAACATTCTTGTTGTAGAGTTGATTATGTGGTTAAATTTTGAACTTTGTTTAGTTAAATTGATTAATGAGCACACACGAACAACTTGGGTATTGACAGGTGCATATTATTTGATTGATTGGGATTATTAGTTCATATTAATTGGATTTACTGTTCTAGGTGCGTTGTTGATATCTCTGAGGCTAAAATTTAAACTTCATACTGGCTATTGATTGAATTCTTAGGCACGGTAGTTGTTAGTTGCATTGTATTGCATTGTGTGACGTTGTGTTGCTTGGGGACAAGCAATAGTTCAAGTTTGGGGGTATTTGATAAATAGGTTTTATACCTACGAATCGGATACCAATGAATGCGTATTAGTGTTTATTTCCTTTGTTTGTAGTTACTTTTCATGCATTTTGTGTGTTTTTGTAGGTTGCATATGTTGGGGATTGGCTCGACAAGAGTTAAGTGGATTCAGCTGTTGCAGAGTTGCAGAAATTTGGAGCAGCGCGGCCGCCCCCAAATTAACTTAGGGAGCAGCGTGGCCGCGCCGGTCTTCAGAGTTGAAAAATAGTTGGCTGGCAGTGCAGCGCGGCCGCGCCTCATTCAAGCGTATTTCCAGTGCTGCCGCGCTGGTTCGGGAGTTGACCAGAGTTGACTTTCTCATTAATTAAAGCAACTTGATGTGTACTTGGATTTCAGACTTTTTAATTAGTTAGGATTCTTATCAGATATTATAAATAGTTGTTTTAAGTCGATTTCAAGGTTGTTGAACATTTAATTTAGTAAACCCTAGTTTGGAGCAAATTGTAAAGACGTGAAGCAAATTGCTAGCAAGAGGAATTCAAAGCAGGAGTTAAAGAGAGATTCAAGGATTACTCATCAGTTTTTGTTCTTTTCTCTTTCTTTTATTTTGACTTTTGAATGCTATTAAATTTGTGGATGATGGATTCTAGTTTAATTATAAACTAAATTTCTTTTTAAGGCTATAATGGATCTTATTGAGTAGTTTTGTTTGACATGCTTCCTGGATAATTATGATTGGTTATTATTGGATTGTCTATTATGGTTTATACTTAATTGCTTAATTATTTAGCCAGTAATTACCGGGATAATCTATATGAACTCGAGAGATGAAGTATAGATTTAGATCTGACCATAATAGCATGTGATTGTGCATTCTGTTTGTCGATGGAATTCATAATTTGGGTTTAGGATAGAGATATATTCACCGCATGTAATCTGATAGGGAGCCTGAACTTTAAATCCTTTTTAATTGTAATTCACATAGAGATATAGTGAATTAGTTATCTAGGGTGATTATCTTGAATCTATCATTTGTGGATTTGAGTTGAGTTGTTTTTGAAGCATTGAGAGATGTTTAAAAATACTGATGAGTTCTTGATTAGCAATCCAGAATAATTAGCATAATTCCAAAGGAAGTGTGTGGAGCAAAGTGAAACAATGAGTGGAGTTGTAGTCTTAGGTCTTTAAAATCTGTTTTCAATGTGTGGTAGTAATTTAAATTAGAAGTAATTAGTTTAAATTCAGAAATTTAGAAATCTTTGATCATTTGTTTAATAAAATTGAATTGATATAGGATTAAAATTTGTCATTATAAACTCAGTTTTTCTCCGTGAGACGATACTCTACTTTCACTTTATTACTTGTGGACTGCGTATACTTGCGTATTTTTGCTAGTATAGATTTAGGCAAACAACTATCGCGAGTGTAACGACCCCAAAATTCATACAGTTCAACTCTCAACATCGGTCGTTATCAATACATCCTCATTCTGACTTTACAATATTATTCAACGCTAAACTTATTAAAAAATGCGGAATAATTTTAAATTTTTCAGTTTTTCTTTCTCATCTTTCCCTGAATCATAACCTTTAGCATTACATATCTAGAATCATATTCATTCCATGCTTCACTTCATCACTATTTCGAAACAAGACCTTACATCTCAGATCGTTATTCTTATATGTAGGATAATATAACTTCACATCAAACAATAAAATCTTACAACTCATTGTAAATTACACATTTAAAATAATCAAGTAAATTTATCAAACTCTTAAACACGGTTCAACATAACTTCATCAACTAAATTTATTTAATCTTCATGTTTCATTTTGATCTACGCCTTTCAAGCATCACATAACGTTACCTTAGATCCTTACCCTGCAAAAATGGTTATTTGCAAGAATGAGCTCGACAGCTCAGCATATCTAACAGTTGTCATGCATCACATAGCACATAATAACATGCTCAACATACATCTCCAAAATTATTACACTAGTTTAACATACATTCGACAACTCATGTAACAAGTATAAAGATTGAGTTCCTTACTCAACCAACATTCTTTATTCAATCAATAGTCATAAGTTGACTATAACATTTCATATTGACAATGCATGTAATTCATCACGTGATTGCAAAATAAATTTAACATAATTCAATAACAAGTTCACATAGCAAATAGGAACTAAAAGACTTGCCTGATTCGTAGATTACCAATTACCATAATCAGCTTATACTTATCTGCATTTCACGCATCCTACACGACATATAATCATGCACAATATTTATTAGTCACATAGCAATACTTAGTAGTACTCTACTCTACATTTCATAATCCTTCATTTTTATTCTCTATACAATTCTCAACTTAGAAATTAAGTTCTCCTTATAAACCTTCATTTTATTGCGTCTCACTTTAATCGACACTTAACATTTAATTAAATCTTAAACTCTTCTTTACATTAGACGTATAATGTTTATTAACACTACTTCAGCTAATCTTTGGCTCGCTACAACACTTCAGGATTCACTCACATCCAATCTCATTTTAATATTCTAATTGTCATCTGAAAATAAATGGGTATATTCTAACGTTCATCACAATATCTTAGCATTCGTTAAGTATATTAATCCAAACTTTGAACATGCATATGGTAACATAACATAGCCACAAAGAAAAGAATTTTTTTTTTTAATTTCTGTTCCACCGCCGGGGCGGTGATTTCCTTTATAAAACAGCGCCGGGGTGAGGCTACCGTCGGGGCGACAAGTCCAGTACAAATATACCGCCGAGGCGATGAGACCGTCGAGGCGACATTCCTAGTACAATTTCACCGTCGGGGCGGTGAACCTGAAACTCGACTTCTGCAGTTCGCGAACTGCAGAATATTCAAAGCCAAAAACTCCAAATTTCTTATTCATACATCACATTACACATACCCAATTACTGTAATTCATATATAATCGTTACTCAAACCTTCTAGCACGATCCTAATATATTAAGCAACTTTAACAACCAATTTCAAGCCTCAAAAATCAATATTCATGCTAGTTTTATAAACTTTTACAATTTAGCGTAATCGATCACTACGGATTCGTTATCCAACCAAATTGGTCCGTTCAACTTCCGTTGTTTTTATTTTTCAACGCATAACAATAATCTATTATCAATTTACAATTTATACCTTGGATTAAGAACTAATTTTAACCCAAAAATAGGCCATAATGCACATGTATCAACAAAAATCAAGTTCTTCATCTTTTATGCATAACATGAATTTGATCATTGAAACTCAATTACAAACATCATAGAATGGATTATATATACTCAAGAACACAAATATAACAAATTTCTTCAACAAATTTCTCATCAAAACTAATTTCATAATGAAGAACTCAAAGGAAATAAAAATACAAAGGTTTAGGGTTATTTTATACCTCTTTCTAAGCAAATAATTTCTTCCCCTTTGATTTTTCCAAAACTCCTCACCAATTCACAGAGAGCTTTCTCTCCTAATTCTCTCTTCCTCCATTCTTCTGAGTTTTTTTTTAACGTAACTTCCACTTTGCATAGTTACACATGGGAAAGGTTTTCATCAGTTAAAAAAAATATGAAGAGTCTCAAGGCCATGTTTGGCTAGACTCATTAAATCCCATTTTAGCTTATTTAAATAATCTTTCCTACCATATGATATTTTGTCACACCTATTAAATCTTAATTAAACTTATTATATTAATAAATCCAATTAAGCTTATTAATAATTCCAATTAAAACCTTATTGACAAAATTATAATTCAATTTAGTCAAACTATAATTTTATTAAATCAATCATTTTATTCAATAAAACATTAATCCCCTAATTTAATTATTAAATTAAATTAGAATATTACCATTCTATTAGCGTAACAAAAATACACACCAACGATAAAATTGTTTCTCATCAACTACATAATATCATCATACCTAAATAATTTTCATCAAATATTTTTTTAAAATAAATATATATCTACATTAATACATTATTTTAATTAAGTGAATTACTCTCATTATTATGAAATATAATCCATAACAATTTTATTGCTAACAAGACATAATAATTAAATTATATTATTTCCTAATATAATTTCAACTTAATAACATTCAGTTAATATCTGTTTCATAACAATTTCATTTACTATCATCAATGGTTTAATTTACCATTAAACATCATTTTTTCACTATAAGAATATGTATATTCCTCTTCTATATTCACACCAAATCATATATTTCATAATATGAAACACATATATACACATACTCAAACTCAAAACGTCTCATCGTAAGAATTTTATTCATTAAATTCTTATTTAATAATTTCTGAAAATCTGGGTTGTCACATCCTTCCCTCCTTACAAGGATTTCGTCCTCGGAATCAACGAAAAGTCATTTACTCGATTTTCACAAAAATTTGTTCCACAATATCACTGAATAACTTAACGCATTTCCTTAATGTAAGTTTTATTTCATCACCTTCACTTAAACTTGGAATACTTCGAGTATTATATACTCTTTAACTCTTTAACGCACTCATTGCATATCATACTCGTTGTAATCATTTAATATCCTGATTTAGCATCGCATAAAAATTCAGGATATTACATTCACCCCTTCTTCTAAGAATTTCGTCCTCGAAATTTTGATTTACTAATATTCGTTCCTTCCAGCTATCCGAATGGACTTTACATTAATCTCTACAACTAAATTTTTTCTCTAAGGATCTTTCTAAGATCATCGCATTCTTCATATCTTTCTCTTTTAAAATTTCTCATCATTACTCATCATCAGCTAAATTTATCTCTTCCCTTTCTGGAATTTCATTCCCTTCTTGGATTTATTATAGTTTGTTTGACTTACTCATCACCACATGTTGCATTCTACGACTTATCCCTTCTTAAGGAATATTTTCTTTCCACTTCCACCTTTCAAGAGAATAAGAATCTTCCACAATTGTTCAATAATGGGGAAGCAACATGAATAACTCAGGAATTTTAAAGTTTCATTTAAAAACTTTCAATATCATGTTAAAGAGTCGTAAAGACTTGAACCTTGTCCTAGGTTATTAGATATTTCTACTGTAACCTTTAACAGTCAAAGACTATGGACCATCTCTTCTCGTACTCCAGGTGATCAACCCTTCGTACTATGTATTGTGCACATACATATTAACGCTATTGCGTAGCCCCCATTATAGGGTTGGTTCACCTCAGACTTAATACAAATTTTGTACTAGAACAATCTGGTTTGGCATAAATTCTCAAAGAATGCTTGAATCTTGTAAAACATCTTTCAATAGTCGTCTAGCCGAATCAATTAGCATAGACCTTGAACAACAATTCGGACATTAATCCAAAATATTTTTAGCTAACTCAATAGGCATATCTTTTCATAACTTAACAGAAAAATAAAATTCTTTTATGACGTCATGACACCATACTGTTTAATAGTACGTTGAGGATGCCGTCATTTTAGGATTTTGTCATACTACATCATACCATAGTAACGACAGTTAAACGACTAATTATTTAGGCTATAAGCACAAATATAAACATGCTATAAGCAAAGTAACAAGCTATAAGCAAATAAGATAATTAAAGATAGAATTAAGAAGACTTACATGGAGACTCCATGGAAGCCTTTCTCTTTATTGCCACACAATATGTACAAGTGGAGATCAGTTACAAGATTTTTAAAATAAGAAAACTAAAGAGAAAAGAAAGAAAAGGCGTAAGGAAAGCGTCTAAGGGAAAGCGTGTAAGGAAAGCGTGATTACAACTGAGGAGCGAGCCTCTATTTATACATGGCTATTAGCCCTACAGGACAAATCCTCAATAATGGAGGAATCTAGCTTTTAGCTAAAGTTAAAAGAACTTTAATAAAGTAACTTTAATAAAGTAGCTTTAATAAAGTGATTTCGACTTTTAGTCTTTGGCAGGAGGCGTGCTTGGAACTTTCTTCTTGCCTTTTGCCTTTTGCTTTTTAGCTTTCTCCTTTTCTTTAAGACAAAGGTCGACACGTGCATGAATGTCTGGTTGAGTGTCCATATCTGGATCATCTGTATCTTCATTATTAAGAATCTTCTGCATTTTAGCATCAAACTTTTCTGCCGTCTCATCATCTGTTTCTTCTGTATCTGAAGAGACTGAATAATGATGGTTACTTTTGCTGCTTTTGGCTGAAAGCATAGAGATATCATCTCCTTCATTGTCAGAAGTCCATTGATTTTCAAATGCTTTTAGCATTAATTGCTTTATTTCTGCTTTACTGGCCATAGGATAATTTTCCTCTAATTGATTTTTTAAATGCTGTACAGGATTCTTGAGCTTATCCTGTTTTTCTTGTTCTTTTTGAGCCTTTTTAAGGATCTCACGAAAAATTAATAAGTCCTTTTTCACCGCTTTAACAGTGTCATCTGTGGACTATTTTATCCACCATTTGCAAAGGTATTTTCTTATGAGAGAGGGAAGACCAAAATTATAATCTTCTTGCATGTTTGAACCAAATTTCCACGTCCAGATCCAGGGTAGACTGGAGTTCATGAAAAATTTGAAAAGAGGAAGGCCTTTTGAGACCTTAGCATCTTTAAGATGCGGATGAATACTTTTATATTCAAGGTAAACATTATTAATGTCTGTAGGCAGTATTACTGCTTCGGGGCCAAATCTGTGCCACCAATGGATAGACCAATTTGGTAGTTCACTTTTAGCGAACTCAGGGGATATTCTAAAGAACCAGGTATGCTTCTTTTGAGGATTCTCATAATAGAAGCAAAAATACCAAGCATCTTTATAATCCCAATAATTGAAATCCATATTAGGATAACCAAGCATTTTTCTCGTCCTATTAGGATCGAGTCCCTAATCGCAGGGAAGAAGCATCTTTTTAAAATATGCTTTAGAGAAAGAGAAAGGAGCAATTTTATTTTTTTCTCCTCTCGTAAAATGTTCAAAATCAACTGAGCTAGTTTCTATTAGAATCTGCTCATAATATTTTCGAAAATTATTTGATCCTTTTAAAGGATAAAATACTATTGGATCTAGATATCTAGAAGCCAAATAGTCAGGGTCTTTTAACCACTTGATATCACAGTTTTCAACTGTTAGTATTAAATCAAAAAATTCTTTTTCATGGATATTATCCACCTCTTCCTTTTGCAAAATGTCTTTCATGGAAACTGAGGTATTACCTGTTTCCTTTGAGGGATTTCCTATATAGGATCCCGGGAGTTGAGTGTATTTACCTCTCCCTCGAGATGAAGATCCGCCTCTTTTAGAGATGGTTTGCCCTGCAAGAATTCACGGGTTAGGTAATCAGGAAGGGAATTAAATTTTCCTTTAATATATTCAATTTTGAAATCAAAGATGGCCAAAAGAGATTGCCATCTGGCAAACTGTTGTTTTGCCACGATGTTTTTAACATCTTTTTCCAAAACTTCTTTAATAGCCGAGCAATCTATTCGGAGAATAAATTCTTGATTTAGTAAATCATCTTGAAATTTAAATATGCATTTTATGACAGAAAAGCATTTCTTTTTTAATAGTAGAATAGTTACTTTGAGTAATATTCCAATGTCCTGAAGTATAACTTACCAATTGCTCTTTCCTGTATGGGGATTCAATTGTTTAAGAATACCACCATAGCCAAGATTAGAAGCATCTGTCTCAACGATTTTTAACCAATTTGGATTTGCTAAACATAAGCAAGGAATAGATTTAACTTTAAGTTTAATCTTCTTAACAGCTTTAGTGTGTTTATCGCTCCACGGAGGAGGCTGTTTACGAAGACGACCATATAAGATCTGAGCATCTTGTGCAAGATCTTTATAAAAGTCTGCAATATACTGTAAATTTCCCAAAAATCTTTGAAGCATATTTGTTTCTTTAATTATATCCGGGAAATTTTCAGCAAAAGTAATAGATCTGTTAATAGGAATAATAGTTCCTTGGGAAATATTATGACCCAAAAATCTAATATTTGTTTGAAACAAATTCATCTTTTTGGCTGACAAGGCCAATCCATTTCTTTTTACAACATTGATAAAAGTATGTAAATGCTTAAAATGTTGATCAATGTCTTTAGAAAAGACCAAGATATCATCAATATAGACGATGATAAAAGTGGAATAAGGATAGAAAATATCATTCATAATTTTTTGAAATTCAGAAGGAGCGTTTTTTAAACCAAAAGCCATGACAGTCCATTCATATTGGCCAAAAGGAACAGTAAAAGCAGTTTTATATCTGTCCTTTGGATCAATTTGAATCTGCCAATATCCTGATTTTAAATCAAATTTTGAAAATATTTTTGCCTCAAATAATCTTTTCAACAAATCCTTTTTATTAGGAATAGGATATCTGATCCATTTAAGGACTTTATTGAGGGGCTTATAATTGATCACCATTCTTGGTGTGCCGCGCTCAATTTCAGAATGTTTATTAACATAAAACGCAGAACAACTCCATGGGGAGAAACTCTCTTTTATTAAACCTTTTTGTAATAAAGAACCAATTTCTTTTTTGCAATACTCAAGAGTTTCTCGATCCATTTGAGAAGGTCTAGCTTTAGTAGGAATTTTTTCCTCAGAGAAATTTTCCATATAAGGAAGTTTGACCATGTGCTTTTTTCTATCCCAAAAAGCATTAAGAAATTCGTTACAGATATTATCTGTAATTTCTTTTTCAAGTTTTTGAATTTTTTCTTGTATTATAGGAGCTTTAAGCTTTTCTTCAATAGTACAAGAGGAAACTTCTTGCTTCAAGAAATTCAATTGTTTTTCTTTAAAAATTAAATGAGTTTTTAACTCATCCAAATCTTTCGTAACAAGAGAAGAAATGAACTTAAATATTATAGATTGTCCATTTAAGGTTGTTTTTATTCCTGTAGAATCAATTCTTTCTATAGGTTGAATCATATTTAGGAAGGGAGTTCCTAGAATGACAAATTGGGCAAGGTTTTTAACCAATATGAAGGATGTTTTTAAACATATTCCTTGATTACAAATATGAACATTATTAAGTTTATATTTGATGTTCATTTTAGAACCATCAGCAGTACTTTAACTTTGTTTAGTTTTTTCAAAATACTTAGTGGGTATTAACCCTTCTTTAATACAATTCATATCAGCACCACTATCAACAAGAGCAATAGTATTGACAATAAAGTCTTCAGCTATAACTAAAGTAATTTGAACATACCATTTTTGAAATGTGATTTGCTCCATTAGCATTAAATAATCAAGAGTATTTTCTTGTGTTGGAGGGGAATCAATTGGAATTTCCTTTTCCTTTCCTTTAGTAAATCTTGCTAAAGTTAGACTTTCCACAAATTCAAGCCTATCTTTAAGATTACTAATTTCTTTGTTTTGGTTATTAACTTCTTCTTTTAAATCTTTGAGAGTAATTTCTTTCTCAGGTTCAGAAGCAATTTTGTTAAATACTTCTTGTAAAGTATAAGTTGTATAGATTTTAGGTTTTTTAATCTCTTCAACTTGTTCTTTTGTTTGATTCAAATATTTTTCTATTAGATTTCTTTTTTCAACAGGGTCTTTTATCTGGTCTATTATGTCCAGTATAAAAGTTTCATGTTTGTTTAAAACATTTAAGCTTAAACCATTCATTTGAATGATAGATTTATAAAAATCTTTTTCTGTTTTACAGTGATCAGCACATCCGACAGTACCATCAGAATCTGAAGATGAACTAATATCAGAATCATATATAGCAAACATATCATTTGCAGAGCTATAAGCAGAATTATCAGACATATCTGAATTATCAGAATCTAGTAACAAATTATAAATTTGTTGTTTGATATTATCATCTAATTCAAGAGCATCAATTTTCTTTTTTGTTTTACACTTATTAGCGTAATGACCCATTTGGCCACATTTATGACATTTAATGTCTTTTAAGCTTTTCTTTTGTCCTTTTTTAAAGGATCTAAAAGACTTTTTCCTAGAATTATGATATTCTTCAGGAGGTCTTTTTCTTTTACGTTTAGATTTTCTGCTATAAGCTTTTTTCCTATGAGGATTCTTTCTTTGAGGAAGGGTGGCAAGAGGGTAACTAAACTGATGACAAAATTCACCAATTTCCTTCCTATCAGAAAGTCCTTGCTTTTTAAGCTGAGCTTTGAGATTCAAGTCATTGCATAAGGCTAAGCCTTAAGCAATACTTTCACTTATTAATTCACCATAGGTGTAATTTTCATATGGTATAGCTAAACCACCATTCTTATTTCTAAGTCTAGTTCTAACTTTTTCTGCAAATAAGGCAGGTAATCCAGAGATAAATTTCTCTTTCCAGAAGGTAGAATTACCATCTGATCTCATCACAACTTTAGATAAGAATACATCTTTATACCACCTAAAGTGGGTGAGTGTAGGACATTTTAAATTTATTAATAATTCTTTGCTCCTATCCATATTAGAAAGAGCATGACCGACAAAATGTTTTACAATTGTGTGAATATGTGTATAAACACTATCTTCAGTTATTTCTTGTTTAATCATAGATGTATGAGGATTTGTCATATTAACAATTTTTATGGCATTTTCAATGTCATATCTTTGAGCAGGTGTAAGGATATTATCCCACCATCCTTTTAATTGACCAGTAAAGTCAGAAGTGATAAAATTAGTCACTTGTCTGTCAGAATTTCTATTAGCTTTACAGACAGTAGCATACATAAGCATTTTATGCAAAACAGTTAATATAGCATGTTCAGAAAGACCATCTACATTCCATTCATAAATGCTATCAGCAGTATAATGAGATCTGTCAACATTTATAAAATTTTCTTCAAACAGAATATCCATAGGAGTAGGTCTGGGGTAATAGTACCTACCATAAGGAACTCTATTCTTATAACGTTTAGTGTCAAAATCGATCTTATTAAGACCCAAGGAATTTTGTAAGATATTATCTGGAGGTAGAAGATTAATTTCTTCACCAAGCTTAGTAAAATGATCAGAAATTTTATCTAAATGACCATATTCAGAGTCAGAGTCAGAGGTGTCTTTATTAATGACAGAAAGTTGTTTTGAAGAAGAAGGGGTATCCTTTATCTTCAAATTTGTTAATTGGTCAACTAATTTTTGAAGAAATTCTTCATCCCTTTTAGGGGTTAAGTTGAACTTAATATTATCAGGAGGGGGTTTGATAATAACCGGATCAATTCCTTTTAAAGGAAGAGACTGAGACCTAACAGAATTTCTGTTGTCATTTATGTTATCAACCTTATCTTCAATCCTAGTCAATTGTTGACTAACCGTCTGAAGACAAACGTTTGAATAGTTATTCTGCCTCATGACCTTATTAAGATCAGTTCTATCATCAATTGAAATAGGATCTGCAAAAGCATTTACAGCAATTATATTTCCTGCAGAATTTTTGTGACGCCCCCAAATTCGGGTCTCCAACTACCCGGATCTGGTCATCACGATCCAATACAAACATTCACCTCTAACAACATATGGTATCTAAAATGCGGAATATAATAAACATACGTTGTTTATTACAAGGGTGTTACTAGTCCCAGAATACAATAACCTTAAACACATACACAAATCCATACCCTAAATAACTATCAGGGTTTAAATTACATTAACAGTGAATAACTACACATAAATTTAAAATCTGCTACATGAAGTCTATCACTTCATCTTTTCTTTCCCTTTGTTCTTCCCTGACGTCTCGGGTTTAGCTGCAATGAAGTCATGATATAGCAAGGATGAGCAACGAGTTTGCTCAGCAAGTTTAAAGTACAACAATAAGGATATATCATGATGAAAGGGATATAGAAAGAGATTTCAACAATAGAATTATCAGAAGCAATAACAATAAATGCTTTTAGAACAATTGATAGTCAAGTAGACTTTGAACAATAACTTCCAAAGGAGTTAATAGCTAGTTGACCCTTTGGTTACTGGCTACAGAATAAGTACTTGAGGGGATCAGTCTCGCGTACGCTATGTGTATGCATAACATTTAACTCTGCTATTTGTACCTTATATACGGTACCTGGGGTACTCCCCTATAATAAAAGGAGTGTTCATACAGTCTAAGAATCCTTACCATCGATTGGTTCGGATAGCTTTTATAAATTCTCACATACTTGCCTGACCGAACAAGGGTTCAGACTTAACCATGAATAGTTCATAAATTTCTGAACTTAAATAAATATGCGAATTCAAATGCACGAGTGCGAATGTTAATAAATACACAGATGTGGAATAATTTTAAAAGTAATTAGACCACTTAAGGCATGCTTGGAGATAAGATTCAAGCTTAAAGAATAACTTGCAATAATATATACCTTTTTGCACAAATTAAAAATAGTACATAAGGTTTAGAAACTTGCTCAATGTAAAAGTTGAGTAAGATAGAACTTGCCTGTTTGCTCAGCTACAAATAAAATTTAGCTTTAATTAATTGATCTTGGATAACCCATCAGTTGATAAAGTCGGTTTATCCATTAGCATCGCATAACTGTATATCGATACACTCTCTTATGCTATTTATTTAGCAGGTAAACAAATTCACTATATGTATTTAATTACCATCTAATCATTAGCTAAACATAAATTAATTTAATGGCCTCTAACTATTATTTAAAAATAAATAATAGTTAATCATGGTTACCTATTATTTGAGTACTCAACTATTACCATTATTCGCCTCTAAATATGGGTTAATAATTCTTATTTATTATCTATGAAAATAATAAATTTATTATGGTTTAATAGCAACTAGATAATAGTTGATCACTTATTCAATTTTATTTACCCTTAATTACCATTCACCCTTAAGGGTAATTGAGTAATTATTATTCTTGTTCCTTATTCACATTAAATACTTACTGTATTAATTCTACACACACTTAATTATTATTTAATATTAATAATCGTTAAGTGTTTATTATTTTTATTTATACTTTATTATTATTAATAATAATTAAATATTCATTATCTTTATTTATTATTTAATGTTAAATAATAAATAATTATTTATTACTTATATTCATACTTAATTATTATTTAATATTAATTAAATAATAACCAAATATTTATTATCTTTATGCATTACTTCTTGATAAGTAATAAACAATTAATTATTAATTCTATTCATTATTATCTAATATTAATTAAATAATAATTAAATACTTATTATCTTAATTTATTATTTAGTGATAAATAATAAAATAATTAATTAATTAGTTAACTTTATTTATACTTTTTAATCTTAATTAAATAATAATCAAATATTTATTATCTTTATTTATTATTTATGATAAATAATAAATAATTACTTATTAACATTCATACTTGTTCATTTTAAACAGTAATTAAATATTTCTTAGTTTTAGTGATAAATAATAAATAATTATTATTTTATCACTTTATTCCTGCTTAATTATTTTCAATCCAAACCCAAAATCATTATTTAGTACCACAGGCAACAGATTCATGCGATATACAGAGTTCAGCCAAACCTTACCACATAAATAGAAAACCAATGCTTGATCCTATGAACCATCATGCTGGCAAGGCAATTTATTCAACCCAAAGAGAAGCAAAGTCTGGCTTAGACATTAAATCAAACATCTACTGGGCATGCTAAGCCACAACAAAAATCCTAGTTACTATGTTCAATCATGATGCCTGAATCTTTTGGTTCATTAACATACAGAGTCTTAACCAAACCGTATAACCCAAACAGTACCACAAACAATTAAATCCAATACAAGGTGTTGCCTCTTTTTAAGTCTTTAATAAAAGAGCTCTAACTCGTGCAAATGTACACGGTCAACAAGTAATACAGAGGAAGTAGAGTATCGTCCCACAGAGAAAAGATTAAATTAAATCACTATGCATCAATTCTATCACTATATTTATTTGCCTAAACTATTGACTTACTTTTGGTGACAAAATTATTTCTATATCAATTAATAACTCAATATGCAAATACTAACGAGATATATCAAGCTTAGAAATTAATGGGATCCTAACTTCATTTAATAGTTCATCTAATTACCACTATCAAGCTAAAAGATTTACGTATCACAGGAAAATAGCCAAGGACACTAATATAGACATAACCATTTGTCAATGCATTATGACCTACTTACATAACATCCATATTCGATAGACACCATGTAATCACCACTATAACCAAAATCACTATATTTCTATGTGAAATTGCAATTATACTGATTTTAAGCACAAGCCCTTATTTTTGACTCTTACGGTGAAACAGTATATTTCTATCTGGTCCACAAAATATTAAGCTATTCAATTAAGCCTTATATTCGCAAGCTATCATGATTACAATCCAAACTTATATGTTATTTTTCAATTCCATACAAGTACTAAAATCGAATGGTGATCAAGCATTCACACATGCAAAACAATCATGATAGAAATTCCTTATGATAAATAAATCAATCTAGCAATCAAGACTGTAATTAAACTACATATTACAATCCGTTAGAATCCCATAATGGATATTAGTTCATGTCTGAACCAAAAGCCATTATGGGATCAATCTTAAACATGGAGATTAATCAAGCAATTGAAATAAGAAGAAATAGATTAATCAAACCCAATTGAGAATGAAATCCAAGGTAAGCTTACACCCACATCAAAATCCAAAGCTTCAATAAAAGTAATCCACACAATATCTCTAAGTTCTCTCTAAAGAAAAATAGATTAATCCTCCCAAAAAACCACCGAAAAACTAAAGTCTTCCCTTCATCAATCTCACTCCCTATTCCCCTGTTGCCCTCATTACATAAGATAAGCCTTCAGTCCTTTTCCATATCAAATTCTCGCTTGTTGCAAGCCTCTCAGCCGCACAAAAACTGCTTTCAGCTCCCCGGCGCTATACCTGGTTCATTTTCAGCGCCCCGACGCCATATTCCAAAATTACCAAGTTACCCCCAGCTTCAAGTTTAGTTCCCAAGCACCTGAATTGACCTTGTTACCCTTTCAATTCCCTCCTGCATAACATAAACACAAAAACGAATAAAATGATAATAAAAACACTCAAAGATAGCAATAAATTAAGCTCAAAAGCACTAGATTCGTAGGTATAAAACCCACTCATCAAATACCCCCAAACTTAACCAATTGCTTGTCCCCAAGCAATGCAATATTCAAATCACCCTACTATATGAATCCAAATCAAACAACAAATAACGCAATGTCCAACTTTGGCCTCAAAGATAATACCACTATTCAAATAGAGTATTCAACTAATGCAAGAGTTCCGACACAAACCAGTTAGCCAAATCTCACTTGTCAACACCCATGCTATGTGTGAACCAACAGCTTCAGTCAATCTTAACTCAAATCACAAACTTAATCAATTTCTTAGAAAGAACTCCAGTTTTACTTAACTCTACCAGTGAACACAACCAATCTACCTACTGTAAGCAATTACTAAGCACAGGATCGTCACCAAGGTTTATTTACCACATTTAAACCCTTTTTTTTTCAACCCTTCCCAATTTTTTAACTTTTTAGTGAGTGCATTTTATGCTCCGTCTCACTTTCTTTTGAACGAGCGCGTTTTACGCTCCATCTCGTTACATGTGTTTATGAATGAGTGCGTTTTACGCTCCATCTCAATCCACCACATGTTCCATTCTTTAATCGGGAAAAGTTCAAAATTTTCCATTTTTTTTAATCCCTGGACTCCCCCAAACTTAGGTCCTTGCTTACACTAGCCTTCAAAGAGGATTCACCGATTTCATCACATTATTCCCAAAGTTCTTACCAGAAATAGAGTATGTAAGGATTTGAATTAAATTAACCAATACATCAATTTTTTAGATTGCTAACATGAGTATTAAACTAGCCAAATTAACTCACTGGTTGCATCATCACTTCCATCAGTTTTCAACTCTAAGTGAATCTCAAATTATCAATCAATTCTCATCATTGGCCCAAAATTAAAGGACTACATCATCTATCGCTCGATTCATGCAGCTAAATGCAAAACACAACCTAAAATGCAAACCTAATCTATCAATGTCATGCAAACATAAGTATAACGAAACATAAATAAATGCATCAATAACAACGTGCACCTATTCTATATGCATTAACTATCAACAAGTCAACACAAAACAACAGAAAACAACCCCCAAACTTAAGTAAATCAATGCCCTCATTGAAAAAGCATAAAAAAAATGAAGAATGGGGGACTTCCCTGAACAAACTACGCTGCAGGAGGAACCTCCTCATCATTCTGGTCCTCATCATCACTGCGCTCCAAATCAGACAGAGGGAACATAGGTAAAACAGGTGCAGATGGGAAATGACTGGAATCAACCGAAGAATTCAGCCGAGCAAACATATTGACCATGGAAGTGTTGAAGGAAACATTATACTCGTACATGGTATCTTGTCGCTCAGCCAAACGAACATTTTGGGCTTCGATATTGTAGAACCACCGATCAATCTCACGTTGGACCTCAAAAGGGACTTCAAAACGAGGCGGTGCAGTATAAGAACTAGATGATGCAGGGTTAGGCGCTGGCTGAGCTGCAGGATCTGGCTGTGAAACTATAACTCCTAACCCACGCGGATGACTTTTACGTCCTGTCCATTTAACGGTATAGCGTATAATCATCTTGTTGACCGTGTACACTTACCTCTTTTTAAGTCTTTAATAAAAGAGCTCTAACTCGTGTAAGTGTACATGGTCAACAAGTAATACAGCGGAAGTAGAGTATCGTCCCACAGAGAAAAGATTAAATTAAATCACTATGCATCATTCTATCACTATATTTATTTGCCTAAACTATTGACTTACTTTTGGTGACAAAATTATTTCTATATCAATTAATAACTCAATATGCAAATACTAACGAAATATATCAAGCTTAGAAATTAATGGGATCCTAACTTCATTTAATAGTTCATCTAATTACCACTATCAAGCTAGAAGGTTTACATATCACAGGAAAATAGCCAAGGACACTAATATAGACATAACCATTTGTCAATGCATTATGACCTACTTATATAACATCCATATTCGATAGACACCATGTAATCACCACTATAACCAAAATCACTATATTTCTATGTGAAATTGCAATTATACTGATTTTAAGCACAAGCCCTTATTTTTGACTCTTACGGTGAAACAGTATATTTCTATCTGGTCCACAAAATATTAAGCTATTCAATTAAGCCTTATATTCGCAAGCTATCATGATTACAATCCAAACTTATATGTTATTTTTCAATTCCATACAAGTACTAAAATCGAATGGTGATCAAGCATTCACACATGCAAAACAATCATGATAGAAATTCCTTATGATAAATAAATCAATCTAGCAATCAAGACTGTAATTAAACTACATATTACAATCCGTTAGAATCCCATAATGGATATTAGTTCATGTCTGAACCAAAAGCCATTATGGGATCAATCTTAAACATGGAGATTAATCAAGCAATTGAAATAAGAAGAAATAGATTAATCAAACCCAATTGTGAAAGAAATCCAAGGTAAGCTTACACCCACATCAAAATCCAAAGCCTCAATAAAAGTAATCCACACAATATCTCTAAGTTCTCTCTAAAGAAAAATAGATTAATCCTCCCAAAAAACCACCGAAAAACTAAAGTCTTCCCTTCATCAATCTCACTCCCTATTCCCCTGTTGCCCTCATTACATAAGATAAGCCTTCAGTCCTTTTCCATATCAAATTCTCGCTTGTTGCAAGCCTCTCAGCCGCACAAAAACTACTTTCAGCTCCCCGGCGCTATACCTGGTTCATTTTTAGCGCCCCGACTCCATATTCCAAAATTACCAAGTTACCCCCAGCTTCAAGTTTAGTTCCCAAGCACCTGAATTGACCTTGTTACCCTTTCAATTCCCTCCTGCATAACATAAACAAAAAAACGAATAAAATGATAATAAAAACACTCAAAGATAGCAATAAATTAAGCTCAAAAGCACTAGATTCGTAGGTATAAAACCCACTCATCAAATACCCCCAAACTTAACCAATTGCTTGTCCCCAAGCAATGCAATATTCAAATCACCCTACTATATGAATCCAAATCAAACAACAAATAACGCAATGTCCAACTTTGGCCTCAAAGATAATACCACTATTCAAATAGAGTATTCAACTAATGCAATAGTTCCGACACAAACCAGTTAGCCAAATCTCACTTGTCAACACCCATGCTATGTGTGAACCAACAGCTTCAGTTAATCTTAACTCAAATCACAAACTTAATCATTTTCTTAGAAAGAACTCCAATTTTACTTAACTCTACCAGTGAACACGACCAATCTACCTACTGTAAGCAATTACTAAGCACAGGATCGTCACCAAGGTTTATTTACTACATTTAAATCCTTTTTTTTTCAACCCTTCCCAGTTTTTTAACTTTTTAGTGAGTGCATTTTATGCTCCGTCTCACTTTCTTTTGAACGAGTGCGTTTTACGCTCCATCTCGTTACATGTGTTTATGAATGAGTGCGTTTTACGCTCCATCTCAATCCACCACATGTTCCATTCTTTAATCGGGAAAAGTTCAAAATTTTCCATTTTTTTTAATCCCTGGACTCCCCCAAACTTAGGTCCTTGCTTACACTAGCCTTCAAAGAGGATTCACCGATTTCATCACATTATTCCCAAAGTTCTTACCAGAAATAGAGTATGTAAGGATTTGAATTAGATTAACCAATACATCAATTTTTTAGATTGCTAACATGAGTATTAAACTAGCCAAATTAACTCACTGGTTACATCATCACTTCCATCAGTTTTCAACTCTAAGTGAATCTCAAATTATCAATCAATTCTCATCATTGGCCCAAAATTAAAGGACTACATCATTTATCGCTCGATTCATGCAGCTAAATGCAAAACACAACCTAAAATGCAAACCTAATCTATCAGTGTCATGCAAACATAAGTATAACGAAACATAATTGAATGCATCAATAACAACGTGCACCTACTCTATATGCATTAACTATCAACAAGTCAAACACAAAACAATAGAAAATAACCCCCAAACTTAAGTAAATCAATGCCCTCATTGAAAAAACATAAAAAGAAAAAAAATGGAAGTAGAGTATGTGTAGACACCCAAATTTTGCTTTTCCTTCTACTAACCATGACAGGAGGGCGAAATCGTCAATTGAACCGGCTTGCGGGAGCAAAGGAGCGGGCACAAGGGCGAGCGCCCGGCACCGCCGCAATGTTTTGGGCAAACCAAGTTTACGTGACAATAAAGCCGTCCGAGGCAGGCATTTCCGAATGAGGTGGCACGTCTCCCGGAAATTCCCGGACTGCAGAATACGAGCCTATCAGCGAAAACCGACGTTGCGGCACGAAAATCGAGGCGTGGCACGAAAATCGAGAAAGTCAAGCCCGCCAGCCGCGGATAGATCTGCGGCCAAGTGGGTGCGCCAGCACGGAAACCAGGAAATCAGCACTACCAGCTGAGTGCGATGGGAGGCGTGCCAGCTGGCCAGCCGCAGATCCATCTGCGGCCAGCCGCAGCTTCGGGCAGCATACAGGAGGTGGGGAAGAAAATTGAAAGAGGGAGAATTCCAGCAGGAAACAGCAGCAAAGAATCGGAAATAGAGAGGAAAAACACCATAATTTTTGCAACAAAATAGGAGGGAAAGGAAGGAAAAAGTGAGGATTAATATCTCTTGAGTTGATTGTATCACATATATTTCTCCTTCTATTCAAATACATCAAGTTCACATCCATTTGGATATCAATTGCAAGGTGAAATCTCTTTTATTATATCAATTTCTATCGTATCATTTGATTGAATTAAATGTAGATTTCACGTAAATTATTATGGAACAATGGATTAGGAATTATTAGAGAGGGTTCCATCGGAACAAAATTCTTCCTAATAATCCGATGATATCCATTGGGTGAGGTTTTGCTCGTTTATGACGATAAATACATTAGGTGGAATTGATCTATTTAGATTGTTAATTTTGAATCATTGTGGTGCGTTAAGCAACCCGTTGTTAGTTATGTTGTTGTATCTACTTGATGTTTGTGAGAAATTATGGTTGTGAGCCTAGGAGAGCGACCCCGTGGTCCAAATCCGATGATGGACATATCTTGATGTAAGAAGTAGAAATGACGTAATTTTCATTGTAAATATGTAATCGTTGGGCCTTAAAACGACGCTAAGGCGAGAATCGTGTTTAAGGCCCCGAAATAGTGAAATTTGTGATTGTAGGCGTTTGGGGTTTATTTTGATGGCTTACATGCCCATGAATAGCCCCCGACGCGTGTTTATGCTCGATTTGATTTATGACACGAAATTGATTTTAAAGCTAAATGATAAGATTTTTATAAAATCAATCAAAGTAGGATATTAGAATCACGAGGTTAAAATTTGAGAAATGTTAATGAATGTCGATTCCTATCTAACGAGAAAGCTAAAGAAAATCGTTTTCAAACGTCACCAAATTTGATTTTATGAAAATAAGTAATGTTTTATTAAACCGTTGTGCATAGGGTTAAAGAGATTCTAGAAGTTGCCCATCGCTTGAGTTACGAAAGCAACGCATAGATCTCGATTCCTATTTTAACGAAGGTTTAAAACTCGTGTTTTGCCAAAGCGACACCTAATGAAAATCTCATAGTTTTGACAAATAAAAATCAAATCTTTCTTATAACAAACCAAGCTTTCTCGTATAAATTAAAAGACATTCCGAAGCGTTCTCAAATTAAAACACGGTTTTCCCTAAAAATCCAAATGATTCTTTCATACAAGCCCACCACGACATTCACATAGGCACACACACACATACACACACACACACATTCATGAGTTAAAGGATAGGAAAGCATCAAGATTGCGGTAACCGTGTTTCACGGAAGTCGAGGGGTGCCTAACACCTTCCCCTCACTTAAACAAGCCCCCGAACTCTATGAATCTCAATTCGCAGACCAATTAATTCGGAGTCACATATGAGCCAGCGATTTACAAAAAAACGAAAATTCGGATGAGTTGGTACATCCATTTCAAATATACCAACTGGCGACTCTGGTTAAATTGGCTCATCATAAAAAACGATCTTTCAAAACCCCGTCGACCTCAATGCCGACCTTTTCCAAAAATCATCTAAACCAAAAGGCTAAAATTGGAAAAGACTAGAAAGCGATAACCCGGTGTCGACAGCTGGCGACTCTGCTGGGGACCTTTTAGAGGGCTTAAGCCGCATTAAAATCTTGATGTTATCCTATCCTTTAAAAAATTCGGGAATGTGCGTATGGGTGTGCGATATGTTGACATGTTTACTTATTGTTGTGTGATTGTGTTTTTTGTCCAATAAATGAATGTTTGTATGGAATTGCTTTACTTTAAAAGTAATCATTTGCATACGGTGAGGACGATGAATGTGAATGTATGTTGAGATTGTACCTCCTCCTGAGGCGAACCCGTCGGTTGCTTATTACTGGACTCGATGGGGCTGCTCCCCGGAGATGGCTCAGGAAACGCACCACTCAAATCCGCTCCAATCGAAAGGGCTCAAACGAGTAGATTGCGAAGATTTGGGAACCTTCATGCCGAAAAGCCCGTGAGAGTAACCCTAGGGTAGGTCAGCCTCTGATAAACCCAACGCAGGAAAAGTCTCTTCATGCCTTTTTTACGTTCAAGAATATAAATGTCATAATCCCATTGCAACGTACTCATATATGCTTCCCCTATTGTCAAAAAAGAATACTGACCCCCATGTTTTGCAGGAAACAGCTGGGGAAGCATAATAAAGTCATGTTTAGCATTTGTTATTGCACTAAAGGACTACTAACTTTCTCTTTTGCAGGGAAAAATTAAAAAAACAACACCAAAAAATTTTTTTTACAGTTTTAGCATGCATCCATGTTTTCATTTCCCCGGGACTAAACTTCGAACCGTTGTTTCTGTAGGATTGCTCCTCAAACCCGTTCGCAGTCTAAGAAAGCCCAAAATTCTACATCTGAAATGGCTGATATTCCTAACCATAGTGCCATATCTCGGGAGGAGTTTGATGATTTTAAAAGACAGATGATGGAAATGGCCACAATGTTAAAGGAACAGTTCTTAATCAGACAGGATCCGGTAAACCAGGGATCGCATAATATTCCACCACCAGGGGATGATCAGAATCCTCCTAAAAATGGTACAAACTTGCTTAAAGAGGACCAACCCCGACTCAAGGACGAGCCAGTCATCCCAAAGGCCGTTCCCATACCTAGCAGGACAGTGATTACTATCCCAGAAGAAGGGGACAATGATGACCTTCGGAGAAAAATGAAACACATGGAGGAGACCATCCAATCCCTAAAGGGCATAGGCTCCCTGGGCAGGGTTAATTACTCGGATCTATGTGTTTTCCCCGGAGCCAGATATCCAGAAAAGTTCAAAGTTCCCGAGTTCGAAAAGTACAATGGAAAGGGAGACCCCTATACACACTTGAAAATATACATTGGAGAACTCGGGGCTTATGCCGAAGACGAGGGGTTAAGAATGCAACTATTCCAGAAAAGCTTAACAGGGGAGGCAAGAATCTGGTATGCCCGCCTCGACAACGCTCGAATCCACAACTGGGAGGAATTGGCCCATACCTTCTTAACCCAATACAGCTTTCAGGCCCAGATGGCTCTTGATAGGTACCAAATGACAAAGGTTAAAAAACAGCCTAGGGAATCCTTCAGGGAATATGCCCAACGATGGAGGGGCATGGCCGCACAGGTGAACCCCCCGATGAGCGAATCGGAGATGGTAATGACTTTTGTAGACATCCAAGAGGCGCCGTATTATGAGCGGGTCATCTCGGGGATTGGAAGACCCTTTGCTGAAATGATTAAACATGGAGAGATGGTTGACATGGGGTTGAAATCGGGTAAAATCCGGGATCTTACTGCTTTAGAAACTGCTGCCGAGCAAATACAGAATGGAAACTATGGCAGCACTTCCCGGAGGGTCCAAAAGAAAAAGGAGGAGGATGTCTCCCTCATCCTACAAGGGTCATCCAGAAAAGCAGAAAGCCATCTTCCGGTACAGGTACAGAGGGGAGGGCCATCCCGACAGCTCAATTTCACAGATCAAAGGGCAGAGGGGCGAAGAAGATATGAGGCCTCGCAGAATCGAGTATTCACCCCGCTCGGGGAGCCGCTTGAACGGGTATTAGCGGTATTAGTAGCCCAAAAGAAGATAGTTGGTCTGGCACCACCGAGTGACCCAAAGGGTAGAAGGTTTGACCCGAGTAAGCGATGTGCATACCACTCCAGTTCCCCTGGCCATGATACACAAGATTGCTGGACGTTTGAAACATCGAATCCAAAACATGATAGACAGTGGGGAAATTGTGGTGGAACAACCGGACTCCCCGAATGTTAAGGCAAATCCCTTGCCAAGACATGATGGAGGGGGAGTTAATGCGACGGAGGCAAGTGAAGCTGGGGGGCCGCCAAGGTTGAACTATGTGCAGAAAGTTGAGGAGATAATCAACATGATACATGATCATGGGGATGCACGGGTAACGCCCATCAGGTTGATAGGGATAAGTACAAATGGCATGGAAAGACCTGTCAAGTTGACAGCCCCGAGGCCCATCATCCTTGCAGCAAGGCCGCAACTCCCTATCAGTAGTCTGAGGACTGTACCCTGGAATTATGGGGGAATACCAGAGGAAGCGGCCAGTTGTGCTTCCGTGACGACCAAGGGAAACCCCTTATATCTTCCCGGGCGAGTCCTTGAGAGCCAAAAGAGAAAAAATGAAGAGGTTTCCGAGGAAAGGGCCATAGAGTTTTTGAAAAGGATGGATCACCCAGAAACGAGGGGGATCCAGATTTTAAATGAGGAATCAACCCTAACATCAGTCATGGACTTGGTGTTGTCATCCAGTGAGCATTGCAAAACCCTGATGAAGGTTCTTGAGGAGGCATTTGTGCCCAAAGAAATTAGTGAGGAGGGTTTCGGCCAGCTGGTAGGCCACTTATTGGAAACCAATGCAATATCCTTTACGGATGAGGACATTCCCAAAGAGGGGAGGGGGCACCGAAAACCGCTACACATCGCGGTAATCTCCTCAGGATATCTCATGAATGGGGTGCTGATCGACGGGGGATCGGCATTGAATATATGTCCTCTCAGTACGCTGAAGAAAATGAGCATCAGTCCCAAACGCCTACGGGCCAGTCATGTGGTGGTTCGGGCTTTTGACGGATCCCGGAGGGATACCATCGGAGAGATAGAATTGCCAGTGGAGATAGGGCCCTGTACTTTTGATATATCCTTCCAAGTCCTAGATATTACGGCAAGCTACAACCTGCTGTTAGGGAGGCCGTGGATACACATGGCCGGGGCAGTTCCTTCCACGCTCCACCAACAAATCAAGTTGATCATCGATGGGAATCTGGTAACAATCTCGGCCGAATGTGATGACCCTTCTCCTCCCAGGAGTGGCCTACCAGTAATCAATGTGGATGAGTCAGCGGCACCTGCCAGCTTTCAAGCACTAGAGATTAGCACTCCCCATTATAAGATGCCTGGGAGCTCCAGCTGTGAAACCAAGGGTCTCTCCGGAACTCACCTTTGTGGCAAGGGAAATGATTAAAATGAATTTCCAACCTGGACAGGGACTAGGGAAAAGCAGTCAGGGAATCACCGAGCCCATCCACCTACCACAGCAGGTAGGCAAAGCAGGATTGGGATACCATGTGGGCGCAGTACGGGGACACCGTCAGGGTGCGACTCCGATTCGACTAGTTGGCAGTCCAGTGACCAAAGTCGACAATGAGCAGGGGATCAGCGGACCTGTGATTGGGGCAGGGAAATGAAGAGTTAACCCCCACACGTAATGAGTCGGCCCGGAGGGAAAGTTTCCTGCAGGAGGTCGCAGAAGAGTTTGAAACCAAATGCTATATCCCCGGACAATCAACGAGCAGTAAGGAGGGGACGAATGTTATCACACCACCGGGAGCCCAACAAGTTGTGCCTGTTATCGATTGGGCAGGACTGATTATTCCTGGAGAAGATATGGAGAAGGACTCAGGCGACGTATCCGTAATCATCGGGGAGGTGTCCGATGTGAGGCCCTCCTTTATCCAGCGCATTTCATATGACCTGACCATCGATAATTGGACCCAAAAACCAGTGATATCCAAACAAGGGTAAAGCTCGACGTCAGGGTGGTTAACCCTAGAGGATGGGGGAATGAAGAAGTTTATTTTTGTTGTTGTTTTATTTCTGCATAATTGTGTCGTTTTTCGTGTTATTGGAAATTGCGATCGTCGTAAAAAATGATTTATATATGACAAGTATTTTGTTTCATGTCAGGTGTACCCATTTGAGTAATCCTTGCCCAACAAATGGTCTTTCAAATTTGAATGATGATTATGATTTTGACATTGAGCTGGATTTCGATTTAATGGGCATTGAACAAGACGAGACAGATTACGACGACGCACCTGACGAGATCAAAGGATGGGTCGAGGATAAACCCAAACCCAACTTGGACCAAACCATCACCGTTGATATTGGAACCCCTGACAAGCCAAAGGAACTCAAGATAGGGACGGACCTCACCCCCAGCCAGAAAGCCGAAATGACTGAGCTGCTAAAACAATATGAGGATGTCTTTGCCTGGTCTCATGAGGATATGATCGGATTGTCCACCGACATTGTGGTACACCGATTACCCATCAAGGAGGGTTTCAAGCCTGTCAAACAAAAATTAAGGAAATTGAAACCGGAGTGGAGCTTAAAAGTGAAGGAGGAGATCATCAAGCAGTTCAGGGCGGGAATCATTATGGTATCCACTTATCCTGAATGGTTATCCAATGTGGTCCCGGTGGCTAAGCCTGGAGGAAAGGTGAGGGTATGTGTAGACTACAGAGATCTAAACAAGGCCAGTCTCAAGGATAATTTCCCGGTACCTTTCATACACATCCTGGTGGATAACACGGCCCAGTACGAGATGTACTCTTTTGTGGATTGCTTCGCGGGGTATCATCAGATAATGGTGGCAGAGGAAGATCGGGAAAAGACCGCATTCATCACCCCCTGGGGCACTTTCTGCTATAGACGATTGGCTTTCGGTCTCACAAATGCAGGGGCTACTTATTAGAGAGCCATGATGGCCTTGTTCCACGATATGATGCACAAGGAGATAGAGGTCTACGTGGATGACATTATTGTGAAATCGAAGGTAGAATCCGATCATATAACTCATCTTAAAAAGCTATTCGATCGGCTCAGAAAGTATAATTTGAAACTCAATCCAGCCAAGTGTGCCTTCGGAGTACAGTCGGGCAAGCTCTTGGGTTTCCTGGTTAGTGATCGGGGCATTGAGTTGGACCCAGCAAAGATTAAGGCCATTGTGGATATGCCGGCACCTCACACAGAAAAGGAGATAAGAGGATTCCTCGGGAGGATAAACTTTATCAGCCGTTTTATATCCCACTTGACGACTACATGTGAGCCGATTTTTAAACTGTTAAGAAAAGGGGTGTCCCAAGAATGGAATGAGCAATGTCAGAAGGCGTTTCAGACCATTAAAAAGCAATTGACTGAGGCACCAGTGCTGGTACCCACACCCGAAGGATGGGATCCCTCTGTTTATGTATATATCGGTAAATGCCATCGCGATGGGATGTATGTTGGGACAGAAAAATGAGGCGGGTAAAGAGCAGGCCATCTATTACCTCAGCAAAAGATTTAGCCAATGTGAGCAGAATTACACTCCCATCGAGAAGACCTGTTGTGCTCTGGCCTGGGCTGCAGGGAGATTACAGCACTACCTCCATGGGCATACAACGTACCTGATATCAAGAATGGATCCCCTGAAATATATTTTCGAAAGGCCCATGCTGAATTGTCGACTATCAAGATGGCAGTTAATTTTACAACAGTTTGACATGGTGTACGTGACCCAGAAGGCCATGAAAGGGCAGGGAATTGCGGATCAGTTGGCAGAAGCCCCGGCAGGAGGGATGGAGCCGTTAGAAACTCCTCTCCCGGGCGAGGATATATTTTGGGTATCGCGCGAAAAATGTGATGACGAGGGACAATTTTGGAAGCTGTATTTTGATGGTGCCATGAATGCCGAGGGGGCAGGAGCCGGAGCGGTCCTAGTCTCTATCACCGGAGAGCAATACCCTGTGGCCACCAAGCTTCGTTTCAGCAATTCGAACAACACTGCTGAATACGAGGGGTGTATCTTGGGACTCCGATTGGCCCGTGACATGGGAGTAAAGAGACTAGCGGTGTTCGGGGATTCAGAATTGGTAATCAGACAAGCAATCGGGGTATACAACACTAAGGAGCTTCGGTTACTTCCATACCATCGTTGTGTCACCCAGCTTACGCAAGAGTTCGAAGATATCGCCTTCCGCCATATTCCTCGGGGACGAAATGATTTTGCCGATGCATTGGCGACTTTGGCTTCCTTAATCCACGTGATCAAGAGTAGGGACAGTCCACAGATTGAGATCACCGTACAGAATGCCCCGGCATATGAGGAAAATGTGGCAGTATTATCAAACGAGGTGGTGTTGACGAGGCAGCCCTGGTATCACGACATAAGGGAATATCTGAGAGACAGATCCCTTCCCGATCAGGCAAATCGGACTGAAAGGATGAGAATTCAAAAGATGGCGATGAAGTTTTACCTGAGTGGCGATTCACTTTACAAAAGGGATGCCGGGTTGGGACTGTTGCAATGCGTAGACGAAGCGCAATCCCAAAGGATTATGAATGAAATCCATGGCGGGGTGTGTGGGCCACACATGAGTGGACCGATGTTGGCCAAAAAGATCTTGAGGACAGGGCATTATTGGTTAACGCTGAAAGCCGATTGCGATGATCATGTCAAACGGTGTTATCAATGCCAGGCGCACGGTAATGTGATCCATACACCTCCCAATGAACTGCACTGTATGACCTCCCCATGGCCATTTTCAATGTGGGGAATGGATGTAATCGGACCAATAGAGCCCAAAGCGAGCAACGGGCACCGATTCATTTTCGTCATGATCGATTATTTCACCAAATGGGTAGAGGCAGCTTCTTTCCCCAAAAGTAACTCAGGAGGTCATCGTCAACTTCGTCAGGAATAATGTCATTTGCCGATACGGGCAACCTGAGGTTGTGGTCTCCGACAATGCCAAGAATTTAAACAACGCCCTCATGAAGGAACTGTGTGACCAGTTCAGGATTAAGCATCTCAATTCCGTCATTTACCGTCCCAAAATGAATGGGGCAGTGGAGGCTGCCAATAAGAACATCAAGAAGATCATGGCAAAAATGTCTGCTAATCATCGGGGATGGCCAGATCTGTTACCCCTCACCTTGCTGGCCTACCGAACGTCAACGCGTACTTCCACAGGGACAACCCCTTACGCCTTGGTATATGGAATGGAGGCTGTCCTGCCAGCTGAAGTTGAGATGGCGTCCCTCAGAATAGTGATCGACGCTCAGATAAGCGAAGAGGATTGGATGCAAAGTCGATATGACCAATTGGCCCTGATTGATGAAAGGAGAGTGGCTGCCGTTTGGCATGGTCAGCTATATCAACAGAGGATCTCTCGATCGTACGATAAAAAGATAAGACTTCGGAGGTTCAAGGAAAATGATTTGGTGTTGAAAAGAGTCATGCCTTGTCAAGACGAAGCCAAGGGGAAGTTTGCCCCAAGCTGGGAAGGGCCATTTGTGATCAAGAAAGTGCTATCCGGAGGAGCCCTCATATTGCAAGAAATGGATGGTGAGGTATTTCCACAACCCCTCAATGCTGACTCGGTGAAGCGGTTCTACGCTTAAATCATCAGTTCTTTTTTCCTTTGAGAGCGAACTACGTAGGACCTGATCTTCCAACTTGTGGGGGTACGTAGGCAGCCATCATGGCGCGGTCCGATCCTTTAAAAAAATAATCCTTTCCCTAACCAAAACCAATTTTCGATAGCCAGATAAAACCTTCCTACACCCTCAAAACCTTCCCGAAACCAACTGCCTAACCAGTTTCATCCCAGAATACATACCCTGATCCAACCAAACAGTTATCCAAAATCTGAGATTCAATCCGACGAAATCAAAAGGTGTGCGGCAATATCTGTCAAATCTCCATCAAGTCTTGAGGAAAGAAAGAAGGCGAAATGTCAAAATCATGGTCAGTTGGATAAAATGATGATCCAATGAATGGCAATGATACGACAAAAGGGGAAAATGACTAAATTTAAATGCATGTCTATATATATAAGTCGTTTTATTACAAGATTTCTCTTTCAATAACTGATGAAACCAACATAGTCTATGCAGGAAATAAAATAATCTACAAATCTGAAACTAGCTGAAGCAGGATGGACAGGGTGGTGGATAGATCTGAAGCATCAGCCTCTCCTGCAATCTGCTGCCCCATCATATCAATACGATCCAGTAAAGCAGTAGCTCGGCTGACAGTCCCAGAATTAGCATCTATAACTGCCCTGGTCTGAAATACAATGGCGTCTCTGTCAGCAATGGCAGCATCTCTGGCACGAATGGCCTCATCTCTCTCGACAAGGGCGGCATCCCTCTCGGTTTCAGTAGTAATCAGGGCCAGGCGGAGTCGGGAATCCTCAGCGACCCGACTCGGGGCAGAATCGGCTGAGATGGAATGGTCTGTGGTATCTTCTGTGAAAATCACTCCAGAGTCATCAAAGGCCCCAGTCCGACTCAAACTAGCCGAATCCAGGTCTCCACGCAACCACTGTACGTAGGCAAATGTCTGGATGTGATAGCTCGTACTATATTCGGCAAAGATCCTGCGATCCCAAAGCTCGTATGCCTGCAATAGATCCCTCTCTGTACAGGATGATATAAGGAATCGGTATGCGGCTGCACCCGCGAAGGGGTGTAAATCCTGTGTCTGATCAAACTGCCCCATAACCGCCATGGGATGATAGGTCGTCACGCCCCTTAACCCAGCAATGGGAATGAAATCCATGTCAGGCACATGAGTCAAGAAGCTCATGAAGGAGCAATAGCCCGAGTAAACCAATAGATGAAAGGGGTCCTCAATGATAGACAAAAATGATGTCCAGGAGGCCACATCAGTACAACTCGCGGGACGAAGCGAAAACTGCGTGGTTATGTCATGGCTGAAGCAAAACCCTTGGCGACGGAAATGGCCGATGGGACTAAGATGACTCATGAACCACATATACAATAAGGTCGAACTCCCTCTGAAGAATCTCCCTCGGAAGGACTGGCAATATGTGGCCGACATATAGGTATCCGCCAATATCATGGGGAGAATGGTGTGATCCTCCTGAAGGGCCCTAACGGCCGCAACAATCCGCATGTCCAAATGATCGGATCCTGCAGGCAAATACAAAACTGAGATGACACAGGCCATCAGAACGTCCACTCTCAAGGCATCCCAGCGCTCCTCGGACACGGAAAAATCACCGAGGAAAAGACGGAAACTGTCAGGTGAGCCAAATCGGTCAATCAAGAATTGAAGAGGAACCATATGGTCTGACGTGATTACCGGTAATAGTACAGCCCTCCGCAAACCGGTGAAAGTCAAGAATTGACGGCGCATGGAACCAACAGTAACCCTAGCACAGGGACCATCCAACGGCAAGCCGGTGAAGCGAGCATACTCCTCAAGGGTGGGGGTCAGCTCTACTGTCCCAAACCTAAACACCTGACGGGCAGGGGCCCAATAGCTCAGAAGACCATCCACAAAGCCCGCTGGCACCCGGAAGGTTAATAAGGACCAAGAATGTCCCAAAAGACCATCTACGATAATCCTATCGGCCGGCAGTAAATTGTCCAACCAGCGGAAGAGGCTGCCAACCAACCCTGTGGGAGGGGTGGAATCCAAACGGACCACGGCATCTGAGGACAACATCTGTGGAAAAATAGTATCAAAAGGACTGTACAGGGGTCATTCTCTATCCATAAATAAAAGAGCATGCATCATACAATTAATAAGAAAAACAGGTGAATTCCATAAAATGAAAAAGAAAACTGTGCATAAATAAATAAATGAATTCAGTACATAGTGCATAAATGAAAAAGAAATCTAAGCAGGTGCCGATACAAAAGGCCCTATCCTATCCTGGTCTAAATAAAATCAGTATCATCTATGAAAGCAGGATCCTCGAACTGATCCCCTGGAGTCGTCGAGCTCGGAGGACCAAAGTTCATATCAGGGATGTAGGGATGCGCTGTGGCATCAGATGAACTCGGGCCTGCATCATAACCTGCACCGTCAGGATCGTAGGTGTAAGCCTCCTCCGGGGTCCGGCCCAACCCCCGAATAAACAGCGACAACTGATCTACCTGACGAGTCAATGTGGCGATCTGCTCAGCGTGGGTAGGGGTCCGAACACAGGCAGCCCAATCGGTCATCGTAACCGAACCTGGAACCATGTCTCCAAGAAAGAAAGTGGCCCGAGTCTGGGGACCGATGGTACGAGGTACCCACCAAGTCCTGAAAGCCTCACTCGTACTGGGGCCTGTGGAAAGCATCCGACCGTCCTCCCCGGCGAGCATGATCTCCGAGGGCTGAGAATCCAGCGGCCAGAAAGTAGTGAAAGAAAGGGAGTGCGGGATGCGGATCTCTCCAGTGACGCATCTGAATGCGCGCTCTCCCAGGTACATAACCCATCCTCCGACACTCTGCAAAGTGAGGCGACGGGTGGAAAGTGCAAACTCCGGGCCGGAGGGATATCCATCGGTGAACCCCACATCCAAATGCTCCGAGAGATAGGGAGTCCAGACGACCTCCGCAGCCGTGATCAGCTCCAGCTGGATGCGACAGTGTGCGAAACTGCCAGATACCGGGATCTCCTCCAGCGTGCTATGATGCCATCGTCGACCCCGGGGATAGGTGTCCGGGCCAAGGGTAGTGACAGGCCTCAGGCATGGAAAACGCTCATAAGCCCAGAACTGTGAACAGAAACAGGGCAGGGCGTGAGTAACTATTAAATGCAGAAAAGAGAAACGAAATAAGGATAAGTGCAATAAATCAAAAGGAGGCGAGGACTCACCAACAGAAAGTGGTAGAAACCGAGCCAGGCGTCGGTCTGTCCCTCTGAGCGTAGGCGCATACCGTGGAGGAAATAGGCAAAGGTGAATGACCCCCAGTCATAGTCACTGATGCGGTCCACGTCTCTGACCGCTCCCACGACGCTGAAATGAATGGTGGAGGAGTTGTTCCCTAGGAAACAACCCCTCATGATCGTCAGGAACAAGCGTCGGAGTAGAATCTCCCGGGTACCCTGATCCGCTGGAATAGGCAGCGCGTAGAGACCCCCAACTGCATCAACAGCCAAGGCACCAGAACGAATACTGCGGGCCTTAAAGACCCGGTCCTCAGCAGCAAAGCCCAATAAAGCCCGGACCGCCGCCGGAGTGATGTCGAGATCTAGAGGGACACGGGACCCAGTGAACTCGATCCCCGTGATATACCGCCAATCCCAAGGGGTCAGCACAACCTCACAGTCCAGAAGATGAAGGGACTGGGTCTGATGAAACCACCTCTCGGACAGGGCCCGCATATAGCCCCAGGGGCACTGGCGGGGAATGATGGTGAAGAAGTGGCGAAAACCCCAGGAGTCCACCACCGCGCGGTAATCATCGTGCAAGGCCGCGTAGAGGGAATAAATGTTGAACCAGTTACCCCTCGGCTGGGTAAACTCAGGCACCTGTGAAAATCACCAATGGGTCAGTCCAGAGAGAGCAGAAATTGAGAAATTGAGAGCAAATTCAGAGCAAAATTGAATATACCTCATTCGCAACAAGGGATGCCGAGGGATGACGGCTGAGATCCCGACCCAATAGGTCGGGTATCTGGACAGAGGCGCCAGATAAGGCGCGATGAGAAGGGGGAGCCGGTGTGCTGGAAGACGGCCCCTCCACCGCAGCCTCCAGGGGAACAACCTCCTCAACGTCCGGATGATCAGGACGGATGACAGCCTCCGTCAAGCGACGAGCCTGACGGGTCCGAGGAGGAATAGGGGCAGGTGCAGCCCTACGACGGCGAACACCCGAAGTCCGAGAGGCGGAGGAGCTACTGGGCGCATCACGATCCATAGCTGGAATAGAACGGGCGAGAAAGAAGGTAAGTTCCCTTTTAAAATTATGTAATGAACATTCTAAATTTCTAGCCTCATCATATGATTAATGCAACATGATGCATGGTTATGGTAAAAAAAAAAAAAAAAAAAAAAAAAAAAAAAAATCGGCAGAGTTCCGTTTGTAAAATGGACATCCCAGGCATAAGCCAAACGCGTTTTCCATCAATCAAAGCCTCAAACAGATTTAAATTGCATTCATATGTGTAATTACAGCATGTAATGCATGATTTTCTTGCAGAAAAGGAATAACAATATGTGGGACCGCCTCATGAACATAAAATAGGACTCACGCAGTTGATACATAGCATGTATATATGATGGTATATTGCATAAACATTGTGAAGCATACATTTTATGTCTAAACATGCAAATAGTCAAATGTATAGCAAAACATTGACGAAATTGAAAAGTGACCGGTCAAAGTGTTACTTGTAGCGCGTAGATCGATTCTACCGGAGCAGTTTTTGCAGGGAAATTGAAAAAATCGACAAAAAGCCTTTGCGAACAAGAAAAATCGAGAGAATATCTGAGGATTGCAAGTTGAAAGTGACAGATCTGGAGGAGGCGCGTTGGTTATAAGGCCCGATCTTGGCCGCAGATGTATCTGCGGCTGGCCGCAGATCCATCTGCGGCTGGCCCTGGTGGGCCCCACCTTGCTCCCTTGAAGCCATTTGACGTGTTGAAGTGAAAAGTTTACGCGATGGGTGACCGGCGACGATACCCGGCCCCGACATGACGATCGACCGGCGACGATAACCGACGATCACGAGATGGATGTCCGGCGACGATAACCGGCTCCGACAAGATAACCAACCGGCAACGATAACCGGGGGTTACGAGATGGGTGACCGGCGACGATACCCGGCCCCGACATGACGATCGACCGGCGACGATAACCGGCGATCACGAGATGGATGTCCGGCGACGATAACCGGCTCCGACAAGATAACCAACCGGCAACGATAACCGGGGTTTACGAGATGGGTGACCGGCGACGATACCCGGCCCCGACATGACGATCGACCGGCGACGATAACCGGCGATCACGAGATGGATGTCCGGCGACGATAACCGGCTCCGACAAGATAACCGACCGGCGACGATAACCGGGGGTTACGAGATGGGTGACCGGCGACGATACCCGGCCCCGACATGACGATCGACCGGCGACGATAACCGGCGATCACGAGATGGATGTCCGGCGACGATAACCGGCTCCGACAAGATAACCGACCGGCGACGATAACCGGGGGTTACGAGATGGGTGACCGGCGACGATACCCGGCCCCGACATGACGATCGACCGGCGACGATAACCGGCGATCACGAGATGGATGTCCGGCGACGATAACCGGCTCCGACAAGATAACCAACCGGCAACGATAACCGGGGGTTACGAGATGGGTGACCGGCGACGATACCCGGCCCCGACATGACGATCGACCGGCGACGATAACCGGCGATCACGAGATGGATGTCCGGCGACGAAAACCGGCTCCGACAGATAACCGACCGGCGACGATAACCGGGGGTTACGCGATGGGTGACCGGCGACGATACCCGGCCCCGACATGACGATCGACCGGCGACGATAACCGACGATCACGAGATGGATGTCCGGCGACGAAAAACCGGCTCCGACAAGATAACCAACCGGCGACGATAACCGGGGGTTACGCGATGGGTGACCGGCGACGATACCCGGCCCCGAACGAGACGATAGATTGAAAGAGGGAACCCAAAGACTAACAAACACGGTCAAGGGGTTGATACATTGACACTCTTACGAATGTCTTGCATGCATTACATCTTATGTTGCATCATAAGCTATATGTGTGGCATCATGTATGTACTGTCATTCTTACGCACTGTCATTCATGCATCGAGTGTCTATTTCTTTATCCTGTTCATTTCATTTATCATTTCATAAACATGATAAAGAGGGGCAGCTGTAGACACCCAAATTTTGCGTTTCCTTCTACTAACCATGACAGGAGGGCGAAATCGTCAATTGAACCGGCTTGCGGGAGCAAAGGAGCGGGCACAAGGGCGAGCGCCCGGCACCGCCGCAATGTTTTGGGCAAACCAAGTTTACGTGACAATAAAGCCGTCCGAGGCAGGCATTTCCGAATGAGGTGGCACGTCTCCCGGAAATTCCCGGACTGCAGAATACGAGCCTATCAGCGAAAACCGACGTTGCGGCACGAAAATCGAGGCGTGGCACGAAAATCGAGAAAGTCAAGCCCGCCAGCCGCGGATAGATCTGCGGCCAAGTGGGTGCGCCAGCACGGAAACCAGGAAATCAGCACTACCAGCTGAGTGCGATGGGAGGCGTGCCAGCTGGCCAGCCTATTTAAGCCCAGCTTCGGGCAGCATACAGGAGGTGGGAAGAAAATTGAAAGAGGGAGAATTCCAGCAGGAAACAGCAGCAAAGAATCGGAAATAGAGAGGAAAAACACCATAATTTTTGCAACAAAATAGGAGGGAAAGGAAGGAAAAAGTGAGGATTAATATCTCTTGAGTTGATTGTATCACATATATTTCTCCTTCTATTCAAATACATCAAGTTCACATCCATTTGGATATCAATTGCAAGGTGAAATCTCTTTTATTATATCAATTTCTATCATATCATTTGATTGAATTAAATGTAGATTTCACGTAAATTATTGTGGAACAATGGATTAGGAATTATTAGAGAGGGTTCCATCGGAACAAAATTCTTCCTAATAATCCGATGATATCCATTGGGTGAGGTTTTGCTCGTTTATGACGATAAATACATTAGGTGGAATTGATCTATTTAGATTGTTAATTTTGAATCATTGTGGTGCGTTAAGCAACCCGTTGTTAGTTATGTTGTTGTATCTACTTGATGTTTGTGAGAAATTATGGTTGTGAGCCTAGGAGAGCGACCCCGTGGTCCAAATCCGATGATGGACATATCTTGATGTAAGAAGTAGAAATGACGTAATTTTCATTGTAAATATGTAATCGTTGGGCCTTAAAACGACGCTAAGGCGAGAATCGTGTTTAAGGCCCCGAAATAGTGAAATTTGTGATTGTAGGCGTTTGGGGTTTATTTTGATGGCTTACATGCCCATGAATAGCCCCCGACGCGTGTTTATGCTCGATTTGATTTATGACACGAAATTGATTTTAAAGCTAAATGATAAGATTTTTATAAAATCAATCAAAGTAGGATATTAGAATCACGAGGTTAAAATTTGAGAAATGTTAATGAATGTCGATTCCTATCTAACGAGAAAGCTAAAGAAAATCGTTTTCAAACGTCACCAAATTTGATTTTATGAAAATAAGTAATGTTTTATTAAACCGTTGTGCATAGGGTTAAAGAGATTCTAGAAGTTGCCCATCGCTTGAGTTACGAAAGCAACGCATAGATCTCGATTCCTATTTTAACGAAGGTTTAAAACTCGTGTTTTGCCAAAGCGACACCTAATGAAAATCTCATAGTTTTGACAAATAAAAATCAAATCTTTCTTATAACGAACCAAGCTTTCTCGTATAAATTAAAAGACATTCCGAAGCGTTCTCAAATTAAAACACGGTTTTCCCTAAAAATCCAAATGATTCTTTCATACAAGCCCACCACGACATTCACATAGGCACACACACACACATACACACACACACATTCATGAGTTAAAGGATAGGAAAGCATCAAGATTGCGGTAACCGTGTTTCACGGAAGTCGAGGGGTGCCTAACACCTTCCCCTCACTTAAACAAGCCCCCGAACTCTATGAATCTCAATTCGCAGACCAATTAATTCGGAGTCACATATGAGCCAGCGATTTACAAAAAAACGAAAATTCGGATGAGTTGGTACATCCATTTCAAATATACCAACTGGCGACTCTGGTTAAATTGGCTCATCATAAAAAACGATCTTTCAAAACCCCGTCGACCTCAATGCCGACCTTTTCCAAAAATCATCTAAACCAAAAGGCTAAAATTGGAAAAGACTAGAAAGCGATAACCCGGTGTCGACAGTATGAATGAGTGCGTTTTACAAAATCACGGTATGAATGAGCTTCATTGCCGCTTTTTAAGTCTTTAATAAAAGAGCTCTAACTCGTGCAAGTGTACACGGTCAACAAGTAATACATAGGAAGTAGAGTATCGTCCCACAGAGAAAAGATTAAATTAATTCACTATGCATCAATTCTATCACTATATTTATTTGCCTAAACTATTGACTTACTTTTGGTGACAAAATTATTTCTATATCAATTAATAACTCAATATGCAAATACTAACGAAATATATCAAGCTTAGAAATTAATGGGATCCTAACTTCATTTAATAGTTCATCTAATTACCACTATCAAGCTAGAAGGTTTACATATCACAGGAAAATAGCCAAGGACACTAATATGGACATAACCATTTGTCAATGCATTATGACCTACTTACATAACATCCATATTCGATAGACACCATGTAATCATCACTATAACCAAAATCACTATATTTCTATGTGAAATTGCAATTATACTGATTTTAAGCACAAGCCCTTATTTTTGACTCTTACAGTGAAACAGTATATTTCTATCTGGTCCACAAAATATTAAGCTATTCAATTAAGCCTTATATTCGCAATCTATCATGATTACAATCCAAACTTATATGTTATTTTTCAATTCCATACAAGTACTAAAATCGAATGGTGATCAAGCATTCACACATGCAAAACAATCATGATAGAAATTCCTTATGATAAATAAATCAATCTAGCAATCAAGACTGTAATTAAACTACATATTACAATCCGTTAGAATCCCATAATGGATATTAGTTCATGTCTGAACCAAAAGCCATTATGGGATCAATCTTAGACATGGAGATTAATCAAGCAATTGAAATAAGAAGAAATAGTTTAATCAAACCCAATTGAGAATGAAATCCAAGGTAAGCTTACACCCACATCAAAATCCAAAGCTTCAATAAAACTAATCCACACAATATCTCTAAGTTCTCTCTAAAGAAAAATAGATTAATCCTCCAAAAAACCACCGAAAAACTAAAGTCTTCCCTTCATCAATCTCACTCCCTATTCCCCTGTTGCCCTAATTACATCAGATAAGCCTTCAGTCCTTTTCCATATCAAATTCTCGCTTGTTGCAAGCCTCTCAGCCGCACAAAAACTGCTTTCAGCGCCCCGGCGCTATACCTGGTTCATTTTCAGCGCCCCGGCGCCATATTCCAAAATTACCAAGTTACCCCCAGCTTCAAGTTTAGTTCCCAAGCACCTGAATTGACCTTGTTACCCTTTCAATTCCCTCCTGCATAACATAAACACAAAAACGAATAAAATGATAATAAAAACACTCAAAGATAGCAATAAATTAAGCTCAAAAGCACTAGATTCGTAGGTATAAAACCCACTCATCAAATACCCCCAAACTTAACCAATTGCTTGTCCCCAAGCAATACAATATTCAAATCACCCTACTATATGAATCCAAATCAAACAACAAATAACGCAATGTCCAACTTTGGCCTCAAAGATAATACCACTATTCAAATAGAGTATTCAACTAATGCAAGAGTTCCGACACAAACTAGTTAGCCAAATCTCACTTGTCAACACCCATGCTATGTGTGAACCAACAGCTTCAGTCAATCTTAACTCAAATCACAAACTTAATCAATTTCTTAGAAAGAACTCCAGTTTTACTTAACTCTACCAGTGAACACAACCAATCTACCTACTGTAAGCAATTACTAAGCACAGGATCGTCACCAAGGTTTATTTACCACATTTAAATCCTTTTTTTTTTCAACCCTTCCCAATTTTTTAACTTTTTAGTGAGTGCATTTTATGCTCCGTCTCACTTTCTTTTGAACGAGTGCGTTTTACGCTCCATCTCGTTACATGTGTTTATGAATGAGTGCGTTTTACGCTCCATCTCAATCCACCACATGTTCCATTCTTTAATCGGGAAAAGTTCAAAATTTTCCATTTTTTTTAATCCCTGGACTCCCCCAAACTTAGGTCCTTGCTTACACTAGCCTTCAAAGAGGATTCACCGATTTCATCACATTATTCCCAAAGTTCTTACCAGAAATAGAGTATGTAAGGATTTGAATTAAATTAACCAATACATCAATTTTTTAGATTGCTAACATGAGTATTAAACTAGCCAAATTAACTCACTGGTTACATCATCACTTCCATCAGTTTTCAACTCTAAGTGAATCTCAAATTATTAATCAATTCTTATCATTGGCTCAAAATTAAAGGACTACATCATCTATCGCTCAATTCATGCAGCTAAATGCAAAACACAACCTAAAATGCAAACCTAATCTATCAATGTCATGCAAACATAAGTATAACGAAACATAAATAAATGCATCAATAACAACGCGCACCTATTCTATATGCATTAACTATCAACAAGTCAAACACAAAACAATAGAAAACAACCCCCAAACTTAAGTAAATCAATGCCCTCATTGAAAAAGCATAAAAAAAATGAAGAATGGGAGACTTCCCTGTACAAACTACACTGCAGGAGGAACCTCCTCATCATTCTGGTCCTCATCATCACTGCGCTCCAAATCAGACAGAGGGAACATAGGTAAAACAGGTGCAGATGGGAACTGACTGGAATCAACCGAAGAATTCAGCCGAGCAAACATATTGACCATGGAAGTGTTGAAGGAAACATTATACTCGTACATGGTATCTTGTCGCTCAGCCAAACGAACATTTTGGGCTTCGATATTGTAGAACCACCGATCAATCTCACGTTGGACCTCAAAAGGGACTTCAAAACGAGGCGGTGCAGTATAAGAACTAGATGATGCAGGGTTAGGCGCTGGCTGAGCTGCAGGATCTGCTGTGAAACTATAACTCCTAACCCACGCGGATGACTTTTACCTCCTGTCCATTTAACGGTATAACGTATAATCATCTTGTTGACCGTGTACACTTACCTCTTTTTAAGTCTTTAATAAAAGAGCTCTAACTCGTGCAAGTGTACACGGTCAACAAGTAATACAGCGGAAGTAGAGTATCGTCCCACAGAGAAAAGATTAAATTAAATCACTATGCATCATTCTATCACTATATTTATTTGCCTAAACTATTGACTTACTTTTGGTGATAAAATTATTTCTATATCAATTAATAACTCAATATGCAAATACTAACGAAATATATCAAGCTTAGAAATTAATGGGATCCTAACTTCATATAATAGTTCATCTAATTACCACTATCAAGCTAGAAGGTTTACATATCACAGGAAAATAGCCAAGGACACTAATATAGACATAACCATTTGTCAATGTATTATGACCTACTTACATAACATCCATATTCGATAGACACCATGTAATCACCACTATAACCAAAATCACTATATTTCTATGTGAAATTGCAATTATACTGATTTTAAGCACAAGCCCTTATTTTTGACTCTTACGGTGAAACAGTATATTTCTATCTGGTCCACAAAATATTAAGCTATTCAATTAAGCCTTATATTCGCAAGCTATCATGATTACAATCCAAACTTATATGTTATTTTTCAATTCCATACAAGTACTAAAATCGAATGGTGATCAAGCATTCACACATGCAAAACAATCATGATAGAAATTCCTTATGATAAATAAATCAATCTAGCAATCAAGACTGTAATTAAACTACATATTACAATCCGTTAGAATCCCATAATGGATATTAGTTCATGTCTGAACCAAAAGCCATTATGGGATCAATCTTAAACATGGAGATTAATCAAGCAATTGAAATAAGAAGAAATAGATTAATCAAACCCAATTGAGAATGAAATCCAAGGTAAGCTTACACCCACATCAAAATCCAAAGCTTCAATAAAAGTAATCCACACAATATCTCTAAGTTCTCTCTAAAGAAAAATAGATTAATCCTCCCAAAAAAACACCGAAAAACTAAAGTCTTCCCTTCATCAATCTCACTCCCTATTCCCCTGTTGCCCTCATTACATAAGATAAGCCTTCAGACCTTTTCCATATCAAATTCTCGCTTGTTGCAAGCCTCTCAGCCGCACAAAAACTGCTTTCAGCTCCCCGGCGCTATACCTGGTTCATTTTCAGCGCCCCGGCGCCATATTCCAAAATTACCAAGTTACCCCCAGCTTCAAGTTTAGTTCCCAAGCACCTGAATTGACCTTGTTACCCTTTCAATTCCCTCCTGCATAACATAAACACAAAAACGAATAAAATGATAATAAAAACACTCAAAGATAGAAATAAATTAAGCTCAAAAGCACTAGATTCGTAGGTATAAAACCCACTCATCAAATACCCCCAAACTTAACCAATTGCTTGTCCCCAAGCAATGCAATATTCAAATCACCCTACTATATGAATCCAAATCAAACAACAAATAACGCAATGTCCAACTTCGGCCTCAAAGATAATACCACTATTCAAATAGAGTATTCAACTAATGCAAGAGTTCCGACACAAACCAGTTAGCCAAATCTCACTTGTCAACACCTATGCTATGTGTGAACCAACAGCTTCAGTCAATCTTAACTCAAATCACAAACTTAATCATTTTCTTAGAAAGAACTCCAGTTTTACTTAACTCTACCAGTGAACACGACCAATCTACCTACTGTAAGCAATTACTAAGCACAGGATCGTCACCAAGGTTTATTTACCACATTTAAATCCTTTTTTTTTTCAACCCTTCCCAATTTTTTAACTTTTTAGTGAGTGCATTTTATGCTCCGTCTCACTTTCTTTTGAACGAGTGCGTTTTACGCTCCATCTCGTTACATGTGTTTATGAATGAGTGCGTTTTACGCTCCATCTCAATCCACCACATGTTCCATTCTTTAATCGGGAAAAGTTCAAAATTTTCCATTTTTTTTTGTTTTTTTTTAATCCCTGGACTCCCCCAAACTTAGGTCCTTGCTTACACTAGCCTTCAAAGAGGATTCACCGATTTCATCACATTATTCTGAAAGTTCTTACCAAAAATAGAGTATGTAAGGATTTGAATTAGATTAACCAATACATCAATTTTTTAGATTGCTAACATGAGTATTAAACTAGCCAAATTAACTCACTGGTTACATCATCACTTCCATCAGTTTTCAACTCTAAGTGAATCTCAAATTCTTAATCAATTCTCATCATTGGCCTAAAATTAAAGGACTACATCATTTATCGCTCGATTCATGCAGCTAAATGCAAAACACAACCTAAAATGCAAACCTAATCTATCAATGTCATGCAAACATAAGTATAACGAAACATAAATGAATGCATCAATAACAACGTGCACCTACTCTATATGCATTAACTATCAACAAGTCAAACACAAAACAATAGAAAACAACCCCCAAACTTAAGTAAATCAATGCCCTCATTGAAAAAACATAAAAAGAAAAAAAATGGAAGTAGAGTATGAATGAGTGCGTTTTACAAAATCACGGTATGAATGAGCTTCATTGCCGCTTTTTAAGTCTTTAATAAAAGAGCTCTAACTCGTGCAAGTGTACACGGTCAACAAGTAATACATAGGAAGTAGAGTATCGTCCCACAGAGAAAAGATTAAATTAAATCACTATGCATCAATTCTATCACTATATTTATTTGCCTAAACTATTGACTTACTTTTGGTGACAAAATTATTTCTATATCAATTAATAACTCAATATGCAAATACTAACGAAATATATCAAGCTTAGAAATTAATGGGATCCTAACTTCATTTAATAGTTCATCTAATTACCACCATCAAGCTAGAAGGTTTACATATCACAGGAAAATAGCTAAGGACACTAATATAGACATAACCATTTGTCAATGCATTATGACCTACTTACATAACATCCATATTCGATAGACACCATGTAATCATCACTATAACCAAAATCACTATATTTCTATGTGAAATTACAATTATACTGATTTTAAGCACAAGCCCTTATTTTTGACTCTTACGGTGAAACAGTATATTTCTATCTGGTCCACAAAATATTAAGCTATTCAATTAAGCCTTATATTCGCAAGCTATCATGATTACAATCCAAACTTATATGTTATTTTTCAATTCCATACAAGTACTAAAATCGAATGGTGATCAAGCATTCACACATGCAAAACAATCATGATAGAAATTCCTTATGATAAATAAATCAATCTAGCAATCAAGACTGTAATTAAACTACATATTACAATCCGTTAGAATCCCATAATGGATATTAGTTCATGTCTGAACCAAAAGCCATTATGGGATCAATCTTAGACATGGAGATTAATCAAGCAATTGAAATAAGAAGAAATAGATTAATCAAACCCAATTGTGAAAGAAATCCAAGGTAAGCTTACACCCACATCAAAATCCAAAGCTTCAATAAAAGTAATCCACACAATATCTCTAAGTTCTCTCTAAAGAAAAATAGATTAATCCTCCAAAAAACCACCGAAAAACTAAAGTCTTCCCTTCATCAATCTCACTCCCTATTCCCCTGTTGCCCTAATTACATCAGATAAGCCTTCAGTCCTTTTCCATATCAAATTCTCGCTTGTTGCAAGCCTCTCAGCCGCACAAAAACTGCTTTTAGCGCCCCGGAGCTATACCTGGTTCATTTTCAGCGCCCCGGCGCCATATTCCAAAATTACCAAGTTACCCCCAGCTTCAAGTTTAGTTCCCAAGCACCTGAATTGACCTTGTTACCCTTTCAATTCCCTCCTGCATAACATAAACACAAAAACGAATAAAATGATAATAAAAACACTCAAAGATAGCAATAAATTAAGCTCAAAAGCACTAGATTCGTAGGTATAAAACCCACTCATCAAATACCCCCAAACTTAACCAATTGCTTGTCCCCAAGCAATGTAATATTCAAATCACCCTACTATATGAATCCAAATCAAACAACAAATAACGCAATGTCCAACTTTGGCCTCAAAGATAATACCACTATTCAAATAGAGTATTCAACTAATGCAAGAGTTCCGACACAAACCAGTTAGCCAAATCTCACTTGTCAACACCCATGCTATGTGCGAACCAACAGCTTCAGTCAATCTTAACTCAAATCACAAACTTAATCATTTTCTTAGAAAGAACTCCAGTTTTACTTAACTCTACCAGTGAACACGACCAATCTACCTACTGTAAGCAATTACTAAGCACAGGATCGTCACCAAGGTTTATTTACCACATTTAAATCTTTTTTTTTTCAACCCTTCCCAATTTTTTAACTTTTTAGTGAGTGCATTTTATGCTCCGTCTCACTTTCTTTTGAACGAGTGCGTTTTACACTCCATCTCGTTACATGTGTTTATGAATGAGTGCGTTTTACGCTCCATCTCAATCCACCACATGTTCCATTCTTTAATCGGGAAAAGTTCAAAATTTTCCATTTTTTTTTGTTTTTTTTAATCCCTGGACTCCCCCAAACTTAGGTCCTTACTTACACTAGCCTTCAAAGAGGATTCACCGATTTCATCACATTATTCCCAAAGTTCTTACCAGAAATAGAGTATGTAAGGATTTGAATTAGATTAACCAATACATCAATTTTTTAGATTGCTAACATGAGTATTAAACTAGCCAAATTAACTCACTGGTTACATCATCACTTCCATCAGGTTTCAACTCTAAGTGAATCTCAAATTATCAACCAATTCTCATCATTGGCCCAAAATTAAAGGACTACATCATTTATCGCTCGATTCATGCAGCTAAATGCAAAACACAACCTAAAATGCAAACCTAATCTATCAATGTCATGCAAACATAAGTATAATGAAACATAAATGAATGCATCAATAACAACGTGCACCTACTCTATATGCACTAACTATCAACAAGTCAAACACAAAACAACAGAAAACAACCCCAAAACTTAAGTAAATCAATGCCCTCATTGAAAAAGCATAAAAAAAATGAAGAATGGGGGACTTCCCTGAACAAACTACGCTGCAGGAGGAACCTCCTCATCATTCTGGTCCTCATCATCACTGCGCTCCAAATCAGACGAAGGGAACACAGGTAAAACAGGTGCAGATGGGAACTGACTGGAATCAACCGAAGGATTCAGCCGAGCAAACATATTGACCATGGAAGTGTTGAAGGAAACATTATACTCGTACATGGTATCTTGTCGCTCAGCCAAACGAACATTTTGGGCTTCGATATTGTAGAACCACCGATCAATCTCACGTTGGACCTCAAAAGGGACTTCAAAACGAGGCGGTGCAGTATAAGAACTAGATGATGCAGGGTTAGGCGCTGGCTGAGCTGCAGGATCTGGCTGTGAAACTATAAATCCTACCCCACGCGGATGACTTTTACCTCCTGTCTATTTAACGGTATAGCGTATAATCATCTTGTGGTCCAGAACAGGCATAGGCGGCTGCATCATCTCATCATCCTTCCATTTGACCCCCGCCCGTGCACAAAGAGCAAAAATAAGAGAGGGATGTGGTAACCCACCAGTGGTACCACCCTCTGCAGCACGGATAATGGAGTTCCTAATAATAAGGCCAACGTTCATGGTCTTCCCAGTCACCAAACAATACAAAAGCACGACTCTTTCCTTTGTCACATCGCTCACGTGAGTAGACGACATTAGTTTAGCACACAAGAAAGCATACCACTCCTTTCCATACTGACTGAGCCTGGATTGCAGAAAGTTCATGCTACCGCGCCCACGAGCTTTCCATGTTGTACCCGGCTGACACAAATCTTGAATTATCTGATCATAGTCAGGTCCATTACGCACAAAATTTGTGTACTCATTTTGAGAACCCGAATCTGCCAAGTCATAGATGTGATTAATCTCCGGGCAATCAAAATTCACAGTCTTTCCTCGCACTCACACTGTAAACCCGTCATGGTCCTTAACATGCGCATAAAATTCCTTTACCACGGCTATAACTGCTGGATCCGGTTGTGCCGTGAACAAACCCCATTGACGCTCAGCAATCATTAAAACCATCTCGCCATCTTGTGCAGTTGGTTGCAACCCCTGTTCTGGAACTAATGGCCGCTGTGCAAATTTAAGATATCTATCTTGCACTTCTGCACTAGCAAATCGCTTCTTGTCAAAGGTCTTAGTTAGAGTACAAGTAGATCCTTCCCCACGTTGTCTTTTGGATGCCATGGTAGCCTGTTTAGGGCTGGAAGCCCTAATTTTTTTTTCCAAATTCCGATCATAGCGCCGGGGCGCTATGTTTTGACTTACCTTCAGAGTCGGGGCGCTATAAACAGTACCTGGGCAATGGCTTCAGCGCCGGGGCGCTGAACTTCTTTCTTTTCTAGCGCCGGGGCGCTATAAACAGAACCGGAGTGATGGTCTCAGCGTCGGGGCGCTGAACTTATTCATTGTATAGCGCGAGGGCACTGGACCTTGTCGTGGCATTCTGCTTTGGGCGCCGGGGCGCTGGCTTTTATGCTTGATGACCACTTTAGTCCCATACTTAATCAATTTTCTTCCTTCTTACTGCAAAGAAAGTACCCAACATCCCAAGTTAGTAACAAAAACCCTGATTGAATAATTAACTAAACAAAGGAAAAACACAAAATTAAAACACTGGGTTGCCTCCCAAATAGCGCTAAGTTATAGTCAATTAGCTTGACTTTCTCTGAAGATCATGTTGTAGAAAGGACTAAGGTGACTTTCTGTCTGTCCACCTCATCCCCAAAGTAATGCTTCAACCTCTGTCCATTCAACTTGAACGATTGATCCGAAAATTTGTCGTATACTTCAATCACGCCATGTGGAAAAACCGTCTTCACTGTGAATGGTCCTGACCATCTTGATTTCAGCTTCCCGGGAAAAAGTTTGAGTCTGGAGTTGAAAAGTAAAACCCTTTGACCCAGTTCAAATGTTCTTTCTATGATCTTACGATCATGCCATTTCTTCACCTTCTCCTTGTACAGCTTCGAGTTTTCATATGCCCGTAATCGAAATTCGTCCAACTCATTAATTTGGAGTAGTCGTTTTTCCCCTGCAGCTGTTGAATCAAAGTTCAATTTACGAATTGCCCAATATGCCTTGTGCTTGAGCTCCATAGGAAGATGACAAGCTTTTCCATAAACAAGCTAAAATGGTGACATGCCCAACGGAGTTTTGTAAGCAGTCCGATAGGCCCACACAGCATCATCCAGTTTTAAGGACCAATCCTTCCTCGTCGTATTCACAATTTTTTCGAGGATTCTTTTTACTTCTCGATTGGATACTTCAGTCTGTCCGTTCGTCTGGGGGTGATAACCTGTAGCAATACGATGATTTACCCCATACTTGGCCAGCAACTCTGTGAACTGTCTGTTACAGAAATGACTACCTTCATCGCTAATAATGGCCCTAGGTGTCCCAAATCTAGTGAAAATACTTCGATGCAAAAACTTTAGGACTACCTTGGCATCATTTGTCGGGAGTGCTGCCACTTCTACCCATTTAGACACATAGTCAACGGCTAACAAGATGTAGAGATTACCACACGAAGACACGAAAGGGCCCATGAAATCAATCCCCCAAACGTCGAAAACTTCTACTTCAAGGATTGTGTTTCATTTCTCTTTGAAATATTACCAACTCTCTGACATCTATCACACCGCTGAACAAAACTGTATACATCTTTAAAGATTGTTGGCCAGTAGAATCCTGCTTGAAGTACTCTAGCCGCTGTTCTCTCTCCGCCATAATGTCCTCCATACACAGAAGAATGGCAATCATGTAAAATCCCTTCGGTCTCACTATACGGGATACACCTTCTTATCATTTGATCCGCACACTGTTTAAACAAATACGGCTCATCCCATATATACCATTTAACATCATGCAGGAACTTTTTCTTTTGGTGTCCCACCAAGTCAGAAGGTATCATCTTACTCACCAAGTAATTTGCGTAATCCGCAAACCATGGCACTTCCCCTTGCACCACAAATAACTGCTCATCCGGAAAAGATTCATTAATTTCAACTTTGCCGTCTACTTCCCTTTCTGGCTGCTCTAGTCGAGACAAGTGGTCTGCCACTTGGTTTTCAGTACCCTTCCTATCCTTGATCTCCAAATCAAATTCTTGCAAAAGCAATATCCACCTGATTAACCTGGGCTTTGCATCCTTCTTCGCCACTAGGTGTCGAATTGCCGAGTGATCCGTATACACTATCACCTTTGTGCCTATCAGATATGACCTAAATTTATCATAGGCATACACCACTGCCAATAACTCTTTCTCTGTGGTGGTGTAGTTTAACTGTGCATCTGTAAGGGTCTTGCTGGCATAGTATATCACATGAAACATCTTTTCCTTCCTTTGCCCCAAAACAGCCCCTACTGCATAATTACTGGCATCACACATAAGCTCAAACGATAACTCCCAATTTGGTGTTGTGATAACTGGTGCTGACGTTAACTTATTCTTTAAATGCTCAAATGCCTGCATGCAAGCCTCATCAAAATTAAACTGTGCATCCTTCTCCAATAAACTGCACAATGGTTTAGTTATCTTGGAGAAGTCCTTGATGAATCTGCGGTAGAAGCCTGCATGTCCAAGAAAACTACGGACACCTTTTACTGACGTAGGTGGAGGTAAATTTTCAATAGTTTCCAGCTTTTCCCTATCCACCTCAATCCCTTTCTTTGAAACTTTGTGTCCCAGTATGATTCCTTCTTGTACCATAAAATGGCACTTCTCCCAATTCAATACTAAGTTTGTCTCAACACATCTCTTTAAAACCATTACCAAATTTTCAAGACATAGATCGAAAGAATCACCAAATACCGAGAAGTCGTCCATAAATACCTCAACATTCTGTTCGACCATGTCTGAAAAAATCACTGTCATACATCTCTAAAAAGTGGCTGGAGCATTGCACAACCCGAAAGACATCCTTCTAAAGGCAAAAGTGTCGTATAGACATGTAAAAGTAGTCTTTTCCTGGTCTTCTGGAGCTATCATAATCTGATTGTAGCCTGAATACCCATCCAGAAGGCAATAGTACTCATGACCCGCCAATCTGTCCAACATCAGATCGATAAACAGAAGTGGAAAATGGTCCTTCCTGGTAGCTTTGTTTAGCTTGCGGTAGTCCATGCAGATTTTCCACCCTGTTACTGTTCGCGTTGGGATCAGCTCATTATTCTCATTAGTGACCACGGTCATTCCACCCTTCTTTGGTACGCACTGCACAGGGCTCACCCATGAACTGTCCGAAATTGGGTAGATTATTCCCGCATCCAGCCATTTCAGAATCTCTTTCTTAACCACTTCTTTCATAATAGGATTGAGCCTTGTTTGCTGTTCAACTATCGGCTTACTACCATCTTCCAGCAGGATCTTATGCATGCAAAAAGAAGGGCTTATCCCCTTGATATCGGCTATGGTCCATCTAATAGCTGATTTAAACTCTCTAAGCACTCGTAGCAGTTTTTCCTCTTGAAAAGATGTTAGTGCAGAAGAAATAATCACAGGTAGCTTTGAATCTTTGTTTAAAAATGCGTACCTGAGATGTTCTGGAATTGGTTTTAACTCAAGCTCGGGAGGTGTCTCAAGAGATGGTTTCAACTTTACCAATGTCTCCCCCGCTTTCGTAAGTGGCTCGATAGGAGTTCTGAATTTTCCGAATTTGGGGGTGGTATCCAGATATTGCACAAGTTCAGCGCATTCTTCATCCTCCAAATCTGAATTTTCAGCAATCACTCTTTGCAGTGGTTCATAGCCCAACAAACTCTCAACTTCATCACGCACTATACTATCCACCAAGTCAACTCTGAAGCATTCTTCTTCATCGGTTGGGAGCTTCATTGCCTTGAACTAGTGCAATTTTTCAGTCATGCAAAAATGATATAGATTAGATGAATTTGAAACAGTGGCCTTGACGGAGGAATGCAGTGCTGTGCTTCAGCGTAAACTACCTCCAAAGCTGAAAGATCCGGCAGTTTCACAATTCCATGCACGATCGGAAAGATGAGTTTCGATAAATGTTTGTGTGATCTTGGGGCAAGTATCAACCTGATGCCGTTGTCAGTATTAAGTCAGTTGGGATTACCGGAACCAAGGCCAACAAATATTTCCCTACAGCTAGCTGATAGATCTATCACATATCCACGGGGGATAGTGGAGAACGTACTTGTGAAAGTGGACAAATTCATCTTTCCAGCGGACTTCATTATTCTGGATTATGAGGAAGATAAAAATATACCAATCATACTAGGGAGACCATTCCTAGCCACGAGGAGGACTTTGATAGACGTCCAGAAAGGGGAGCTTACAATGCGTGTACATGATCAGGAGGTGACGTTCAACGTTTTCAAGGCAATGAAGCTCCCAACCGATGAAGAAGAATGCTTCAGAGTTGACTTGGTGGATAGTATAGTGCGTGATGAAGTTGAGAGTTTGTTGGGCTATGAACCACTGCAAAGAGTGATTGCTGAAAATTCAGATTTGGAGGATGAAGAATGCGCTGAACTTGTGCAATATCTGGATACCACCCCCAAATTCGGAAAATTCAGAACTCCTATCGAGCCACTTACGAAAACGGGGGAGACATCGGTAAAGTTGAAACCATCTCTTGAGGCACCTCCCGAGCTTGAGTTAAAACCACTTCCAAAACATCTCAGGTACGCATTTTTAAACAAAGATTCAAAGCTACCTGTGATTATTTCTTCTACACTAACATCTTTTCAGGAGGAAAAACTGCTACGAGTGCTTAGAGAGTTTAAATCAGCTATTGGATGGACCATAGCCGATATCAAGGGGATAAGCCCTTCTTTTTGCATGCATAAGATCCTGCTGGAAGATGGTAGTAAGCCGACAGTTGAACAGCAAAGAAGGCTCAATCCTATTATGAAAGAAGTGGTTAAGAAAGAGATTCTGAAATGGCTGGATGCGGGAATAATCTACCCAATTTCGGACAGTTCATGGGTGAGCCCTGTGCAGTGCATACGAAAGAAGGGTGGAATGATCGTGGTCACCAATGAGAATAATGAGCTGATCCCAACGCGAACAGTAACAGGGTGGAGAATCTGCATGGACTACCGCAAGCTAAACAAAGCTACCAGGAAAGACCATTTTCCACTTCCGTTTATCGATCAGATGTTGGACAGATTGGCGGGTCATGAGTACTATTTCCTTCTGGATGGGTATTCAGGCTACAATCAGATTATGATAGCTCCAGAAGACCAGGAAAAGACTACTTTTACATGTCCATACGACACTTTTGCCTTTAGAAGGATGTCTTACGGGTTGTGCAATGCTCCAGCCACTTTTCAGAGATGTATGACAACGATTTTTTCAGACATGGTCAAACAGAATGTTGAGGTATTTATGGACGACTTCTCGGTATTTGGTGATTCTTTCGATCTATGTCTTGAAAATTTGGTAATGGTTTTAAAGAGATGTGTTGAGACAAACTTAGTACTGAATTGGGAGAAGTGCCATTTTATGGTACAAGAAGGAATCATATTGGGACACAAAGTTTCAAAGAAAGGGATTGAGGTGGATAGGGCAAAGCTGGAAACTATTGAAAATTTACCTCCACCTACGTCAGTAAAAGGTGTCCGCAGTTTTCTTGGACATGCAGGCTTCTACCACAGATTCATCAAGGACTTCTCCAAGATAACTAAACCATTGTGCAGTTTATTGGAGAAGGATGCACAGTTTAATTTTGATGAGGCTTGCATGCAGGCATTTGAGCATTTAAAGAATAAGTTAACGTCAGCACCAGTTATCACAGCACCAGATTGGGAGTTGCCGTTTGAGCTTATGTGTGATGCCAGTGATTACGCAGTAGGGGCTGTTTTGGGGCAAAGGAAAGAAAAGATGTTTCATGTGATATACTATGCCAGCAAGACCCTTACAGATGCACAGTTAAACTACACCCCCACAGAGAAAGAGTTATTGGCAGTGGTGTACGCCTTTGATAAATTTAGGTCATATCTGATAGGCACAAAGGTGATAGTGTATACGGATCACTCGGCAATTCGATACTTAGTGGCGAAGAAGGATGCAAAGCCCAGGTTAATCAGGTGGATATTGTTTTTGCAAGAATTTGATTTGGAGATCAAGGATAGGAAGGGTACCGAAAACCAAGTGGCAGACCACTTGTCTCGACTAGAGCAGCCAGAAAGGGAGGTAGACAGCAAAGTTGAAATTAATGAATCCTTTCCAGATGAGCAGTTATTTGTGGTGCAAGGGGAAGTGCCATGGTTTGCGGATTACGCAAATTACTTGGTGAGTAAGATGATACCTTCTGACTTGGTGGGACACCAAAAGAAAAAGTTCCTGCATGATGTTAAATGGTATATATGGGATGAGCCGTATTTGTTTAAACAGTGTACGGATCAAATGATAAGAAGGTGTATCCCGTATAGTGAGACCGAAGGGATTTTACATGATTGCCATTCTTCTGTGTATGGAGGACATTATGGCGGAGAGAGAAAAGCGGCTAGAGTACTTCAAGCAGGATTCTACTGGCCGACAATCTTTAAAGATGCATACAGTTTTGTTCAGCGGTGTGATAGATGTCAGAGAGTTGGTAATATTTCAAAGAGGAATGAAATGCCTTTGAACACAATCCTTGAAGTAGAAGTTTTTGACGTTTGGGGGATTGATTTCATGGGCCCTTTTGTGTCTTCGTGCGGTAATCTCTACATCTTGTTAGTCGTTGACTATGTGTCTAAATGGGTAGAAGTGGCAGCACTCCCGACAAATGATGCCAAGGTAGTCCTAAAGTTTTTGCATCGAAGTATTTTCACTAGATTTGGGACTCCTGGGGCCATTATTAGCGATGAAGGTAGTCATTTCTGCAACAGACAGTTCACAGCGTTGCTGGCCAAGTATGGGGTAAATCATCGTATTGCTACAGCTTATCACCCCCAGACGAACGGACAGGCTGAAGTATCCAATCGAGAAGTAAAAAGAATCCTCGAAAAAATTGTGAATCCGACGAGGAAGGATTGGTCCTTGAAACTGGATGATGCTGTGTGGGCCTATCGGACTGCTTACAAAACTCTGTTGGGCATGTCACCATTTTAGCTTGTTTATGGAAAAGCTTGTCATCTTCCTATGGAGCTCGAGCACAAGGCATATTGGGCAATTCGTAAATTGAACTTTGATTCAACAGCTGCAGGGGAAAAACGACTACTTCAAATTAATGAGTTGGACGAATTTCGATTACGGGCATATGAAAACTCGAAGCTGTACAACGAGAAGGTGAAGAAATGGCATGATCGTAAGATCATAGAAAGAACATTTGAACCGGGTCAAAGGGTTTTACTTTTCAACTCCAGACTCAAACTTTTTCCCGGGAAGCTGAAATCAAGATGGTCAGGACCATTCACAGTGAAGACGATTTTTCCACATGGCGCGATTGAAGTATACGACAAATTTCCGGATCAATCGTTCAAGGTGAATGGACAGAGGTTGAAGCATTACTTTCGGAATGAGGTGGACAGACAGAAAGTCACCTTAGTCCTTTCTACAACATGATCTTCAGAGAAAGTCAAGCTAATTGACTATAACTTAGCGCTATCTGGGAGGCAACCCAGCGTTTTAATTTTGTGTTTTTCCTTTGTTTAGTTAATTATTCAATCTAAAAAAATAAAAAGGGTTTTTGTTACTAACTTGGGATGTTGGGTACTTTCTTTGCAGTAAGAAGGAAGAAAATTGATTAAGTATGGGACTAAAGTGGTCATCAAGCACAAAAGCCAGCGCCCCGGCACCCAAAGCAGAATGCCACGACAAGGTCCAGCGCCCCCGCGCTATATAATGAATAAGTTCAGCGCCCCGGCGCTGAGACCATCACTCCGGTTCTGTTTATAGCGCCCCGGCGCTAGAAAAGAAAGAAGTTCAGCGCCCCGACGCTGAAGCCATTGCCCAGGTACTGCTTATAGCGCCCCGGCTCTGAAGGTAAGTCAAAACATAGCGCCCCGGCACTATGATCGGAATTTGGAAAAAAAATTAGGGCTTCCAGCCCTAAACAGGTATAGCATAACACATTAGCAGCCTTTGTTTGCTTATTTCTTCCCTTTTCTTCCATTTATCTCAACTTCTCCCACGATTCTTGTTCCCAAGTTGGTTACTTGCACACAAGTAATTTTGCTAGCACGGATTTAGGGTCTGGATTAAGCACTCTCTCCCTACTTTTTCTCTCTTTCAACGGTACATCAAGGTAAGTTTATTTTGTTGATTAAAATTGAGTTAGTTATGCAAGGTATGAGGCTAAATTATCAATAAATCTTGTTTGTTTGTTATGATACCTTGTTTGGGAGTGCCTTATCTATGATTGGGTTTCATTCTTGCACTTATTGAAGCATCTCATATTGAAATTTACATGTCGCCCACAAGGTGTTTGATAATATGCTTGAACGAATTTTCTTGGAGATAATCTGAAATTGCATGCTTGATGGCTCATGATTCATAATTAACTCGCATTGCTGACTATTCATGACTCCCAGTTGATTAGATTGCCTATGGAATTGCATTGCCACACTCGTTTTGGGAAACCCTCATGATGTTCGTTTACAATTAAGTTTATACAAGTTTAGATATTAGTTTGGCATCATGGTAACTGAGCAATATGGTATAACTTGAGTGGTATATGTTTGATACTCTTTGCATGTTTGTTTCAATGTTGGGCATTGTCATTGTTTTCTAGTTTGGTTCTTGTAGCAATTATGGGCATGATGACACGTATGTGGCGTGATTTACTATGAAATTGCTATAGACCTTAAGTTTGGGGGTTTCAACGTTGCACTTGTTGTATGTTCATTACACTAGTTCCTAGTTGACTATTGTGTTGTAAAATATATATATATATATATATATATATTATGGTATACTGGACTGAATTTCGCTATTTCTGGCTTTTAGGTAACCATGGCATCCAAAAGACAACGTGGGGAAGGATCTACTTCTACTCCAACTAAGACCTTTGACAAGAAGCGATTTGCTAGTGCAGAAGCGCAAGATAGATATCTTAAATTCGCACAGCGGCCATTAGTTCCAGAACGGGGGTTGCAACCAACTGCACAAGATGGCGAGATGGTTTTAATGATTGCTGAGCGTCGATGGGGTTTGTTCACTGCACAACCAGATCCAGCAGTTATAGCCGTGGTAAAAGAATTTTATGCACATGTTAAGGACCATGACGGGTTTACAGTGCGAGTGCGAGGAAAGACTGTGAATTTTGATTGCCCGGAGATTAATCACATCTATGACTTGGCAGATTCGGGTTCTCGAAATGAGTACACAGCTTTTGTGCGTAATGGACCTAACTATGATCAGATAATTCAAGATTTATGTCAGCCGGGTACAACATGGAAAGCTCGTGGGCGCGGTGGCATGAACTTTCCGCAATCCAGGGTCAGTCAGTATGGAAAGGCGTGGTATGCTTTCTTGTGTGCTAAACTAATGCCGTCTACTCACGTGAGCGATGTGACAAAGGACAGAGCCGTGCTTTTGTATTGTTTGGTGACTGGGAAGACCATGAACGTTGGCCTTATTATTAGGAACTCCATTATCCGTGCTGCAGAGGGTGGTACCACTGGTGGGTTACCACATCCCTCTCTTATTTGTGCTCTCTGTGCACGGGCGGGGGTCAAATGGAAGGATGATGAGATGATGCAGCCGCCTATGCCTGTTCTGGACCACAAGATGATTATACGCTATACCGTTAAATGGACAGGAGGTAAAAGTCATCCGCGTGGGTTAGGATTTATAGTTTCACAGCCAGATCCTGCAGCTCAGCCAGCGCCTAACCCTGCATCATCTAGTTCTTATACTGCACCGCCTCGTTTTGAAGTCCCTTTTGAGGTCCAACGTGAGATTGATCGGTGGTTCTACAATATCGAAGCCCAAAATGTTCGTTTGGCTGAGCGACAAGATACCATGTACGCGTATAATGTTTCCTTCAACACTTCCATGGTCAATATGTTTGCTCGGCTGAATCCTTCGGTTGATTCCAGTCAGTTCCCATCTGCACCTGTTTTACCTGTGTTCCCTCCGTCTGATTTGGAGCGCAGTGATGATGAGGACCAAAATGATGAGGAGGTTCCTCCTGCAGCGTAGTTTGTTCAGGGAAGTCCCCCATTCTTCATTTTTTTTCTTTTTATGTTTTTTCAATGAGGGCATTGATTTACTTAAGTTTGGGGGTTGTTTTCTGTTGTTTTGTGTTTGACTTGTTGATAGTTAATGCATATAGAGTAGGTGCACGTTGTTATTGATGCATTCATTTATGTTTCATTATACTTATGTTTGCATGACATTGATAGATTAGGTTTGCATTTTAGGTTGTGTTTTGAATTTAGCTGCATGAATCGAGCGATAAATGATGTAGTCCTTTAATTTTGGGCCAATGATGAGAATTGATTGATAATTTGAGATTCACTTAGAGTTGAAAACTGATGGAAGTGATGATGTAACCAGTGAGTTAATTTGGCTAGTTTAATACTCATGTTAGCAATCTAAAACATTGATGTATTGGTTAATTTAATTCAAATCCTTACATACTCTATTTCTGGTAAGAACTTTCGGAATAATGTGATGAAATCGGTGAATCCTCTTTGAAGGCTAGTGTAAGCAAGGACCTAAGTTTGGGGGAGTCCAGGGATTAAAAAAAATGGAAAATTTTGAACTTTTCCCGATTAAAGAATGGAACATGTGGTGGATTGAGATGGAGCGTAAAACGCACTCATTCATAAACACATGTAACGAGATGGAGCATAAAATGCACTCATTCAAAAGAAAGTGAGACGGAGCATAAAATGCACTCACTAAAAAGTTAAAAAATTGGGAAGGGTTGAAAAAAAAAGGATTTAAATGTGGTAAATAAACCTTGGTGACGATCCTGTGCTTAGTAATTGCTTACAGTAGGTAGATTGGTCGTGTTCACTGATAGAGTTAAGTAAAACTGGAGTTCTTTCTAAGAAATTGATTAAGTTTGTGATTTGAGTTAAGATTGACTGAAGCTGTTGGTTCACACATAGCATGGGTGTTGACAATTGAGATTTGGCTAACTGGTTTGTGTCGGAACTCTTGCATTAGTTGAATACTCTATTTGAATAGTGGTATTATCTTTGAGGCCAAAGTTGGACATTACGTTATTTGTTGTTTGATTTGGATTCATATAGTAGGGTGATTTGAATATTGCATTGCTTGGGGACAAGCAATTGGTTAAGTTTGGGGGTATTTGATGAGTGGGTTTTATACCTACGAATCTAGTGCTTTTGAGCTTAATTTATTGCTATCTTTGAGTGTTTTTATTATCATTTTATTCGTTTTTGTGTTTATGTTATGCAGGAGGGAATTGAAAGGGTAACAAGGTTAATTCAGGTGCTTGGGAACTAAACTTGAAGCTGGGGGTAACTTGGTAATTTTGGAATATGGCGCCGGGGCGCTGAAAATGAACTAGGTATAGCGCCGGGGTGCTGAAAGCAGTTTTTGTGCGGCTGAGAGGCTTGCAACAAGCGAGAATTTGATATGGAAAAGGACTGAAGGCTTATCTTATGTAATTAGGGCAACAAGGGAATAGGGAGTGAGATTGATGAAGGGAAGACTTTAGTTTTTCGGTGGTTTTTTGGGAGGATTAATCTATTTTTCTTTAGAGAGAACTTAGAGATATTGTGTGGATTACTTTTATTGAAGCTTTGGATTTTGATGTGGGTGTAAGCTTACCTTGGATTTCATTCTCAATTGGGTTTGATTAATCTATTTCTTCTTATTTCAATTGCTTGATTAATCTCCATGTATAAGATTGATCCCATAATGGCTTTTGGTTCAGACATGAACTAATATCCATTATGGGATTCTAACGGATTGTAATATATAGTTTAATTACAGTCTTGATTGCTAGATTGATTTATTTATCATAAGGAATTTCTATCATGATTGTTTTGCATGTATGAATGCTTGATCACCATTCGATTTTAGTACTTGTATCGAATTGAAAAATAACATATAAGTTTGGATTGTAATCATGATAGCTTGCGAATATAAGGCTTAATTGAATAGCTTAATATTTTTTGGACCAGATAGAAATATACTGTTTCACCGTAAGAGTCAAAAATAAGGGCTTGTGCTTAAAATTAGTATAATTGCAATTTCACATAGAAATATAGTGATTTTGGTTATAGTGGTGATTACATGGTGTCTATCGAATATGGATGTTATGTAAGTAGGTCATAATGCATTGACAAATGGTTATGTCTATATTAGTGTCCTTGGCTATTTTCCTGTGATACGTAAACCTTTTAGCTTGATAGTGGTAATTAGATGAACTATTAAATGAAGTTAGGATCCCATTAACTTCTAAGCTTGATATATTTCGTTAGTATTTGCATATTGAGTTATTAATTGATATAGAAATAATTTTGTCACCAAAAGTAAGTCAATAGTTTAGGCAAATAAATATAGTGATAGAATTGATGCATAATGATTTAATTTAATCTTTTCTCTGTGGGACGATACTTTACTTCCTCTGTATTACTTGTTGACCGTGTATAGTGACCAAATTCTTGCCTCTCCCGTCAGGCTCTTTTGAAATAATTGCATTCTTAGACCTTCGTCTTCGGCATAAGATCCTAGTTCCCCAATGTAAATTTTCAGATGTGTATAAGGATCCCCCTTTCCATTGTATTTCTCAAATTCGGGGACTTTAAATTTCTCCGGATATCTGTTGCTCGATTTCGCAATCAATAAAACACGCGCAAGTATACGCGGTCCACAAGTAATATAAGATAAGTAAAGTGTCGAACCCACGAGGAATTATGTTAAATAATTACCAAATATCAATCGCATGTAAAATCAATCCAATTTAAACAATGACAATATGGTTTGTGCTTGTTGTTGATTAAAACTAAAATAAAGGAAATTTAGAAAACAAGGTTTTACTAACACGGATAAAGTTCAAGATAAAAAGGTCTAAGATTACAATATCCCCCAACTCTTCATTTAAACATCCTACTCTCTCTTGTTTGGTAAATTAGAACATAAGAATTGCTATCCGAGAAATCACAAGTATATATAAGCCTCTCTCGATGGTCGAATACGTATTTCCTATTGTGGTGCATAAATATATTTCTATTCTATACACAAGCAAGAATCCCATATCAAGAACAATTAATAAGACACATGTCACGTAAAGTCCCATTAACCATTCTATCAATTACCAACTTTCACAATAGAAATCATTAAGCATGGTTCTCAAATGGATACATGTGGTATTTAGGTATATGTCTATCCTAAATACAATCAAATTATCAACCCTCAAGAATAATACATAAGACTCACGTCACATAATCTCATACATTATCCATAAAGAATATCTAATTTTCACATGAATTCATAACTAGGTCTCAACTTATACTTCCTCTCTCAATTCCATATAAGTTACCAAAGTAATTACGGGCCAAGTAATTAATCCTTAATCAAAGGTTATAAACTCCAATTCACAAAATGCCTAATTACCATTCAAGAGAGAGCATTCAATTTAAACTACAAGTTGGGTTCCATTGCAATCTTAGAATGAAGAGTTTAGCTCATATTTAATCTTAATAACATCATAAACTGATTATAGTACATGGTTTGGAATAACAAAGTAAGAATAAAGAACTACAACAAATGAAGATACACCCCTTTTGTGATGATATTCCCGAATTAGTGAGATGTAGTTCTTCTTGAGTTGCTCTTGTTTCCTATTTCGTGCTCCAAGCCTCTTTGGTTGATGAAATTCTGATAATCTTTCCTTTAGCTCCTTTGTTCTTCTTCTTTTCTCTCAACCCTAGCTTTTTCCAAGTGTGTAACCAAGCTTGAATAATCCAATACCAACTCCCTGGATGATTTTTCATCTGAATTCCCTCTCTCCTCATTTTCCCGTTCCTGAAATTCCTCCTCTAGTGCGCCACAATAGCAGAACAGACAAAGCCAGCCGCACCAGACATCGCGCTCTCGCCCCGGCGAGAAAAACAGCCTGGGGAGCTCGCCCCGGCGAGGGCTCGCCCCGGCGAAGAAATTGGCCATGGAGGCTCGCCCCGGCGAGAGCTCGCCCCGGCGAGGAAATCAGCCTGGGGGGCTCGCCGCGACGAGGTTACATGTCTTGCTGAATTTACCCTTTTGCCCCTGGTCCTGCCAAAAACCACCACGATCGTCCACAACTGTTCCCTGCACAACAAAAGCATAAAAGGAGTAAATAGATACTAAAAACACCTAAGGATAGCAAAGAATTGAGTTCAAAGGATAACTAATTCGTAGGTATAAAACCCACTCATCAAATACCCCCAAACTTAAAACTTTGCTTGTCCTCAAGCAAAAACAACGGAGATGAAAATACACACTGCAACTAATTAAATGAATGCAAATGCATGAACTATAAGCCTAGAGCAGCCAAGATAAGGAAATCAAGCCTCAACAATCAGAAACAAATAAACAACAACATCACAATTGTAGGACTATCAGAAATGAGACACGCACCAAATTTTGCCAAATGATTAACCCTTATGTGTGTGTGTGGTCAGAAAGACAGAGTACGCAATGATCACAATTCGATCTAAGAACTATAGTGCTCAAGATAAGATAACATAGTCGAGTACCACTACTAGTATCTCACATACTCACTAGCTTTTATTTCACACTCTATTAACTATATTCTATCACAATCACCGAGTGCGTTTTACACTCCATCTCGATGATAGTTTTATTTACATCTAGATCTGTGCAATGTCTATCTTTATTAGGCTCATCAATGTCACCCATGTAGCAAACTTTCCACCGATGACTCCCAAACCAGATGGTCTTAGGGCACCAAGTGTAGAACACTCCAAAGGGTTTACTTGTTCGAATGACACCGGCCACAAAGATAAAACAGTCTAGATTTGCTCATATCTGTCTATATTTCATTTTTCAATTATCACCAGCATCAAGACAGACATCGAAGCATTAAATAAGCATAGAAATAATTTTTTTTTTTTTTTAAAACTATCCTATCTTTTAATGAGCAATAACAGTTTCAAAGACTTGAACATACAATCTCACGTACTCAACAACACTGATATGTGCATTAGTAACTCAAAGGGTTAAAAATTTAAGAAAATTAGGTACGAGCTAACATTTCTAATATAGCAATTCGAATCCAAAGTGTTGAATATCTTAAAGACAATTTATCACCATGTCATCATCGGCTCTCCTTAAGTGCGCTGCTCAAGAGCTTTCTAAATGCAAATTTTTTTTTTTTTTTTTTTTTTTAAATGAAGAACAAAGCAGTTGATGAATATGTACAATGAGTATCACACAAATGACAAGAACAGAACTAATCATTAAAAGCAAGAAAAGTCATTTTGATGATATTATAAATACTTAATTATAACATTTAAAAGCAAGAAAAGTCATTTTGATGATATTATAAATACTTAATTATAACATAAGTTTGAAACATACTACGTGGATGCAAAACTACAGCTAAATGCAACATACTAAAATACTATAACTTCAAACTAAAAACTCTAAGACACCCCCAAACTTGGAAATGACAATGTCCTCATTGCAGAAAAGATAAAGACATGAAAAACTGAGGACTTCCCTATGATATCACTCGGCGGGGTGATCGTCTGTCTCCTCGACGTCAGAATCTGATGGTGGGAAAGGCGGCAGCGTGGGCAGCGGTGTAGGCACGGGGAAAGGAAGTGGAGGTGCACTCGGGTACTGTGCTGCTAGAACCGCGCTGAAACTAGTGGTGAAGTTCCACATGTGCTCCTGCCTTTCTGCAATGCGCTGATTCTGCCTCTTTAGCCTCCTCTCTAGCTTCTTAGCTCGACTGTCAATAAGTAACTGGAGGCTGCGGATTTGAGTGCTGAATTTTGCCTTAGGCCGTGATGAACCGGCAGGCAGCTGAGTATCCTCCTCCTCCTCCTCTTCGGAAGTAGCCTCAATAATAAAGCCTCGGCCACGAGGATGCGACTCGGCTCCATCCCAAACCTTATACCTCGCAATCAGCCTGTGGTCGAGAAGCTGTGATGGCTGCTGTGTTACCTCATCATCTCGCCACTGCACCCCCGCCTGTCTGCACAGTCCACAAATGAGGGAGGGGTGAGGTAGTCCGCCCTGAACATTACCCCTCAGAAGCCGGCGGATACTACCCTCGATGATGTTCCCTACATCAATCGAGAAATCCATAACAATCGCGTATAGTAACGCTGCCTTCTCCTTCGAAACATCGCTCACGTGCTGGGAAGGCATGAGCTTGGCACTCAGGAAGGCGTACCAAATCTTTCCATACAGGCTGAGGTCCTTGCTGGGGAAGAGAGAAGCACCTCTATCTCGCCTAGTGATCCATGTGGTACCAGGTTTGCACAACTCAGTTACAATCTTGTCAAAATCAGGCTGCGAGCGAATGAACTCTGTGTACTGGCATAATGCAGGAGGCACCAAGTTGTAGTAGTGATTAATTGCCTGTGCGCTGAACGGTACCCTCATCCCCCTGACTATGGCCTCAAAAGGCTGCCTGTCCTGAGCGTTGGCATAGAACTCCTGTACTACAGGAACCACTGCTGGGTCGGGGTGGTGGGTGAAAGTGTCCCACACCCTCTCATCAATTTGCTCCCAAATCTCTCCATCAACCCCTTTCTCCGCCCTGAGTCCTCGCTCGGGAGTTAGAGCTTTACCCGTGATGAAGTCATCAAATCTGTCTGCCGCCTCGGCACTAATAAATTTACTGTGGTCATATTGCCTGGGTGGTGCGGAGGAGGCTCCCTTTGTACGAGATCTCTTAGGAGGCATGGTAGCAACAAAGCAGAAATTCTTATTCAAAACAGTCCCAAACCTTACTGATATCAAATCACTGCAATACAGAATTTCCCCCAAACTTGCATTTTTCACAAACCCACAATTTCCTGCAAGAATTCTCAAAATACACAGCACTATATCCCCAATCCAGCAGTTAAACCAATACAACCACAACTGGGTACCCAAAATCAACTAAAGCAAACTATGCAGAAAACTGACAGTTCAAGGTATGAACACCGACAATCCCAACTTAGAATTCACAGAAACCAATTCCAACTACTGATTACCCAGATGCAAACTCAACAATAATTAACAACCAATTACGCGAAAACAGTAGAAAATCAGTTTACCCCTTTTGTACCTGGCCTCTGATCGTTGGTGGTTGTGAAGAAGGAGCAAGTGCCTGCTTGACTTCCCAAAATTGCAGCCTGAATCCTCACAGAGATGTTATGAGACCGAATCCTAGCCCCAATTCTTCCAGCTAATTGACCTAATTCGAATGGTGTTGATTAGGGTGACTGTAATGGTGGAATTGGTTGAAAACCCAAATTGGAAGTGGATTTCGTGTGAAAAAGGGTTGCTCAATCCTTAGGTTAGTTGAAATCGAGAGTGGGATGAGGCTAGGGTTGGATTTCGAGTGCTTGGGTCGTTTTGGGGGAGGAGTATCAGGTTGCAGAAGAATGGGAGTGAAGGAGAATGGAGCAGGTTCGAACGGGAGGGGGTTTTTAGGTTCTGCAATTCCGTGTCTCTCGTCGGGGCGAGAGTTTACCTTATGTTTTTCTCGCCGGGGCGAGCTCTCGCCGGGGCGAGAGATTTCAAGTATAAAAACCTCGCCGCGGCGAGCCCCCCTGCTGAAGCAAAAATTTGATTTTTGAAAATTTCATCCAGGGACCATGCCTAATATCAATTCCCTGTATCCCTGCAACCTACAAAACATACATTAGAAACAATGGGCCAAAAATGACCCTCAAAAGTGACTCGGTGCTAAAAATCCAAAACTAACACACAATATACTAAATATGAAAAATTTAAAAACTAACTAATCATGGAAAATGCAATAATTACGACACACAACTGAATCATAAAAGGATACGGAAGATGGTGGGTTGCCTCCCACCGAGCGCTTGGTTTTGAGTCCTCGGCCCGACTTTTCATCAATTTTCAAGGTTGATCGGCTAAAGTTATCGAGGTCTTTTGGCGAGCGAAGCCGCCACCCCAATAATGCTTAAGGCGTTGCCCGTTGACTTTGAACGTCACTTCCGGATTATCACCATAGACTTCAACAGCTCCGTGTGGGAATGCGTGCTTGACAGTGAAAGGACCCGACCAACGTGATTTGAGCTTTCCGGGAAAAAGCCTCAATCTAGAGTTGTACAGCAATACCGCTTGGCCAGGCTCGAATTTTCTGTCAACAATCTTCTTATCATGCCACCTCTTTACCTTTTCCTTATACAATTTTGCATTTTCATAAGCTTGCAGTCGGAACTCATCAAGTTCATTGAGCTGAAGAAGCCTTTTCTCACCTGCAGCTGTGAGGTCAAAATTCAACTTTCTAATGGCCCAAAACGCCTTGTGCTCAAGCTCAACCGGAAGATGGCATGCCTTGCCATAAACAAGCTGGTATGGTGACATACCAATGGGTGTTTTAAAAGCCGTTCTGTACGCCCACAGTGTATCATCCAGCTTTGTTGCCCAATCTTTTCTTGTGGGGTTGACGATCTTTTCCAGGATTTTCTTCACTTCTCTGTTGGAAACCTCCGCTTGTCCATTGGTCTGGGGGTGATAAGCAGTAGCAATTCTATGAGTGACCCCATATTTTCCCAAAAGGGCAGCAAAATGTTTATTGCAGAAGTGACTCCCTTCCTCACTAATCATAGCCCTCGGAGTACCGAATCTCGTGAAGATATTCTTTTGAAGGAATTTCAGCACCACCTTGGAATCATTAGTGGGAAATGCGGCTGCCTCCACCCATTTAGATACATAATCTACTGCCAAGAGAATGTATAGATTGTTGAGAGAGGGTGGGAATGGCCCCATAAAGTCTATACCCCAAACATCAAAGACTTCAACCTCCAGGATCATGTTTAAAGGAATTTCGTGCCTTTTGGAAATGTTCCCCATCCGTTGACATCTATCACATTTTAGCACAAACTGATGAGCATCCTTGAACAAAGTTGGCCAAAAGAACCCTGCTTGCAACACCTTAGTGGCTGTTTTCTCACCTCCGTAGTGTCCTCCATATAACGAATCATGACAGTGATGGAGAATGCTCTCGACTTCGCTCTGTGGAACACACCTTCGAATCATTTGGTCCACACAATGCTTGAACAAATATGGCTCATCCCACATATACCTATTAACGTCATGAAGAAACTTTTTCTTTTGCTGCCACGATAAGTCCGGTGGGAATGTGTTACTAACCAAGTAGTTAGCAAAATCAGCATACCAAGGTATTTCGCCTTGAACCACAAACAGCTGTTCATCCGGGAAAGATTCATTTATTAGAACTTTGTCTTCCTTATCAAGACCCGGATTCTCCAATCTAGATAGATGGTCGGCTACTTGGTTTTCAGTTCCCTTTCTGTCCCTAATCTCCAAGTCAAACTCCTGCAGCAATAAGATCCATCTAATCAATCTCGGTTTAGCATCTTTCTTTGCAATTAGATACCGAATAGCTGAATGATCCGTGAATACTACCACCCTTGTTCCAATCAAGTAAGATCGAAACTTGTCAAATGCATAAACTACTGCAAGCAACTCCTTCTCAGTAGTGGTGTAATTGAGCTGTGCATCAGTTAAAGTTTTGCTGGCGTAGTAAATAGCATGAAAAACCTTCTCCTTGCGCTGTCCCAAAACAGCCCCAACCGCATAATCACTGGCGTCACACATCAATTCGAAGGGTTTTGACCAATCCGGAGCAATGATCACTGGTGCAGTGGTTAATTTCTTCTTTAGAAGCTCGAAAGCGATCACGCACTCCTCATCAAACTTGAATGGCACATCTTTCTCTAGTAGACTGCATAAAGGCTTAGTGATCTTAGAAAAGTCCCTAATGAATCTTCGGTAAAACCCCGCATGTCCCAGAAAACTACGAATGCCCTTCACTGAGGTTGGTGGAGGTAAATTTTCAATTGTTTCAAGTTTTGCTCTATCTACCTCAAGACCCTTTGATGACACTTTATGCCCCAGTATTATCCCCTCTTGCACCATGAAGTGGCATTTTTCCCAGTTGAGTACTAGATTAGTTTCCACACATCTCTTCAGTATTAGAACTAGATTTTCCAAGCAGTTGTCAAATGAATCACCAAACACTGAGAAGTCATCCATGAAAACTTCCACATTGCGTTCTACCAAATCTGAGAAAATAGCCATCATGCACCTTTGAAAAGTGGCGGGTGCATTACACAATCCAAATGAGACCCTTCTGAAAGCAAAAGTACCAAATGGGCATGTGAAGGTAGTCTTTTCTTGATCTTCTGGAGCAATAGCAATCTGATTATATCCCGAATATCCATCCAACAAGCAATAGTACTCATGTCCAGCTAGTCTATCCAACATTTGATCAATGAAGGGTAATGGGAAGTGATCCTTTCGAGTTGCTTTGTTAAGCCTCCTGTAATCCATGCACACCCTCCAACCAGTTACTGTTCTTGTTGGAATCAATTCATTATTCTCATTGGCTACAACTGTCATGCCTCCTTTCTTGGGTACACACTGAACTGGGCTCACCCATGCACTGTCAGAAATAGGATAAATTATTCCAGCATCTAACCATTTCAAAATCTCTTTCTTTACCACTTCTTTCATGATTGGGTTGAGCCTCCTTTGATGTTCCACAGTTGGCTTACTATCATCTTCCATCAAGATTTTGTGCATACAATAAGATGGGCTTATTCCCTTGATGTCGGCGATGGTCCATCCAATAGCAGATTTGTACTCCCTAAGAACCCGCAACAGCTTGCTTTCCTGAAACTCGTTAAGCACAGATGCAATAATAACAGGTAAAGTAGCTGAATCACCTAAATATGCATACCTGAGATGGTTAGGCAAGGGCTTTAGCTCAAGTGATGGAGGTGTCTCAAGGGATGGTTTCAACCGATCTGTAGCATTCTCAGCATGTTCAAGAGATTCAAACGGAATTTGAAACTTGCTCCCCCGTGGCACTGTATCTAAAATCTGTAGATATTCAACCAAATCTGGATCTTCTATGTCAAATTCTCCCAGAAGTGCAGTTTCTAATGGATCATTGTTTAATACATTCAAAAACTCGTCATTCACAGCTTGCTCGATAACATCCACATGAAAACATTCTTCCTCATCCGAAGGGAATTTCATGGCCTTAAATACATTGAAGGTCACTTCTTGATCCTGAACCCTCATAATGAGCTCTCCCTTTTGCACATCGATTAAAGTTCTTCCAGTGGCTAAAAATGGTCTCCCCAGAATAATAGGAATGTTTTTATCTTCCTCATAATCTAAGATGATAAAATCAGCCGGGAAGATGAATTTATCCACCTTGACAAGAATGTCTTCAACAATTCCCCTTGGGTATGTAACCGACCTATCGGCAAGCTGAAGAGAAATGTTTGTAGGCTTTGGTGCAGGCAATCCCAACTGAGTATACACGGATAATGGCATGAGATTAATACTAGCACCCAGGTCACACAAACATTTGTTGAAAGAAAGGCTACCAATAGTACACGGTATAGTGAAGCTGCCTGGATCTTTCAACTTGGGAGGTAGCTTTCTTTGCAGCACGGCACTACATTCTTCTGTCAAAGCCACTGTCTCAAAGTCATTTAGTCTTTTCTTCCTAGATAGGATTCCTTTCATAAATTTGGCATAGCTAGGCATCTGTTCTAGGGCCTCTGCAAAAGGAATATTAATTTGTAGCTTCTTGAAGACCTCCAGGAATTTGGCAAACTGTTTATCCAACTTTTGCTTCTGCAATCTCTGAGGGAAAGGTACTGGTGGATACACTTTTGGAGTAGGCTCAACACGAGGTTTATCTGTGGTATCTTTCTGCCCTGACTCAGGTGGTACACTGCTGTCCATTTCCTTAGAAAAATCAGCATTAGTCAAGTCCGAAGGAGAGCTTGAGTGGGCTGCCCCCTTTTGCAATTCGGGCTCCTATAAGGTTTGTTTACCACTTCTGAGAGTTACTGCCTGACATTCCTCTTTCCCATCTCTTCTTGGATTAGTCTCTGTGTTACTAGGAAGAGATCCCTGAGGTCTATTTGACATGGAACTAGCCATCTGCCCAATTTGATTTTCCAAAGCCTTAAGTGCTGCTGCTTGGTTTTTAATCAAGATATCTTGGTTAGCCATGTGTTTCAATATCAACTCCTCAAAATCTGATTTTCTCTCTGGTTGTGGTTGTGAGGGTTGAGCTGTATGATGTTGTTGAGGCTGATTTTGGAACCCTGGTGGATGATGTGGCTTAGGAGCTTGCTGAAAATTTTGATTGTTGCTCCATGAAAAGTTAGGATGGTTCCTATTTCCAGCATTGTAAGTGTTTTGGTACTGATTTGGCGGTCTCTGGTAGCTACTTACAAACTGAACTGCCTCGTGGTCAAATGGACATTGGTCATTGGCATGTGTTCCTGCACAAACTTCACAAACAACAGCCACCTGCTGCACTTTTGAATCAGTCAAGGAATCAAGTTTCTTTGACATTGCTGCCATTTGAGCTGCTAAGGCTGTGATGGCATCCACCTCTAATAATCCGGCTACCTTTGGTTGACTCATTCTAGAAGTTGGCCACTGGTAGTTATTTGCAGTCATGACCTCCAATAACTCAATTGCTTCCCCATAATTCTTAGCCATGAGAGATCCCCCAGCTGCTGCATCTATACAAGACCGATTGTTAGATCCCAATCCGCTGTAAAAGGTATTCAATTGCATCCATGGGAGGAATCCATGATGCGGGCATCTTCGAAGCAAATCTTTAAATCTTTCCCATGCCTCATACAATGACTCCCCATGATGTTGCTCAAAGGTTGCAATTTCATTTCTCAATCTAGCAGACTTTGCAGGAGGGAAGAACTTTGCCAAAAATTTCTGTGCTAAGTCTGACCATGTAGTGATGGACCCCGGTGGCAATGAGTGAAGCCAACTCTTAGCTTTGTCTCTCAAAGTGAACGGGAAAAGTCTAAGTCTTAAAGCATCATCCGTTACCCCAACAAATTTGAAAGTATCACATATCTCAATAAAACTCAACAAATGCTCATTAGGGTTGTCATTGGGCAAACCCCCAAACTGTAACGAATTTTGCACCATTTGTATTGTTCCCGGTCTAATTTCAAAGGCAGTTGCAGTTATTGCCGGTCTTATGATACTAGACTGTAGATCACTAATCTGCGGCGTTACATAGTCTTTCAATGCTTTTTGTTCCTCTGCCGCCATGGTTTCTTGATTGTTAGAATCCCTGATTCTTTCTCTTCTTAGTCTTCGGGTATTTCTCTCGATCTCGGGATCGTAAGGAAATAACTCAAGACTTTGTGATCGGCGCATACAAATCAAGGGTACCTACAAAATCAAGTAAACAAAAATTAAAAACAAGTCTAATTTAAGATCAATTCAACTATAATCAATATTGGTAAAATTATTGTAAAATAACTCCCCGGCAATGGCGCCAAAAACTTGTTTCTCGATTTCGCAATCAATAAAACACGCGCAAGTATACGCGGTCCACAAGTAATATAAGATAAGTAAAGTGTCGAACCCACGAGGAATTATGTTAAATAATTACCAAATATCAATCGCATGTAAAATCAATCCAATTTAAACAATGACAATATGGTTTGTGTTTGTTGTTGATTAAAACTAAAATAAAGGAAATTTAGAAAACAAGGTTTTACTAACACGGATAAAGTTCAAGATAAAAAGGTCTAAGATTACAATATCCCCCAACTCTTCATTTAAACATCCTACTCTCTCTTGTTTGGTAAATTAGAACATAAGAATTGCTATCCGAGAAATCACAAGTATATATAAGCCTCTCTCGATGGTCGAATACGTATTTCCTATTGTGGTGCATAAATATATTTCTATTCTATACACAAGCAAGAATCCCATATCAAGAACAATTAATAAGACACATGTCACGTAAAGTCCCATTAACCATTCTATCAATTACCAACTTTCACAATAGAAATCATTAAGCATGGTTCTCAAATGGATACATGTGGTATTTAGGTATATGTCTATCCTAAATACAATCAAATTATCAACCCTCAAGAATAATACATAAGACTCACGTCACATAATCTCATACATTATCCATAAAGAATATCTAATTTTCACATGAATTCATAACTAGGTCTCAACTTATACTTCCTCTCTCAATTCCATATAAGTTACCAAAGTAATTACGGGCCAAGTAATTAATCCTTAATCAAAGGTTATAAACTCCAATTCACAAAATGCCTAATTACCATTCAAGAGAGAGCATTCAATTTAAACTACAAGTTGGGTTCCATTGCAATCTTAGAATGAAGAGTTTAGCTCATATTTAATCTTAATAACATCATAAACTGATTATAGTACATGGTTTGGAATAACAAAGTAAGAATAAAGAACTACAACAAATGAAGATACACCCCTTTTGTGATGATATTCCCGAATTAGTGAGATGTAGTTCTTCTTGAGTTGCTCTTGTTTCCTATTTCGTGCTCCAAGCCTCTTTGGTTGATGAAATTCTGATAATTTTTCCTTTAGCTCCTTTGTTCTTCTTCTTTTCTCTCAACCCTAGCTTTTTCCAAGTGTGTAACCAAGCTTGAATAATCCAATACCAACTCCCTGGATGATTTTTCATCTGAATTCCCTCTCTCCTCATTTTCCCGTTCCTGAAATTCCTCCTCTAGTGCGCCACAATAGCAGAACAGACAAAGCCAGCCGCACCAGACATCGCGCTCTCGCCCCGGCGAGAAAAACAGCCTGGGGAGCTCGCCCCGGCGAGGGCTCGCCCCGGCGAAGAAATTGGCCATGGAGGCTCGCCCCGGCGAGAGCTCGCCCCGGCGAGGAAATCAGCCTGGGGGGCTCGCCGCGGCGAGGTTACATGTCTTGCTGAATTTACCCTTTTGCCCCTGGTCCTGCCAAAAACCACCACGATCGTCCACAACTGTTCCCTGCACAACAAAAGCATAAAAGGAGTAAATAGATACTAAAAACACCTAAGGATAGCAAAGAATTGAGTTCAAAGGATAACTAATTCGTAGGTATAAAACCCACTCATCAATATCTAGTTCCGGGGAAGACACAAAGATCTGAGTAATTAACTCTGCCTAGGGACCCTATGCCCTTTAGAGATTGGATAGTTTCCTCCATTTGTTTCATCTTCTTTCGCAGGTCATCCGTGTCTCCTTCCTCTGGGATAGTAATCACTATCCTGTTAGGTATGGGAATGACCTTTGGGACGACGAGTTCGCCCTTAGGTTGGGGTGGATCCTCTTTAGGTGGATCATGTCTAGGTATCAATTGCTCCTTCAGCATTATGGCCATCTCCAACATCTGTTTCTTAAAGTCATCAAATTCCTCACGAGATATGGCACCAGGATTAGTAGGTGGGAGATCAGCCATTTCAGATGTAGAGTTTTGAGCCCTTTTAGATTGCGAACGTGTTTGAGGAGCAATCCTACAGAAACAACGGTTCGAAGTTTAGTCCTAGGCAATGAAAGGATATGGATGCATGTTAAAGCTGTAACTTTCGTGTTTTGGATTTTTTAATCTTTCCCTATAAAACAGAAAGTTAGTAGTCCTTTAATGCAATAACAAATGCTAAACATGACTTTATTATGCTTCCCCAGCTGTTCCCTGCAAACATAGAGGTTAGTAATTTCTCTTGACAGACAGGGAGGCATATATGAATGGGATCATGACATTTATACGCGTGAACGTAAAAGGGCATGAAGAGACTTTTCCTGCGTTGGGTTAATCCGAGGCTGACCTATCCTAGGGTTACTCTCACGGGCTTTTCGGCATGAAGGTCCCCAAATCTTCGCAATCTACTCGTCTGAGTCCTTTCGATTGGAGCGGATTTGGGTGGTGCGTTTCCTGAGCCATCTCCGGGGAGCAGCCCCTTCGAGTCCAGTAATAAGCAACCGACAGGTTCGCCTCAGGAGGAGGTACTCTCTCAATATACATTCACATTCATCGTCCTCACCGTATGCAAATGATTTCTTTAAAGTAAAGCCATTCCATTCAAATATTCATTTATTGGACAAAACACACATTCACACAACAAAAGTACAAAAGATCAAAATATCGCATGCACATACATATTCATGAATTCTTAAAGGATAGGACAGCATCAAGATTTGAACGCGGCTTAAGCCCTCTAATGTCCCCAGCAGAGTCGCCAGCTGTCGACGCCGGTTCTCGTCTTTTCCGATTTTTAGCCTTTTGATTAAATGATTTTTTGGAAAAGGTCGGCATTGATGTCGACGGGGTTTTGAAAGATCATTTTTTATGATGAGCCAATTAACCAGAGTCGCCAGTTGGTATATTTGAAATGGATGTACCAACTCATCCGAGGTTTCGTTTTTTTATAAATCGATGGCTCATATGTGACTCTGAAATTAATTGGCCTGCGAACCGAGATTCATAGAGTTCGGGGGCTTGCTTAAGCGAGGGGAAGGTGTTAGGCACCCCCCGACTTCCGTGAAACACGGTTACTGCAATCTTGATATTTTCCTATCCTTTAATTCATGAAATGTGTATATGTGTGTGTGTGGGTGTGTGTGCCTATGTGAATATTGTGGTGAGTTTGTATGAAAGAATCATTAGGGTTTTTTATGGAAAGTCGTGTTTTGGGAGTGCTTTAGAATGTCCTTCGGCTTATACGAGAAAGCTTTATGAGAAAGGTTTGATTTTAATTGTCAAAACTATGAGATTTTCATTAGGTGTCGTTTTGGTAAAACAAGAGTTTTCTAAACCTTCGTCAAAATAGGAATCGAGATCTATACGTCGCTTTCGTAGATGACGGGCAACTTCTAGGATCTCTTTAACCCTATGCACAAAGGTTTAATAAAACGTTTAGTTTATTCATAAAAACCATTTTTTGGTGATGTTTGAAAACGATTTTTTAATCTTCTCGTTTGAATAGGAATCGACATTCATTAGCACTTCCAATTTTAAGCCTCGTGAAGTTAATTGTTGCCTCTTTTTAAGTCTTAAATAAAAGAGCTCTAACTCGTGCAAGTATACACGGTCAACAAGTAATACAGAGGAAGTAGAGTATCGTCCCACAGAGACAGTGTTAAATTAAAATACTATGCATCAGTCCTATCACTATATTTATTTGCCTAAACTAATGATTTGATTGTGTTGACAAAATTATTTCTATATCAATTAATAACTAAATATGCAAATACTAACAAAATATATCAAACCTGGAATTAATGGGATCCTAACTTCATTTAAGAGTTCATCTAATTATCGCTATCATGCTAGACAATGCACATATCACAGAAAAGTAGCCAAGGACACTAAATTAGACATAATCATCTGTCAATGTATTATGACCTACTTACATAATATCCATACTCAATAGACACCATGTAATCACCACTATAACCAAAATCACTATATTTCTATGTGAAATTGCAATTATATTGATTTTAAGCTCAAGCCCTTATTTTGACTCTTACGGTAAAACAGTATATTTCTATCTGATTCACAAAATATTAAGCTATCCAATTAAGCCTCATATTCGCAAGTTATCATGATTACAATCCATACCTATATGTTATTTTTCAATTCCATATAAGTACTGAAATCAAATGGTGATCAAGCATTCATACATGTAAAACAATCATGATAAAAGTTCCTTATGATATGCAAAACAATCTAACAATCAAGCTTATAATTAAACTACATATTAAAATCCGTTAGAATCCCATAATGGAGATTAGTTCATGTCTGAACCAAAAGCCATTATGGGATCAAAACTAAACATGAAAAATAAACAATCAATTGAAGAAAGAAGAAATAGATTGATCAAACCCAATTGAAGAAATAAATCCAAAGTAAGCTTCCATCCACATCAAAAATCCAATACTTGAACAATAAAAATCCACGGTAAAACTCCACACACACTCTCTCTAGAAAAATAGAAATTATATATATTAAAAGTCTCCAAGTCTTCTTCTTTTTATTCTTAGGGTTTCCTTCTCACTTTCTGATCAATATTAGCTAAAATCCTTTTCCGAATTGGCTTCCTTTTCCTTTCCAGCTGAACCTTAGCAACCAAAATCGTGGCCTAGCGCTGTTGGCGCTAGGTTGGGCGCTGCTGGCGCTAGGTTGCAGTGTCTTGTGGTGATGGTAGCGCTGCTAGCGCTTGGGTGGGCGCTAATGGCGCTTGCTTGTAGTAGTGAAGGTCTTGTATAGCGCTGTTGGCGCTATGCCTAGCGCTGCTGGCGCTAGGTCATGTCCCAGTAATTACAAAAATGCCACTCAGCTCAAATTTTAATCCTTTTTAATTCTTTTCTTCACCAAATGACTTCTATGTCCCTCCAACTCCATCCTACAATAAATAAACACAAAAACAAATAAAATAATACTAAAAACACTTAAAGATAACAATAATTAAGCCTAACAATACCTGATTCGTAGGTATGAAACCCACTCATCAAATACCCCCAAACTTAACCAATTGCTTGTCCCCAAGCAATGCAATGATGCAAATGCAAACAACCTATCATACCTACGAATTAAACAATCAACCAACACAGTATCCAACATCAGGCCTCAAAGATATCTTACATACTTAAGTAAAATCTCTAACCAATGCACAGTTTCTAACTCCAACCAAATAGTTAAGTTACACCTGTCATCACCCATGTCGTGCGTGTGTGTATATCAACCATTTCAATCAATTACAATTCAAATCCATCACATAATTGACTTCTTAGAAGAAAACTTTCAATTGCAACTCAATTCAACCCGTGAATACAACCAATTCAACTAATTCAGCAATCACTAAGCATAGGGGCATCACTAAGGTTATTTAACACATTTAAATCCTTTCTAAACCCTTCCCCAGGAATTTAAAACAAATTTTTTTTCTTTAGTGAGTGCATTTTATGCTCCATCTCACTTTCTTTTGAACGAGTGCGTTTTACGCTCCATCTCGTTCCATGTGTTTATGAGTGAGTGCGTTTTACGCTCCATCTCAACCCACCACATGATCCATTCTTTAACTGGGAAAGGTTCAAAATTTTTAAATTCCTTTTTTTTTTCTTTTCACACCCCAAGATTCCCCCAAACTTTGATTATTGCCTGTTTTTCATTTAAGGGACGTTTCACCGATATTATCAAGTTTTAACCCAAATCTTCCACCAAAAGAAAATTATACAACAATTTGAAATAAACTGATCAAAACAATTGATTGTGTGCTTTCATTACTAACAAAAGTTTCAGACAGGTTAAACTTCACTTCTTAATCAAAGTCATCACTAAGCACTAGTTTTCCATTCTTCTCAAGTTAAAACCATGAAACCAGTCCTATCATTGGCCACATTAGATACTATACCAATTTATGCTTAACTCATGAAACTAGATGCATAACACAACCTAAAAATGCAATGTAACTACCATGCATCATGCAAAACAAGGAAACAAAACAAACTATATGCATAAAAACAAAAAACTACCCCCCAAACTGAACAAGTCAATGTCCTCATTGCAAAATAATAAGAGATTAAGAACAGAGGACTCCCCTGATGAAGAACACTACACATCATCACTGCCATCAGCAGCGTCATCATCATCATCATCATCATCCACATCAGGAGGCGAGTCAGGTGGTGGGTAAATAGATAAAGGAGGAGCTGGATATTTGTATATCGCTGCTGGCACTTGAACCTTACTTAGTCAACTTTTCAATCCCTTTATGCTACTACCTGCAATCAAATTAACCCTAAGTCCCAAGTTAGTTACAAAAACCCCTTTTTTTTCTTTTTTTTTTCTTTCTTTTCTTTTTCTTTTTTTTTAACAAAATTAATTGAATAAACTAAAACAAAACAGAAAATTAAAATGCTGGGTTGCCTCCCAGATAGCGCTAAGTTATAGTCAATTAGCTTGACTGTCTCTGAATCTCATCCCGGTTCAAACGCAAAAAATATCATTGCATGCCTTCTCTTAGTCTTTTCTTTAAATTCCGTGGCATCATCGTACGTTTGAAAACCCCCAAACTTATCTTCATCCATTAGCAGAAAATAACGATCATCATTCGATTCAACTTTTCCTGTATCCTTGACCACTTCTTTCATTATCGGATTAAGCCCTCTTTGCTGCTCAACCAACGGCTTGCTACCATCTTCCAGTAGGATCTTATGCATGCAAAAAGACGAGCTTATCCCCTTGATATCTGCTATGGTCCATCCAATAGCTGATTTAAACTCTCTAAGCACTCGTAGCAGTTTTTCCTCCTGAAAAGATGTTAGTGCAGAAGAAATAATCACAGGTAGCTTTGAATCTTTATTTAAAAATGCGTACCTGAGATGTTCTGGAAGTGGTTTTAACTCGAGTTCGGGAGGTGTCTCAAGAGATGGTTTCAACTTTACCGATGTTTCTCCCGCTTTTGTAAGTGGCTCGATAGGTGTTCTGAATTTTCCGAATTTGGGGGTGGTGTCCAGATATTGCACAAGTTCAGCACATTCTTCATCCTCCAAATCTGAATTTTCAGCAATCACTCTCTGCAGTGGTTCATAGCCTAATAAACTTTCAACTTCATTATTCACTATGCTATCCACCAAGTCTACTCTGAAGCATTCTTCTTCATCGGTTGGGAGCTTCATTGCTTTGAAAACGTTAAACGTCACCTCCTGATCATGTACACGCATTGTGAGCTCCCCTTTCTGCACATCTATCAAAGTCCTCCCCGTGGCCAGGAATGGTCTCCCTAGTATGATTGGTATATTTATGTCTTCCTCATAATCCAAGATGATAAAGTCCGCCGGAAAGATAAATTTGTCCACTTTCACCAATACGTCCTCCACTATCCCCCGTGGATATGTGATAGATCTATCGGCTAACTGCAGAGAGATATTTGTTGGTCTTGGTTCCGGCAACCCCAACTGACTGAACACTGACAACGGCATCAGGTTGATACTTGCACCAAGATCACATAAACATTTATCGAAGCTCATCTTTCCGATCGTGCATGGAATTGTGAAACTGCCCGGATCTTTCAGCTTTGGAGGTAGTTTACGCTGAAGCACTGCACTGCACTCCTCCGTCAAGGCCACTGTTTCAAATTCATCTAATCTTCTCTTCCTTGACAATATACCCTTCATGAACTTTGCATAACTTGGCATTTGTTCCAATGCCTCCGCGAAGGGTATGTTGATCTGCAATTTTTTAAAAACCTCCAAAAACTTTCTGAACTGGTTATCATCCCTCTGTTTATTCAATCTTTGCGGATATGGAACTCGTGGGTAAACTTGTGGTTCTGAATTCACGGGCTTCTTATTTGAACTGGTTTTTTCCTTCTCCACTTCTTGTGACTCAGATTCATCCTTCTTCTCTTTCTGTTCATCTTCAATTCTTATCTCAGTTTCTACCCCAGTGCCATCCCCTTGTAAACTCGGTGCTGCGGAGTCTGGTACTTTTCCTGAATATTGCTTTCCCGATCTGAGTGTAATGGCTTGACACTGTTCCTTACCTTCTCTCCGTGGATTTGCCTCTGTGTCACTTGGCAATGAACCCTGGGGCCTGCTGTTAAGCATAGTCGCCATTTGTCCCATCTGAGCTTCCAGATTTTTAATAGCCACTGCCTGGCTTTTGATCATCACCTCTGTATTTGCCATGTACTTTAACATCATCTCCTCCATTTCTGATTTCTTTTCCTGCGGAGGTGCGTATGGAGTAGGATGTTGTTGTTGAGAATATCCCGGTGGAAAAGGTGGTCGTGGAGCATACTGTTGCTGCGCCGGCTGAAACTGATTGTTCTGCTGAAACTGCTGCTGCTGATTTCCTTGGTTGTTCGACCAACTAAAGTTTGGATGATTGCGGTTGTTAGGGTGGTATGTGTTCTGAAACTGACCTTGGTCTTTCTTATAAGTGTTCACATATTGCACCGACTCCGAGTTGATAGCACATTGATCTGTCGAGTGCGACCCCGCGCAAATCTCGCAAACAAAGGCAACTGACTTGACTTTGCTTTCCGACAATGAATCTATTTTCTTTGCCATGGCTGCCATCTGTGCTGACAACTGGGTAATAGCATCCACTTCCAACAAACCTGCAACTCTGGGCTGTGACGTTCTGGCTGTAGGATTTTGAAAATCATTTGCTGCCATAGTCTCAATAAGGTTATAAGCCTCGTCATAGCTCTTTGCCCCTAAAGCTCCACCCGCAGCTGCATCTACCATCTGCCTAGACTGCCATCCCAATCCATTATAAAATGTGTTGATCACCATCCAATCTAGCATCCCATGGTGTGGACACTTCCTTAGCATCTCCTTGTACCTATCCCAAGCCTCGTATAAGGACTCACCCTGTTGTTGCTCAAATTGAGAAATTTCCGTCCTTAGTTTTGCAGTTTTAGCCATTGGGAAAAACTTGGCTAGGAATTTTTGTGCTAAGTCCTCCCATGTAGTAATTGATCCTGCAGGCAAAGAATGAAGCCAACTTCTTGCTCTATCCCTTAATGAAAATGGAAACAGTCTTAGTCGGATAGCATCCTCCGTCACCCCGTTGTATCTGAATGTATCACAAATTTCAATGAAACTCAAAAGATGCTCATTAGGATCGTCTGTAGCAGCACCCCCAAACTGGACCGAATTCTGCACCATTTGAATGGTTCCTGGTTTAATCTCAAAGGTATTTGCTGCTATTGCCGGTCTTACTATGCTAGACTGCAATCCAGTGATGTTTGGCATGGAATAGTCCCTCAAAGCTTTATGTTCCTCTCTTTGCTCAATTCTCTGTTCCTCCGCCATCTTCGGAATAGTTCTTTCTAACTGTGCTTGCAAATTCCTACGCACTCTTGCTTTCCAACCTCTTTCGTCAATATTATCCTGAGCTGGTGTTAATTCTGAGTGGGATGAGCGTGTGTGCATAAAAATTCTACAAGTACCTGAAATCAAAACAAAAATAAAAATAGAAATGAGAAAAGATTAGAGTTGTCTAAGTCAAACAATATAGCTTAAAACTAATGATAATAATAAAAATCTAACGCCTGTCCCCGGCAACGGCGCCAAAAACTTGTTGCCTCTTTTTAAGTCTTAAATAAAAGAGCTCTAACTCGTGCAAGTATACACGGTCAACAAGTAATACAGAGGAAGTAGAGTATCGTCCCACAGAGACAGTGTTAAATTAAAATACTATGCATCAGTCCTATCACTATATTTATTTGCCTAAACTAATGATTTGATTGTGTTGACAAAATTATTTCTATATCAATTAATAACTAAATATGCAAATACTAACAAAATATATCAAACCTGGAATTAATGGGATCCTAACTTCATTTAAGAGTTCATCTAATTATCGCTATCATGCTAGACAATGCACATATCACAGAAAAGTAGCCAAGGACACTAAATTAGACATAATCATCTGTCAATGTATTATGACCTACTTACATAATATCCATACTCAATAGACACCATGTAATCACCACTATAACCAAAATCACTATATTTCTATGTGAAATTGCAATTATATTGATTTTAAGCTCAAGCCCTTATTTTGACTCTTACGGTTAAAACAGTATATTTCTATCTGATTCACAAAATATTAAGCTATCCAATTAAGCCTCATATTCGCAAGTTATCATGATTACAATCCATACCTATATGTTATTTTTCAATTCCATATAAGTACTGAAATCAAATGGTGATCAAGCATTCATACATGTAAAACAATCATGATAAAAGTTCCTTATGATATGCAAAACAATCTAACAATCAAGCTTATAATTAAACTACATATTAAAATCCGTTAGAATCCCATAATGGAGATTAGTTCATGTCTGAACCAAAAGCCATTATGGGATCAAAACTAAACATGAAAAATAAACAATCAATTGAAGAAAGAAGAAATAGATTGATCAAACCCAATTGAAGAAATAAATCCAAAGTAAGCTTCCATCCACATCAAAAATCCAATACTTGAACAATAAAAATCCACGGTAAAACTCCACACACACTCTCTCTAGAAAAATAGAAATTATATATATTAAAAGTCTCCAAGTCTTCTTCTTTTTATTCTTAGGGTTTCCTTCTCACTTTCTGATCAATATTAGCTAAAATCCTTTTCCGAATTGGCTTCCTTTTCCTTTCCAGCTGAACCTTAGCAACCAAAATCGTGGCCTAGCGCTGTTGGCGCTAGGTTGGGCGCTGCTGGCGCTAGGTTGCAGTGTCTTGTGGTGATGGTAGCGCTGCTAGCGCTTGGGTGGGCGCTAATGTCGCTTGCTTGCAGTAGTGAAGGTCTTGTATAGCGCTGTTGGCGCTATGCCTAGCGCTGCTGGCGCTAGGTCATGTCCCAGTAATTACAAAAATGCCACTCAGCTCAAATTTTAATCCTTTTTAATTCTTTTCTTCACCAAATGACTTCTATGTCCCTCCAACTCCATCCTACAATAAATAAACACAAAAACAAATAAAATAATACTAAAAACACTTAAAGATAACAATAATTAAGCCTAACAATACCTGATTCGTAGGTATGAAACCCACTCATCATTAATAACCTAGTTTGATTTATTTTAATGAAAAACCTTCATCGTTTAATCTTTGAAATTATTTTTTCGTGTCACAAAATCCAATCAAGCATAACCACGCGTCGGGGCTATTCATGGGCATGTAAACCATCAAAATAACCCCAAACGCTTATAATCACAAGTTTCACTATTTCGGGGCCTTAAACCCGACCTCCGACTTGGTATCGTTTTAAGGCCCGACGATTACATATTTACAATGACGAATGCGTCTACCCGATTACATACATCCAAAAATGTCCATTATCGGATTTGGACCACGGGGTCGCGTTCCTAGGCTCACATCCGAACTTGTTGCACAACCGCAAAATGGATACAACGTAAATAAACAAACGTGGTATGCCTAATGCTCTAGGATATCTTACAATAACAATTGAAATACACTACGAATGACCCATTACCGTAATAGCTAAAATTTGCACGAAACGGACATCATCGGGCTATTAGGGGGAATTTCATTCCGATGAAACCCTCACTAATAGTCCCTAATCCATGGTTTCACAATAACATGTAAGAAAACTACATTTAAGATAATTCGGATGACAAAAAGCTTGGCAAAAATGGTATAACAAAATGCTAAAACAAAAGATTCTTCACCTTGCAAATGATCCCCACAATATGTATGAATTTGTGTATTGAGTAGAGTAGAAAATATGAGGTGTAATCTCACAAAATGGGTACAATTTCTCACTATTTCTCACTCTTTTCTCTCTTAATTTTTGTTGTTTTCTTGTTGTTTTTCTTCTTCTCCCGAACTACTGTTGCTGCTGGATTCTCCTCTTTTATTTCTGTATGCAAAATGGCTTGATAAGGCACTGCCAAGTTGTGCTCGAGTCCCGTGCGCTCGAGTCCCGTGTCGTCTCGAGTTCCGTCCTTGGCCGCGGATTGATCTGCGGCTGACTGTGCTGATTTTCTCGTTTTCCGTACCTAGTCTCGATTTTTGTGCCGTACCGTTGGTTTCCGCTGAAGGGCTTGCATTCTGCAGTCCGGGAACCGCCGGGAAACGTGCCATGTCATCCGGGTAAGCGCAGTGATCAGTAACCAACTCCCGACATTTGTTTGTTGTCGTGTCGGTTTCGATCTCGTCCCGTAGTGGTGGCTTTGAGTGTTCGTCTTTATGTCTACCTTTTATTCTCATGTGCCGGGTCAATTGACGATTTTGCCCTCCTGTCAGGGTTAGTATAGGAAGTGCAAAATTTGGGTGTCTACAATCCCATAATGGATATTAGTTCATTTCTGAACCAAAAGCCATTATGGGATCAATCTTAGACATGGAGATTAATCAAGCAATTAAAATAAGAAGAAATAGATTAATCAAACCCAATTGTGAATGAAATCCAAGGTAAGCTTACACCCACATCAAAATCCAAAGCTTCAATAAAAGTAATCCACACAATATCTCTAAGTTCTCTCTAAAGAAAAATAGATTAATCCTCCAAAAAACCACCAAAAACTAAAGTCTTCCCTTCATCAATCTCACTCCCTATTCCCCTGTTGCCCTAATTACATCAGATAAGCCTTCAGTCCTTTTCCATATCAAATTCTCGCTTGTTGCAAGCCTCTCAGCCGCACAAAAACTGCTTTCAGCGCCCCGGCGCTATACCTGGTTCATTTTCAGTGCCCCGGCGCCGTATTCCAAAATTACCAAGTTACCCCCAACTTCAAGTTTAGTTCCCAAGCACCTGAATTGACCTTGTTACCCTTTTAATTCCCTCCTGCATAACATAAACACAAAAACGAATAAAATGATAATAAAAACACTCAAAGATAGCAATAAATTAAGCTTAAAAGCACTAGATTCGTAGGTATAAAACCCACTCATCACAATGAAGGTTTCAATCCAATTACAATACCCAGAAACGAATACCCAGTACAGAAGGAGAAAGAAAAATTACAAACAACACCAAGTATTATACAACCAACACAATGTATTACGATACAACCCAACACATTGATACAACCCAACACAAACTGGAAAATTTAACAAAACCATCACAGTCGCTATTTATACCTTGGTGTAGACCGATTTGCCGTCCTTCTCCTCCTACCGAAATAATCGGTGAAATTTTGGGGCATTTACAGACCAATTGCCTAACGAATTTTCTCTTTTTTTTTTCTTCTGATTTCTCTCCTTCTCTATTTTAGCTTACAACTATTCGGCAGCTCGGTTTAGGTTTTAGGCCTCAATTTATAGAAAACAAATTTACCCAATTGGTTGGGTATTACCCTAATTGGCCAACAAGGACCAACGGTAGGAGAGGGGAGCTGTCGATCGGTTGTCAACTCCCATCCTAGCCATTGCGACCTGCCGGTAGACCATTGAGCCGTGTGCGCCCATCAGTCGCGTCGCCGGAAATCCGGGACCCCTAGTCCGTTCGCCAAAAGCTCGGTTGTTCCTTCAAACCTTGGACTAAACCGCTGGTTCCCTCGACCTGTCTCCGGCGCACGCCTGACGACCCTCTCTCCCATCACACGCTCGGTCTGGTTGATAGTTTGAGAGCTTCGCTTAGCTTGGTCTCAACTGGTTTAAGGGTTTGGGATTTGCTCGGTTGTCTGATAATCCCCAATTCCATTTCACCGGTCATACTTTGTTTCCCCCAATTTACTTGGATCCAACCCGTTTGCAAATGGGCACGACCCAACCGGTAAAAGAAATAAGGAATAGGATCAGATTGGGCTGGAAGGGTTTTGGGCTCAACCCAATAGGGTTGGGCCGGCTAAATTGATTAGGAAAATGGCCCAATAGAGAACTAAAAGAAAATTGGGCTCAGCCCTATTAAATTTGGGTTAATTGGAATAAGATAAGGTAGCCCAAATTGTGTATCAACATTATTAACACTATGCTCCTAATATTTAAATTGAATAAATAATTCTATTAATTACTTATTTATAATATTTATTTCATTAATAATTCCTCGTGCGAATTATTTAAATCCGACAATAGTAAAATTATTTATTAATTTCCCCAATTTTCTCGTCAATCAACTGTTAGGGTTAACTCATTAATTTACTCAAACTATTAGTGAGCCCCCTTAAGGCAAAGAAAATTATTAGACCACGTATTTATATAATTAAATAAAAAAATACCTACATGGATCCAATTAAATTTGTAAACAAATATATATAAAATGAATTTTATTTATTAAAATAATTTCGATACAATGTTTAAAAAAATTCCTGGACATTACATCCTCTCCTCATTATAAAAATTTCGTCCTCGGAATTTCAATCTAAGGTTACTCAAATAACTGGGGGTAATTTGCCCTCATCTTCTCTTCGAGTTCCCACGTAGCTTCTTCCACCGCGTGGTTTCTCCAGAGAACTTTAATAGAATGAATGGTTTTATTCCTCAGCCTCTGTTCCTTCCTATCAAGTATTTGGACAGGAATCTCCTCGTACGATAAATCCCTTTCGACTTGAATTGGTTCATAGGAGATGACATGCTTATAGTCTGGCTTATATGGACGTAACATTGATACATGAAACACGTTGTGAATGTGCTCGAGCTCAGGGGGTAATGCTACCTCGTACGCCACTTCGCATATTCTCCTTAATACTTCAAAAGGTCCTATGAACCTAGGGCTCAGCTTGCCCTTCTTCCCAAAACGGATCTTCCCTTTCTAGGGAGATACCTTCAGAAACACAAAGCTTCCGACTTCAAAGTCTCGTTTCTGACGATGTAAGTCAGCATACTTCTTCTGGCGATCCTGGGCTGCTACTAACCGCTGTCTTATTACTTTAATAATTTCCACGGTTTGTTGTACCAATTCTGGTCCCAACAATCTCTGTTCACCAACTTCATCCCAACACAACGGTGTTCGACACTTCCTTCCATACAACGCTTCGTACGGTGGCATACCAATGCTAGCATGGTAACTATTGTTGTAGGCGAACTCTACTAGTGGCAAGTGATCGTCCCAGCTGCCACTTAAGTCCATCACAACTGCCCGGAGCATATCCTCTAGAGTCTGAATTGTTCGCACACTTTGACCATCAGTCTGAGGGTGATACGCCGTACTCATTCTCAATTGTGTTCCCAGTCTCTCCTGTAGACTTCTCCAAAATTTTGACGTGAAGCGCGGATCTCTGTCAGATACAATAGACACCGACACTCCATGTCGTGATACTATCTCCTTCACGTAAAGTTTCACCAACTGCTCCAATTTGTATCTGATCTTGATTGGTAGAAAATGGGCAGACTTGGTCAAATGATCTACGATCACCCCGATGACGTCTAGACCCTTCTGTGTTGCCGGAAGTCCTACCACAAAATCCATGGTTATGTGCTCCCACTTCCATTCTGGAATCTCCAAGGGTTGCAATAATCCGCTTGGCCGCTGGTGCTCTGCCTTGATCCTCTGACAAGTTAAACACCGGCTGACGAATTCTGCAATTTCCCCCTTCAAATGCGGCCACCAATAATGCTGACGAAGATCTTGATACATTTTGGTGCTACCCGGATGTACCAAAAATCTCGTATTGTGGGCCTCCTACAATATCTCTTCCCTTAAGTCTGGTACGTAGGGTATCCAGATCCTTCCCTCGAATCTTAGCAGTCCTGTGCTGTCAACCTTAAACTTCAACGTTTTTCCCTCCGATAGTTGTTTCTTAATACCAATGCATTCTTCATCAAATTCTTGAGCCTCCTTTATCTTATCCAGTAGAGTCGGACCTACTGTCACGGTGAACAATTTTTCGTCCGTCTCCATCGGATCCTTAACCTCCATTTCCAGACGTTCAAAGTCCTTTATCAACTCCTCTTGAACTGTCAACTGCATCAGTTTCACCTTGCCTTTTCTACTTAAGGTATCAGCCACTACATTCGCTTTGCCCGGATGGTACAGAATTTCATAGTCGTAGTCTTTGATCAATTCTAACCATTGGCGCTGCCTCATGTTCAGCTCCTTTTGAATGAAAATATATTTCAGACTTTTGTGATCTGTATATATCTCGCACTTCTCCCCATATAGGTAGTGCCTCCAAATCTTTAAGGCGAAAACTACCGCTGCTAACTCCAAGTCATGAGTCGGGTAACCCTTCTCATAGTCTTTTAGTTGATGTGATGCGTACGCCACGACCTTGCCGTGTTGCATCAGTACACACCCCAGACCCTTGTGTGACACATCGCTATACACTACGAAACCCCTAGTGTTGTCGGGTAAGGTCAACACCGGTGCTTGGGTGAGTCTCTTCTTCAGCTCCATAAAACTTTCCTCACACTTCCCCGACCAAACGAACTTAACTGTTTTTCTAGTGAGATTGGTCAACGGCGATGCTATCTTTGAAAAATCCTGTATGAACCTTCGATAGTATCTCGCTAATCCCAAGAAACTTCGGATCTCTGTTGGCGTCTTCGGTTGCTCCCAATTGATAACCGCTTCTACTTTTGCTGGGTCCACCGAAACACCATTTTTGTCGATGACGTGACCCAAAAACTGTACCCTCTGCAACCAAAACTCACACTTAGAAAACTTTGCGTACAACTTCTCCCTCCTGAGAGCTTCCAATACCATCTTTAAATGTTTAGCATGCTCCTCCTCTGTTTCTGAATACACCAAGATGTTATCAATGAATACAACTACGAACTTGTCCAAGTACTGCTTGAACACTCTGTTCATCATATCCATGAATGCTGCTGGTCCATTCGTCAATCCAAATGACATTACCAGAAACTCGAAGTGCCCATAACGAGTCCTGAATGCAGTCTTCGGGATATCTTCCTGCCTCACCTTCAACTGATAATAGCCTGTCCTTAGGTCGATTTTCGAAAAGTATTTCGCTCCCTTAAGTTGATCAAATAGATCGTCAATCCTAGGAAGCGGATACCTATTCTTAATCGTAACTTTGTTCAACTCCCGATAGTCGATACAAAGTCTCATCGAAGCATCTTTCTTCTTTACAAACAGAACTGGCGCTCCCCATTGGGACACGCTTGGTCTGATATAACCTTTATCTAATAGTTCCTGCAGTTGCACCATCAACTCTTTCATTTCTATAGGTGCCATTCGATACGGCGGCTTCGATATTGGTGCGGTTCCCGGTGCCAAATCGATAACGAACTCGGTTTCCCTGTCCGGCGGCAGTCCCGGAAGTTCATCGGGGAAGACATTAGGGAAATCCCTCACGATTGGTATTTGACTCATCTCATCCCTGACCTGACGAGTATCAATTACATGTGCCAAATAACACACGCAACCTTTCTTAAGCAGTTTCTTGGTTTGCATCATAGTCAGACAACAAGATTGTCTTGGTGGCTTACTACCATAAAATACCACCTTCGACTTATTAAGAGTCTTCAGGTGTACACATTTCTTCTTACAGTCAATAACTGCTCCGTGAATTGATAGCCAATCCATTCCCAGGATTACATCAAACTCTCCCAGTCGAATTGGTATCAAATCCACATTGAGCTTAAATCCTCGCAATTCAGCACAACAATTCCTATAAATGCATTCTACGGGGATAATTTCCTTGTTTGCTACTTCTACGTTCATAGGGTGTTCTAACTTTTCACGAGGTAAATTTAACTGACTAGCAAATTCTTCGGAAACAAAAGAGCAGGTAGCACCCGAATCGAATAACACATATACATTTATATCATTGATTGGGATGATACCTGACACCACGTCTTTGGATTCCATGGCATCCTGAACAGTCATGTTGAACGTGCGGGCTGTTGGCCTGTTGGCTTGACTGGCTGGTGCCCCGTAGCTCAATCGATTGTTATTCCCGCTGTTGTTGTTGCTTCTGTTGCCACTCCCGACGTCGCCCTTCCTCTTCGGACAGTCCTTAATCTGGTGGTCGGGTGCTCCACAAGAGAAACATCCTCCTTTCTGTTTGTTCGGACACTGGGGAGCCATGTGCCCCGGCTGTCCACACCGGTAACAAACACTTTTCCCTTTCATGCATTCCCCAGTGTGGTTTTTCCCACAATTGCTACACCTGCCAGTTTTCCTCGCCTCCCCTCCAGATTAGTTTCCTCCGGATTTATTGCTCCCAAACGATTGGCTTTCATTCCATTTGCGCTTATTGGGGTTGTTGCCTCCGCTGCTCCCTGCCTTGGTAGCCTCCTGGTTCTTCTTTCTGTCCTGATTAAATCGGGCTACTGCTTCATTGCCCCCTTCCGTAATGATAGCCCTTTCCAGCAACTCCGAGAAGTTCTTAATCTTCAATATTGCGACTGACTTCTGTACCCATGGTTTTAGTCCCAGCTCAAACCTTCTTGCCTTCCAGGCCTCGGTGTCCACCTGGTGTGGGGCAAATCGGGCCAGCTCATTGAACTTTGCCGCGTACTCGGCGACAGTCATATTCCCCTGCTTCAGTTCCAAGAACTTCACTTCCATGTCCTGCTGTGTATTCTCTAGAAAGTAATTTTCGAAGAACAACTCTTTAAATCTTTCCCAGGAAATGACCCCCTCACCTGCTCGTCCTTTATTGGCCTTCCACCAATAGTTAGCCTCGCCCTTCAGCATGAACGTGGCAAATCCTGTCTTTTGTTCCTCGGCCACCCGTGCGACCTCGAAGACCTTTTCTATCTCTTCTATCCAGGTCTGTGCTTCTATTGGGTTAAGAGTTCCCTTGAACTCGGGTGGTCCGACCAGTTTAAAATCTTTAAAATTTGCCAAATGATGTGTTGGCTCGGGGGCTGCTTGGGTCCCTACAGGTGGCGGTCTTGATTGCATGGCTTCTGCCAGCATTTCTGTAAACATTCTCATTGGATTGGATTGATTTCCAACCTCACTTTCTGACTCTTCAACCTGTCGGTTACGTGGTCGTCCTCTTGGCGGCATGATTTGAGTTCTGGCCGACTTTTACCTATAGTTTTATATTTTACACAATATGTCATTAAAATCAGCAATCAAGGGTAAAAGCATCTATCAAACACATTTGATTTAAGTGAAACATCTGCATTTATATTTGTATACCACTGTTTGTTACATTCAGACTAAACATGTGGCATACTTCTATAAATGTGCCACTACATGCCCTATCCATCATTAAACATTCCCCTAAGACAAAAGTGGGGAATCCTAACTTTCCATCCCTCAAGACAACAAAAGTTGGGGTTTAACTGCTACCCCAAACAGGAAAACAAATATAGAGTTTCACAAGACAAACATGAATACGTCCCTAATATAACAAAAAGTGGGACTGACTGTACTAAAGACAAAGCAACCATCATATCACGTCACTGCACGTCGTGACGAATCCGTGCCTGCTGACCAGAAGAGAATGCTCCACCCCCGACCCTGCGACGAATAGAGCGGCTAGACTCCCCTACCTCAGTCCGGGGCCTCCTGTAGGCTGCATCTAAAGCATATCCTAGGGTCTCTATCCTCACTGCTCTAGCCTCCAACTGGTCCTCTAACTGGTCAACCCTCCTGGCTTCCCTGACCCAGGCCTCTCTAACATGCATCCTCTCAGACACCTCCAACCCAACCTCATAAATGATGAGCAATTTCTAAGATCTCTTTCGCCCTATGTATCAAGGTTTAATAAAACGTTTATTTCCTTTTATAAAACCATTTTTCGTGACATTTGGAAATAATTTCTTTTCAGCTTTCTCGTAAAATAGGAATCGACTTTCATTAGCACTTTCAATTTTTTTAGCCTCGTGATGTTAATATCCTATTTTGATTGATTTTAGAAAAATCTTTATTGTTTTAGTTTTGAAATCTTTTGTTTGATGTTACAAATCAAGTTTAAACATCAAAACACGTAGGGGGCTATTCATGGGCATGTAAGCCATCAAAATACCCCGAACGCCAACAATCACATATTCCACTAATACGGGGCCTTAAACCCGATTCTCGCCTTAGCGTCGTTTTAAGGCCCGACGGTTACATGTTACAAACGAGCATCTTGAATCTATCACATACATTAAAACGTCCATCATCGGACTTGGACCACGGGGTCGCCTTCCTAAGCTCACACGAGATTAATACATGCCCACAAAATGAATACTACATAACTAACCAATCCGGATTTATCTAATACACCATAACATCCGGAAATGACAATCTAAATAAATTACACCCAATGAATCACCATAAACTAGCTAGAAACTTCATCAATTGGATATCCTCGGGTTATTAGGAAGAATTTTGTTCCGATGGAACCTTCACTAATAATCCCTAATCCATGATTGTTCAAAAAGATCATGAAAACTACATCTAATCTAACCAAATAATATGATATAAATTGCTATAACAAAAGGAATTTTTACCTTGCAAAATGATCTCAAATGGAGATGAACTTGTATACTTGAATAAGATAAGAAATATATTTGATACAATCAAAATCAAAGGAGTAGAAATCCTCTCTTTTTTTCTCTCTTTTCTTTCTATTTGGTTGCAAAATCTAGATATTTTCTCTCAATTTCCGTGCTTGGCAACTTGCTGAATTCTTCTTCCTCCCAAAAATTTCTGCTGCCTCTTCTGCAGGAGGAAATGAGCTGAAATAGGCTGGCCAGAGCCAGCCGCAGATTGATCTGCGGCTGGCCGCAGATCAATCTGCGGCTGGCTGGCCCACCTCCCATCGCACTCAGCTGATAGTGCTGATTTCCTGGTTTTCGTGCTGGCGCACTCACTTGGCCGCAGATCAATCCGCGGCTGGCTGGCTTGACTTTCTCAATTTTCGTGCTACGCCTCGATTTTCGTGTCGTGATGCTGGTTTTCGCTGACAGGCTCGTATTTTACAGTCTGGGAATCATTGGGAGGCGTGCCACACCTTCCGGGAATGCCAAATTCGGATAGCCTTGCTGTCACGTCGATTTCGGTTGCAAATTGTCATGGTGGCGTTGAGCGTCCGTACTTTTTCCATCTTTTGCTCTCGTAGGCCGGTCCATTTGACGAATTTGCCCTCCTGTCAAGGTTAGTATACGAAGTGCAAAATTTGGGTGTCTACAGCTGCCCCTCTTTATCATGTTTATGAAATGTTAAATGAAATGAACAGGATAAAGAAATAGACACCCGATGTATGAATGACAGTGCACAGATATGATAATACACACACGATGCAACGCATGTAGTTTATGGTACAACACAAGATGTAGCGCATGCAAAACATTCGAAAGAGTGTCAATGCATCAACCCTCTGACCGTATTTGTTAGTCGTTGGGTTCACTCTTCCAATCTATCATCTCGTTCGGGGCCGGGTATCGTCGCCGGTCACCCATCTCGTAACCCCCGGTTATCGTCGCCGGTTGGTTGTCTCGTCAGGGCCGGGTTTCGTCGCCGGTCACCCATCGCGTAACCCCCGGTTATCGTCGCCGGTTGGTTATCTCGTCGGAGCCGGTTTTCGTCGCCGGACATCCATCTCGTGATCGCCGGTTATCGTCGCCGGTCGATCGTCTTGTCGGGGCCGGGTATCGTCGCCGGTCACCCATCGCGTAACCCCCGGTTATCGTCGCCGGTTGGTTATCTTGTCGGAGCCGGTTTTCGTCGCCGGACATCCATCCTGTGATCGCCGGTTATCGTCGCCGGTCGATCGTCTTGTCGGGGCCAGGTATCGTCGCCAGTCACCCATCTCGTAACCCCCGGTTATCGTCGCCGGTTGGTTATCTTGTCGGAGACGGTTTTCGTCGCCGGACATCCATCTCGCGATCGCCGGTTATCGTCGCCAGTCGATCGTCTTGTCGGGGCCGGGTATCGTCGCCGGTCACCCCTCTCGTAACCCCCGGTTATCGTCGCCGGTTGGTTATCTTGTCGGAGCAGGTTTTCGTCGCCGGACATCCGTCTCGCGATCGCCGGTTATCGTCGCTGGTCGATCGTCTTGTCGGGGCCGGGTATCGTCGCCGGTCACCCATCTCGTGATTGCCGGTTATCGTCGCCGTCGTTCGTCTCGTCGGGGCCGGGTTTCGTCGCCGGTCACCCATCTCGTGATCGCCGGTTATCGTCGCCGTCGATCGTCTCGTCGGGGTCGGGTTTCGTCGCCGGTCACCCATCTCGTGATCGCCGGTTATCGTCGCCGTCGATCGTCTCGTCGGGGCCGGGTTTCGTCGCCGGTCACCCATCTCGTGATCTTTTTTCACCCAACACATCAAATGGCTGCAAGGGAGCAAGGTGGGACCCACCAGGGCCAGCCGCGGATGGATCTGCGGCCAGCCACAGATTGATCTGCGGCCAGCCGCAGATACATCTGCGGCCAAGATCGGGATGTATAAGCGGCACGCCGCTTCCAGATCTGTCACTTTCAACTTCCAACTCACATAGATTCTCGCGATTTTTGCTTGTTCGCAAGGGCCTTTTGTCGATTTTTTCAACTTTCCTGCAAAAACTGCTCCGGTAGGATCGATCTACGCCCTACAGGTAACACTTTGACCGGTCACTTTTCAATTTCGTCAATGTTTTGCTATACATTGGACTATTTGCATGTTTAGAGATAAAATGTATGCTTTACAATGCTATGTAATGTATTATCATATATACATGCTATGTATTAACTGTGTGAGTCCTATTTTATGTTCATGAGGCGGTCCCACGTATATGTTTGCTCCTTTTTGAAAGAAAATCAGGCATTTATGGCATTTTACATGCTTTATTTACACATATGAATGCAAATATGATCTGTTGTGGCTTGAGTTCTTTGAAAAACATGCTTGGATATGCATGGGATGTCCATTTTACAGACGGAACTCTGAAATTTTTTTTTTTTTTTTTTGACATGCATGATGCTGCATTAATTATATGATGAGGATAGAAATTTAGATATTCATTACATAATTTTAAAAGGGAACTTACCTTCTTTCTCGCCCGTTCTATTCCAGCTATGGATCGTGATGCGCCCAGTAGCTCTTCCGCCTCTCGGACTTCGGGTGTTCGTCGTCGTAGGGCTGCACCTGCCCCTATTCCTCCTCGTACCCGTCAGGCTCGTCGCTTGGCGGAGGCTGTCATCCGTCCTGATCACCCGGACGTTGAGGAGGTTGTTCCTCCAGAGGTTGCGGTGGAGGAGCCGTCTTCCAGCACATCAGCTCCCCCTTCTCATCGCGCCTTATCTGGCGCTTCTGTCCAGATACCCGATCTATTGGGTCGGGATCTCAGTCGTCACCCCTCGGCATCTCTTGTTACTAATGAGGTATATTCGATTCAGCTCTTCATTTGTTCTCGATTTCTCAATTTCCGGTTCTATCTGGATTGACCCATTGGTGATTTTCACAGGTGCCTGAGTTTACCCAGCCGAGGGGTAATTGGTTCAACATTTACTCTCTCTACGCGGCCCTGCATAGTGATTACCGGGAGATGGTGGACTCTTGGGGCTTTCGACATTTCTTCACTATCATCCCCCGTCAGTGCCCCTGGGGTTACATGAGGGCTTTATCCGAGCGATGGTTCCACCATACGCAGTCTCTTCATCTCCTCGACTGCGAGGTCATGCTGACCCCCTGGGACTGGAGGTACATTACGGGCATAGAGTTCACCGAGTCCCGCGTCCCCCTGGACCTTGATATCACTCCAGTGGAGGTTCGAGCTTTGCTGGGCTTCGCTGCTGATGATCGGGTCTTTAAGGCCCGTAGTATTCGGTCCGGTGCTTTGGCCGTCGATGCTGTTGGGGGTCTATACGCACAGCCTATTCCAGCGGATCAGGGCACTCGTGACATCCTGCTACGACGCTTATTCTTGACCATCATGAGGGGTTGTTTCCTAGGGAACAACTCCTCTACCATCCATTTTAGCGTCGTAGGGGCTGTTAGAGACGTAGACCGGATCGGTGACTACGATTGGGGTTCATTCACCTTTGCTTATTTCCTCCACGGTCTGCGTCTGCGCTCGGAGGGACAGACAGATGCCTGGCTCGGATTCTACCACTTTCTGCTGGTGAGCCTTCTTTCCCTCTTTACTTACTGCACTTCCCTTTATTTCATTTCTCTTTTCTGCTTTTGTCGGTTATTTCATGCTTTCCACTGTTTCTGTTCGCAGTTCTGGGCTTACGAGCGTCTTCCATGTCTGAGGCCTATCACTACTCTGGGCCTGGACACTTATCCCCGGGGTCGGCGATGGCACCACAGCACTCTGGAGGAGGTCCCCGTGTCGGGCAGCTTTGCACATTGTCGTATTCAGCTGGAGTTGATCACGGCTGCTGATGTCGTCTGGGTTCCCTACCTCTCCGAGCATCTGACTGTGGGGTTTGCTGACGGGCATCCTTCTGGCCCGGAGTTCGAGCTTTCCACCCGTCGCCTCACTTTGCAGAGTGTTGGAGGCTGGGTGATGTATCTGGGAGAGCGCGCATTTAGATGCGTCACTGGAGAGATCCGCATCCCGCACTCCCTTCCTTTCACTACTTCCTGGCCGCTGGATTCTCAGCCCTCGGAGATCATGCTCGCCGGGGAGGACGGTCGGATGCTTTCCACAGGCCCTAGTACGAGCGAGGCTTTCAGGACTTGGTGGGTACCTCGTACCATCGGTCCCCAGACCCGGGCTACCTTCTTCCACGGGGATATGGTCCCCGGCTCGGTGATGATGACTGACTGGGCAGCCTGCGTTCGGAGTCCCACCCACACTGAGCAGATAGACACTTTGACCCGCCAGGTGGAGCAGTTGTCGCTATTTCTTCGGGTGTTAGGCCGGACCCCGGAGGAGGCTTACGCCTACGATCCTGACGGTGCGGGCTATGATGCAGGCCCGAGCTCATCTGATGCCACCGCTCGGCCATACATCCCTGACATGAATTTCGGTCCTCCGACTTCGACGACCCGAGGGGATCAGTTCGAGGATCCCGGTTTCATCGATGAGATTGACTTTATTTAGATCAGGATAGGATAGGGCTTTTGTACCTGCACCTGTTTAGACTTCTTTTCCATTCTATGCATTATGTACTGAACTCATTTATCTATTATGCACATTTCCTTTTTTATCTTTATGGAATTCACTGGTTTTATTTTTTAACTGTATGATGCATGCTTTTTTATTCATGGATAGAGAATGACCCCTGTACAGTCTTTTTGATACTATTTTTCACAGATGTCGTCCTCAGATGCCGTGGTACGTTTGGATTCCATTCCTCCCACAGGGTTGGTTGGCAGTCTCCTCCGCTGGTTTGACAGTTTATTGCCGGCAGACAGGGTTATCGCAGATGGTCTTTTGGGCCATTCTTGGTCCTTATTGACCTTTCAGGTGCCATCGGGCTTCGTGGATGGTATCCTGAGCTATTGGGTCCCCGCCCATCAGGTGTTTAGATTAGGGACAGTAGAGTTGACCCCCACCCTAGAGGAGTATGCTCGCTTCACCGGCTTGCCTTTGGATGGTCCTTGTGCTAGGGTTACAGTCGGTTCCATGCGCCGTCAATTCTTGACTTTCACCGGTTTGCGGAGGGCTGTTTTGTTATCGGCGATCACATCAGACCACCTGGTTCCTCTTCACTTCTTGATTGACCGATTCAGCTCACCCAACAGTTTTCACCTATTTTCTGGTGATTTTTCCGTATCCAAGGAGTGCTGGGGTGCTTTGAGACTAGGCGTTTTGATGGCCTGTGTTATTTCAGTCTTATACTTGCCTGCAGGACCCGATCAATTGGACACGAGGGTTGTCGCGGCCGTTATAGCCCTTCGGGAGGATCATACCATTCTCCCCATGATATTGGCGGATACTTACATGTCAGCCTCATATTGCCAGTCTTTCCGGGGCAGAGTATTCAGAGGGAGCTCGACTTTGCTATATGTGTGGTTCATGAGTCATCTCAGTCCCATCGGCCATTTCCGTCGTCAAGGGTTTTGCTTCAGCCATGACATAGCCACGCAGTTTTCATTTCGCCCCGTGAGCTGTACTGATGCGGCCTCCTGGGTAGATTTTTTGTCGGTTATTGAGGACCCTTTTCATCTCCTGATTTACTCGGGTTATTGCTCCTCTATGAGTTTCTTGACTAACGTGCCCAACCTGGATTTCATCCCTATTGCTGGCCTGAGGGGCGTGACGACTTATCATCCCCTGGCGGTCATGGGGCAGTTTGATCAGACACAGGATTTTCACCTCTTCACGGGGGCGGCCGACTACCGGTTCCTTATATCATCCCAGACAGAGAGGGATCTATTGCGGGTATACGATCTTTGGTCTCACAGGATCTTTGCAGAATATAGCGAGAGCCGCTACATCCAGACATTTGCTTACGTGCAGTGGTTGCGCGGAGATTCGGATCCGGTCGGTCTGAGTCAGGCTGGTACCCTTGATGACTCTGGAGTGATTCCCCCAGATGATACCACAGATTATTCCATCCTAGCGGATGCTGCCCCTAGTCGAGTCACTGAAGATAGCCGGATCCGACTGGCCCTGATTGCTAGTGAATCTGAGCGGGATGCTGCCATTGCTGAGAGAGATGCCGTTATTCTGGCCAGAGATTCTGCTCTTGCTGATAGAGACGCCGTTGTATTTCATACCAGGGCAGTTATAGATGCTCATTCTGGGACTATCAACCGAGCCACCATCTTATTGGACCGCATCGACATGATTAGGCAGCAGATGGCAGGGGGTGCTGATGCCTCAGATCTATCCACCACTTTATCCATCCTGCTTCAGCTAGTTTCAGATTTGTAGATTATTTTATTTCCTGCATAGACTATGTTAGTTTCATCGGTTATTGACAGAGAAATCTTGTAATAAAATGACTTATATATATAGACATGCATTTAAATTCAGTCATTTCCCTTTTCGTCGTATCATTGCCCTTCATTGGATCCTCATTTTATCCAGTCGACTACGATTTTGACATTTTTTGCTTTCTTTCTCTTCTCAAGTCTTGATGGAGATCTGACAGATATTGTCGTACCCCTATTGATCTCGTCGGATTGGGTCTTAGATTTTGGGATAACTGTATGGTTGGATTAGGGTTGTGTCATTTGGGATGGAGTCGGTTAGGCGGCTGGCTTCGGGACGGGTTTGAGGGTGTAGGAAGTTTTATCTGTCTGTCGGGAAATGGTTCTGTTTAAGGAAAGGATTATTTTTTATGGATCGGACCGTGCCGTGATGGCTGCCTACGTATCCCCACAGGTTGGGAAATCAGGTCCTACGTAGTTCGTTTTACGAAGCAGGGGGAAAGATAATTATGGGGATCGTTTTTTTTTTTTTTTTTTACATAGAACCGCTTCACCGAGTCGGAATTAAGGGGTTGTGGAAACACCTCACCGTCCATCTCCTGTAATATGAGGGCTCCTCCGGACAGCACTTTCTTAATCACGAACGGCCCCTCCCAGTTCGGGGCAAACTTTCCTTTGGCTTCGTCTTGACAAGGTATGACTCTTTTTAGCACCAAATCACTTTCTTTGAACTTCCGAGGTCTGATCCTTTTGTCGTAGGATCGAGAGATCCTCTGTTGATATAGCTGATCGTGCCAAACAGCAGCCACCCTCCTTTCATCAATTAGGGCCAATTGGTCGTATCGACTTTGCATCCAATCCTCCTCGCTTACCTGAGCATCGATCACTATTCTGAGGGATGCCATCTCAACTTCAACTGGCAGGACGGCCTCCATTCCATACACCAAGGCGTAAGGGGTTGCCCCTGTAGAAGTACGCGTTGACGTTCGGTAGGCTAGCAGGGTGAGGGGTAACAGATCTGGCCATCCCCGATGATTAGCAGACATTTTTGCCATGATCTTCTTGATGTTCTTGTTTGCAGCCTCCACTGCCCCATTCATCTTGGGACGGTAAATAACAGAATTGAGGTGTTTGATCTTAAACTGGTCGCACAATCCCTTCATGAGGGTGTTGTTCAAATTCTTGGCATTGTCGGAGACCAAGACCTCAGGCTGCCCGTATCGACAAATAACATTATTCCTGATGAACCCGACGATGATCTCCTGAGTTACCTTGGGGAAAGAAGCCGCTTCTACCCATTTGGTGAAGTAATCGATCATGACGAAAATGAATCGGTGCCCGTTGCTTGCTTTGGGCTCTATCGGTCCGATTACATCCATTCCCCACATTAAAAATGGCCACGGGGAGGTCATACAGTGTAATTCAATGGGAGGCGTATGGATCACGTTACCGTGCGCCTGGCATTGATAACACCGTTTGACATGATCGTCGCAGTCGGCTTTCAGCGTTAACCAATAATGCCCCGTTCGCAAGATCTTTTTGGCCAGCATCGGTCCACTCATGTGTGGCCCACATACGCCACCATGTACTTCATTCATAATCCTTCGGGCCTGTGTTTCATCTATGCATTGCAGTAGTCCCAAACCAGCATCCCTCTTGTAAAGTGAATCCCCACTCAGGTAAAACTTCATTGCCATCTTTTGAATCCTCATCCTCTCATTTCGGCTCGCTTGGTCGGGAATGGATCTATCCCTCAAATACTCCCTTATATTGTGATACCAAGCCTGCCTTGGCACAACCACCTCGTCTGATAATACTGCGACATGCTCCTCGTACGCCGGACCACTCTGCACTGCTATCTCAATCTGTGGAACATCTTTTCTTTTGACTATATGGATTAAGGAAGCCAGAGTTGCCAATGCATCGGCAAAATCGTTCCGTCCCCGGGGAATGTGTCGGAAAGCGATATCCTCGAACTCTCGCATCAATTGTATAACACAACGATGGTATGGAAGTAGCCAGAGCTCCTTCGTGCTGTACACCCCGATTGCCTGTCTGATTACCAATTCTGAATCCCCAAACACCGCTAATCTCTTCACTCCCATGTCGCGGGCAAAGCGGAGTCCCAAGATACACCCCTCGTATTCCGCGGTGTTGTTTGAATTGCTGAATTTCAGTTTGGTGGCCACAGGGTATTGTTCTCCGGTGATAGAGACCAGGACCGCTCCGGCTCCTGCCCCTTCGGCATTCATGGCACCATCAAAATACAGCTTCCAGAACTGCCCTCCGTCATCACATTTCGTGTGTGACACCCAAAATATATCTTCGCCCGGTAGGGGAGTTTCTAATGGTTCCATCCCTCCTGATGGGGTTTCTGCCAACTGATCTGCAATTCCCTGCCCTTTCATGGCCTTCTGAGTCACGTACACCATGTCGAACTGTTGTAAGATTAATTGCCATCTTGACAATCGACAATTCAGCATGGGCCTTTCAAAAATATATTTCAGGGGATCCATTCTTGATATCAGGTACGTCGTATGCCCATGGAGGTAGTGCTGTAATCTCCCTGCAGCCCAGGCTAGAGCACAACAGGTCCTCTTGATGGGAGTGTAATTCTGCTCACATTGGCTAAATCTTTTGCTGAGGTAATAGATGGCCTGCTCTTTACCCGCCTTATTCTTCTGTCCCAGCATACACCCCATCGCGATGGCATTGACGGATATATACATAAACAGTGGGATCCCATCCCTCGGGGGTACCAGCACTGGCGCCTCCGTCAGCTGCTTTTTAATGGTCTGAAAAGCCCTTTGACATTGCTCATTCCATTCTTGGGAAACCCCTTTTCTTAACAGTTTGAAAATGGGCTCACAGGTAGTCGTCAAGTGGGATATAAAACGGCTGATGAAGTTTATCCTTCCGAGGAATCCTCTTATCTCCTTTTCTGTGTGGGGTGCCGGCATATCCACAATGGCCTTAATCTTTGCTGGATCCAACTCAATGCCCCGATCACTAACCAGGAATCCCAAGAGCTTACCCGACTGCACTCCGAAAGCACACTTGGCTGGATTGAGTTTCAAATTATACTTTCTGAGCCGATCGAATAGCTTTTTGAGATGGGTTACATGATCAGATTCTACCCTCGATTTCACAATTATGTCATCCACGTATACCTCTATCTCTTTGTGCATCATGTCGTGGAACAGGGCCATCATGGCTCTCTGATAAGTAGCCCCCGCGTTTGTGAGGCCAAAAGCCAATCGCCTATAGCAGAAAGTGCCCCAGGGGGTGATGAATACGGTCTTTTCCCGATCTTCCTCCGCCACCATTATCTGATGATATCCCGCGAAGCAATCCACAAACGAGTACATTTCGTACTGGGCTGTGTTATCCACCAGGATGTGTATGAAAGGCACCGGGAAGTTATCCTTGAGACTGGCCTTGTTTAGATCTCTGTAGTCTACACATACCCTCACCTTTCCTCCAGGCTTAGCCACTGGGACTACATTGGACAGCCATTCCGGGTAAGTGGACACCATAATGATTCTCGCCCTGAACTGCTTGATGATCTCTTCCTTTACTTTTAAGCTCCACTCCGGTTTCAACTTTCTTAATTTTTGTTTGACAGGCCTGAAACCCTCCTTGATGGGTAATCGGTGTACCACAATGTCGGTGGACAATCCGATCATATCCTCATGAGACCAGGCAAAGACATCCTCATATTGTTTTAGCAACTCAGTCATTTCGGCTTTTTGGCTGGGGGTAAGATCCGTCCCTATCTTGAGTTCTTTTGGTTTGTCAGGGGTTCCAATATCAATGGTGACGGTTTGGTCCAAGTTGGGTTTGGGTTTATCCTCGACCCATCCTTTGATCTCGTCAGGGGCGTCGTCGTAATCTGTCTCGTCTTGTTCAATGCCCATTAAATCGAAATCCAGCTCAATGTCAAAATCATAATCATCATTCAAATTTGAAAGACCATTTGTTAGGCAAGGATTATTCAAATTGGTACACCTGACATGAAACAAAATACTTGTCATATATGAATCATTTTTCACGACGATCGCATTTTCAAAATAACACGAAGAAACGACATAATTATGCAGAAATAAAACAACAACAAAAATAAACTTCTTCATTCCCCCATCCCCTGGGGTCTACCACCCTGACGTCGGGTTTTACCCTTGTTTGGATATTACTGGTTTCATGGTCCAGTTGTTGACGGTCAGGTCAGATGAAATGCGCTGGATAAAAGGGGGCCTCACATCGGACACTTCCCCGATGGTTACGAATACGTCGCCTGAGTCCTCCTTCCTATCCTCTCCAGGAATAATCAGCCCTGCCCAATCGATGACAGGCACAACTTGTTGGGCCTCCAGTGGTGTGATAATATTTGTCCCCTCCCTACTGCTTGTTGATTGTCCGGGGATATAACACTTGGTTTCAAACTCTTTTGCGACCTCCTGCAGGAAACTTTCCCTCCGGGCCGACTCATTACGTGCGGGGGTTAACTCTTCATTCCCTGCCCCAATCACAGGCTCGCTGATCCCCTGTTCATTGCCGACTTTGGTCACTGGACTGCCAGCTAGTCGAATCGGAGTCGCACCCCGACGGTGTCTCCGTGCTACGCCCTCATGGTATCCCAACCCTGCTTTGCCTATCTGCTGTGGTAGGTGGATGGGCTCGGTGATTCCCTGACTGCTTCTCCCTAGTCCCTGTCCAGGCTGGAAGTTCATTTTTATCATTTCCTTTGCCACAAAGGTGAGTTCTGGAGAGATCCTAGGTTTCATGGCTGGAGCCCCCAGGTATCTGGATTGGGGAGTGCTAATTTCCAGTGCTTGAAAGCTGGCGGGTGTCGCCGACTCATCCACATTGATCACTGGTAGGCCGCTCCTAGGAGGAGAAGGGTCATCACATTCGGCCGAGATTGTTACCAGATTCCCATTGATGATTAGCTTGATTTGTTGGTGGAGTGTGGAAGGAACTGCCCCGGCCATATGTATCCATGGCCTTCCCAGTAATAGGTTATAACTGGCCGCGATGTCCAGGATCTGGAAAGATATGTCAAAAGTACAGGGTCCTATCTCTCCAATTGTATCCCTCCGGGAACCATCGAAAGCTCGCACCACCACATGACTGGCTCGTAGGCGCTTGAGGTTGATGTTCATCTTCTGCAAGGTACTGAGGGGACAGATATTCAATGTCGATCCTCTATCAATCAGCACCCCATTCATTATATAGCCTGAGGAGATCACCGCAATATGTAGCGGTTTCCGGTGTCCCCTTCCCTCGTTGGGTATGTCCTTATCCGTAAAGGATATTACATCGTTCTCCAATAGGTGGCCCACCAGCTAGCCGAAACCTTCCTCACTAATTTCCTTGGGCACGTATGCCTCCTCCAGAACCTTTGTCAGGGTTTTGCAATGCTCACTGGATGACAACACCAAGTCCATGACTGAAGTTAGGGCTGACTCCTCATTTAAAATCTGGATCCCCCTTGTTTCCGGGTGATCCATCCTTTTCAAGAATTCTATGGCCCTTTCCTCGGAAATCTCTTCATCTTTTCTCTTTTGGCTCTCAAGGACTCGCCCGGGAAGATATAAGGGGTTCCCCTTTGTCGTCACAGAAGCACAACTGGCCGCTTCCTCTGGCATTCCCCCATAATTCCAGGGTACAGTCTTTAGACTAATGATAGGGATTTGCGGCCTTGCCGCAAGGATGATGGGCCTCGGAGCCGTCAACTTGACAGGTCCCTCCGTGCTATTCGTACTTACCCCTGTCACCCTGATGGGCGTTCCCCGTGCACTCCCATGATCATGTATCACGTTGATCATTTCCTCAATTTTCTGCACATAGTTCAACCTTGGCGGCCCCCCAGCCTCACTCGCCTCCGTCGCATTGACCCCCCCTCCATCATGTCTTGGCAGGGGATTTGCCTTAACATTCGGGGAGTCTGGTTGTTCCACCACAATTTCCCCATTGTCGATCATGTTCTGAATTATATGTTTCAACGTCCAACAATCTTGCGTATCATGACCCGGGGAACCCGAGTGGTAGGCGCATCGTTTGCTTGGGTCAAATCTCCTTCCCTTCGGGTCACTTGGGGGAGCCAAATTGATTATCTTCTTTTGGGCCATCAATACCGCCAAAATCCGCTCGAGAGGCTCCCCGAGTGGGGTGAATACTCGATTTTGCAAGGCCTCAAATCTCCTTCGCCCCTCCGCCCTCTGATCAGCGAAGTTATGCTGTCGGGATGGACCCACTCTATGCACCTGTACTGGGAGATGGTTTTCTGCCTTTCTGGAGGACCCCTGAAGGATGAGGGAAACATCCTCCTCCTTTTTCTTTTGCGGCCTGCGGGAAGTACTGCCATAATTCCCACTTTGGATTTGTTCCGCAGCCGTTTCAAGAGCTGTGAGGTCCCGGATTTTGCCAGATTTCAACCCCATGTCCACCATTTCTCCGTGTTTTATCATTTCAGCAAAAGGTCTCCCAATCCCCGAGATCACTCGCTCGTAGTAGGGTGTTTCCTGTATATCCACGAAGGTCATTACCATCTCTGACTCACTCATTGGAGGATTTACTTGTGCGGCCATACCCCTCCATCGTTGGGCATAGTCCCTGAAGGTTTCCCTTGGTTGTTTCTTGATTTTTGTCATTTGATATCTATCCGGGGCCATCTGCGCCTGAAAGCTATACTGGGTCAAGAAGGTATGGGCCAGCTCCTCCCAATTATGAATCCGGGCATTATCGAGATGGGCATACCAGATCCTTGCTTCCCCCGTCAAGCTTTTCTGGAATAATTGCATTCTTAGTCCTTCGTCTTCCGCATAGGACCCCAGTTCTCCAATATATATTTTCAGGTGAGTGTAAGGATCTCCCTTCCCATTGTATTTCTTGAACTCAGGGATCTTAAATTTCTCTGGATATCTGGTCCCTGGGAAGACACATAGATCTGAATAGTTCACTCTTCCCAAGGAACCTATGCCTTTCATGGATTGGAGGGTCTCTTCCATTTGTTTCATTTTTCTTCGAAGATCATCGGTGTCTCCCTCCTCTGGAATGGTGATGACTGTCTTGCTTGAGGTAGGCACGACCTTGGGGATGACTGGCTCACCCTTAGGCTGGGGTTGATCATCCCTTGCATCATTCTTAGAAGGACCCTGGTTACCCCCTGGTGGTGGGAAATTAGTCGGACCATTGTTTGTTTGATCTTGTCTCAATAGAAATTGTTCCCTCATCATTGTGGCCATTTCTAACATCTGCTTCTTAAAGTCATCAAACTCCTCCCGAGATATGGAACTATGATTGGAAGGATCAGCCATTTCAGATGTTGATTCCTGGGCCCTTTTAGACTGCGAACGGGTTTGAGGAGCAATCCTACAGGGACAATAGTTCGAAGTTTAGTCCTGGGTAATGAAAGGATATGGATGCATGCTAAAGCTGAAAATTTTTGTGATTTGGGTTTTTTAATCTTTCCCTGTAAAACAGAAAGTTAGTAGTCCTTTAATGTAAATAATAAATGCTACACATGACTTTATTTTGCTTCCCCAGCTGTTCCCTGCAAAACATGGAGGTTAGTATTCTCTTTTGACAACAGGGGAGGCATATATATGAATGGGATCATGACATTTCATACGCTTGAACGTAAAAAAGGCATGAAGAGACTTTTCCTGCGTTGGGTTTATCAGAGGCTGACCTATCCTAGGATTACTCTCACGGGCTTTTCGGCAATGAAGGTCCCCAAATCTTCGCAATCTACTCGTCTGAGTCCTTTCGATTGGAGCGGATTTGGGTGGTGCGTTTCCTGAGCCATCTCCGGGGAGCAGCCCCTTCGAGTCCAGTAATAAGCAACCGACAGGTTCGCCTCAGGAGGAGGTACACTCTCCACATACATTCACATTCATCGACCTCACCGTATGCAAATGATTACTTTAAAGTAAAGCCATTCCCATTCAACCATTCATTCATTTGGAAGACAACACATATTCATATCACAACAAGTAAAACAGTTCAAAATATCGCACACAAATACATATTCATGAATTTTTTTTTAAAGGATAGGATAGCATCAAGATTAAAACGCGGCTTAAGCCCTCTAATCTCCCCAGCAGAGTCGCCAGCTGTCGACGCCGGGTTTCGCGCCTCTGATGCGATTGTTTGTCCTTTTCCGATTTTGGCCTTTTGATTAGGTGATTTTGGGGAACAGGGTCGGCTTGAATGTCGACGGGGTTTTGAAAGATCGTTTTTTATGATGAGTCAATTAACCAGAGTCGCCAGTTGGTATATTTGAAATGGATGTACCAACTCATCCGAGTTTTCGTTTTTTTATAAATCGCTGGCTCATATGTGACTCCGAATTAATTGGTCTGCGAACCGAGATTCATAGAGTTCGGGGGCTTGCTTAAGCGAGGGGAAGGTGTTAGGCACCCCCCGACTTCCGTGAAACACGGTTACCGCAATCTCGATTCTTTCCTATCCTTTAATTCATAAAATGTGTATATGTGTGCGTGTGTGTGTGTGTGCCTATGTGAATGTTGTGATGAGTTTTATATAAAAAAAGATTTCTTTTTGGTGTTTTCTGAAAGAGATGTGTTTTATTTTGAGAATGCTTTAGAACGTCGATTCCGCTTGTACGAGAGAGCTCCTTTGTTGGTGAGAAAGATTTGATTTTACTTATCAAAACTATGAGATTTTTATTAGGTGTTGTTTTGGCAAAACATGAATTTGCTAAACCTTAGCCAAAATAGGAATCGAGATTTATACGTTGCTTTCATAAATGATGAGCAATTTCTAAGATCTCTTTCGCCCTATGTATCAAGGTTTAATAAAACGTTTATTTCCTTTTATAAAACCATTTTTCGTGACATTTGGAAATAATTTCTTTTCAGCTTTCTCGTAAAATAGGAATCGACTTTCATTAGCACTTTCAATTTTTTTAGCCTCGTGATGTTAATATCCTATTTTGATTGATTTTAGAAAAATCTTTATTGTTTTGGTTTTGAAATCTTTTGTTTGATGTTACAAATCAAGTTTAAACATCAAAACGCGTAGGGGGCTATTCATGGGCATGTAAGCCATCAAAATACCCCGAATGCCAACAATCACATATTCCACTAATACGGGGCCTTAAACCCGATTCTCGTCTTAGCGTCGTTTTAAGGCCCGACGGTTACATGTTACAAACGAGCATCTTGAATCTATCACATACATTAAAACGTCCATCATCGGACTTGGACCACGGGGTCGCCTTCCTAGGCTCACACGAGATTAATACATGCCCACAAAATGAATACTACATAACTAACCAATCCGAATTTATCTAATACACCATAACATCCGGAAATGACAATCTAAATAAATTACACCCAATGAATCACCATAAACTAGCTAGAAACTTCATCAATTGGATATCCTCGGGTTATTAGGAAGAATTTTGTTCCGATGGAACCTTCACTAATAATCCCTAATCCATGATTGTTCAAAAAGATCATGAAAACTACATCTAATCTAACCAAATAATATGATATAAATTACTATAACAAAAGGAATTTTTACCTTGCAAAATGATCTCAAATGGAGATGAACTTGTATACTTGAATAAGATAAGAAATATATTTGATACAATCAAAATCAAAGGAGTAGAAATCCTCTCTTTTTTTCTCTCTTTTCTTTCTATTTGGTTGCAAAATCTAGCTATTTTCTCTCAATTTCCGTGCTTGGCAACTTGCTGAATTCTTCTTCCTCCCAAAATTTTCTGCTGCCCTCTTCTGCAGGAGGAAATGAGCTGAAATAGGCTGGCCAGAGCCAGCCGCAGATCATCTGCGGCTGGCCGCAGATCAATCTGCGGCTGGCTGGCCCACCTCCCATCGCACTCAGCTGATAGTGCTGATTTCCTGGTTTCCGTGCTGGCGCACTCACTTGGCCGCAGATCAATCCGCGGCTGGCTGGCTTGACTTTCTCAATTTTCGTGCTACGCCTCGATTTTCGTGCCGTGACGCTGGTTTTCGCTGACAAGCTCGTATTTTACAGTCCGGGAATCATTGGGAGGCGTGCCACACCTTCCGGGAATGCCAAATTCGGATAGCCTTGCTGTCACGTCGATTTCGGTTGCAAATTGTCATGGTGGCGTTGAGCGTCCGTACTTTTTCCATCTTTTGCTCTCGCAGGCCGGTCCATTTGACGAATTTGCCCTCCTGTCAAGGTTAGTATACGAAGTGCAAAATTTGGGTGTCTACACCCAACATGTCAATGTATGTCATCACATGACAACATATATCATTTTTCAAAATTTTACTTCAAATAAAATTATAAAATCCATTTTCACAATTTCTTTAACAATACGTTGTTTTCGTTTTTAACGTAACTTCTTCGTTACATGACTCTTGTTATTTATTCTTATATCAAATTAAACCTTACTTAGTGTACTACAACCTCATCTAGGTCTTAAAGTCAGACCCTTAACCATTTAAAACAGATTCCGAAATTTTATCAACTAGTCTAGAAAATTTTATTTTTTGGACAACTTTAATAAATAATTTATTTCGAACATGATCCGTTCCATAAAATGGCTCAATCTCACGTATCCAGCTAGAAAACTTCAATATCTACAATTTTACAGTTTTAAGTTTATTCAAATTCCAAACACACGAGGCTGCACATCTCAAGGAATGACTAAATTAAAACTGTTTCGCGTGAAAACTGGCTGACAGACCCTAACTCGCTTAAACAGTCATAACTTCTTCGTTTTTTATAATTTTTGGGTGATTCCAGCGGCCACGCGAAGCTAACTTCCGTATCTACAACTTTATCCTACTGAAATTTTTCTAATTCCCAACACATCAATACAGGAATCGCACGTAAGGAGGCTGACTCCGAATTTCGCTGGACAGTTTTGCCTATTACTTAGATTGGTCATAACTTTTTGCTCCGAAGTCGGAATTAGTCCGTTCTGGAGTCTATGGAAAGCTTACTCAGTGTACAATAACATACCAAAAGTCCAGAATTTTTAGAGCAATCTAGCTAGCCGCTAATTTTCTAATTTTGGGCAACAGCTCCCTCGTTCTTCTCTCCTCTCCGTTTAATTTTCATATTTTGAGTTTTACACAACCAAATCAAACGATTTCAAGTTCTATGAACTCGTAACTCATAATATTATAACATATTAAATCTATACAATTTTTCATCCATACCCACTAAGCGGATCTAAGGATCAAAGAGGAAAGTGACGGTTTGGAGTTTTAAGAAATTATTTCTTAGATCCAAGCTTAATAACCAATAAAATCGCTAGATCTAACCATGAATCATCACAGATCATGTAGATCTATCATTATAAAGTATAATAACACTAACCCAAAGCTAGATCTAAGCTTAATCATAAGAAAAATGGATAGAGTTTTGAGTTTTACCTTTTTGGATTTCATTTCCTTTTCTTTCTCTTTCCTTCCATGGATCTTCCATGGCTTCCTATGTTTTCTTCTTCCTTCATGGTAGCCAAGCCTTCTCTCTTTTCTTCTCTCTCTATTTTTCTAGCTATATAGCTTAAGGAAAAGAAATGGAAATGAATGAAATGAAATTGTCAAGCCCTGGGTTAATCAACCAAGCTTCTCTCTCCTCTTGCAATTATGCTTGCAATAACATTACATACATAATGTATATCTATTCTTTTCTCCCACCACTTAACCAAAGCTAGGTAACCAAAGGTGGTTAAATAAACTAGGGGACAAGGCATTAATTAAAGTAGATGGGATAAGACATTTGGGGCTACTTTGTAAGAGGTGAGAGGCTAGCTATAGCCCTCTCTTGGCCCAAGATGGGCGGTTTCCCCATGCTCCATTTCCCCACACTTTTGTTTTTATTATTCATTTAATTTATATATAAGTATACTTGCAATAATATTACATACACATATGTGTATCTATATAATCCCTCCACCATTTAACTTAGTTGTAGTTAACTTTCTAACATTTACCTCAAGGTCAAAATTCAATCAACCTTAGTTAGTTATCAACTTATTCTCCTTCTCCCAACAATTAACCAAGGTATGGTTAATTCTCTACAAACATGTAATCCCATGGTTACTTACTAATTCCATGTTGGTTAATTATTCCCTTATAAGAATTAACCTAGAGTGAATTCACTAACTCCACCTTAGTTAAGTCTCATCTATCATGTATACATACAATTATATATTTATATACATTTTGCTAGCAACTAACCAATGCATGGTTAAAGCTTTAACTTAGTTACCACCTAGGGATACTCAATTAAACCATCTATTGTTAATTCTCATCATCACATGCATTCATCTAGCATTTAACCAATGTTTGTTCAATGCCCTCTCTTGTTTACCAACTAGGATTATTCAATTAACCTTACATTGGTTAATTCTCTACAACCTTTCATTTCTCCAACACAAGCTACCAACCTAGCCCATCATAGCTCTCTTACACTACTTACACACATCACCAACTTGTCACTTTCATTCCCTTTTTGCTCCTACCAATGCAACTTTGAATAAAACAAAAGCAAAAGTCTACCCACTTGTTTTAATTTTTTTTTTCCTTTTCTTTTAATAAGAATACTTGCACAATTATATATGTGTATAAATATACTAATGCATATATATATAAATACACCAATACATACTCTTCTCTCTCTTTGTTATCTAAACCTTTCACCCTTCCATTTCTTTGGGCTTCTTTAACTCAAGGTTGGTTAAAATATGGTCAACCTAGTTTACTCATCCTTTGGCTAATTTGTTGGGTTACTCATAAAACCCTAACACATTAAATTCTTATGAAGCTTGGCTTATAATAAATCCCTCTTAGACTATAAATTATCATACATATGGGCTTATATTTAAATTACCCACTTCACATCTAGGCAATCCCATATTGGGCTACCATAATTAATCCTCTTATTCAAATTCCCTACATTAATCACACTAGTTAATTACCTAATGATGATCACCCTTCTCGTTTGCCAATCAAGGCCAACATTCAAGCTATGTTAATTCATAACATAGTTTTATCTTGTTTCTCATTAATTAACCTAATTAATTATTTATCTAGGCTTGGATCATTTTCATCCTACCCTTAATCCTACACTTTCTATTTATGAAAGGTCTCTAACCTCTTCTTATTGGTGGACATCTATACACCACAACTTTCCTTTTATAGAGAATTCTCAAACTTTCCATTTATGGAAAGTTTCTCCTCTCGTATTTTTGAATAGTAAATACGCTCTTATACTCCATATAAACGCTATTCGGGAATGTGAAAATTCGAAAAGAACGAAGAAGCGTTTCTCGCGTGAATAGTGTTTCCCGCGTTATTTTCTAAGAAAATATTTTTTCTCTACGATTCATTAATGCTTATATCGTATCACATAACACATTGATTAGATCGCAGAAATCCATCTTCATTGATCACTTAAAATTATAATACACAAATATGTCATTGCTTCTTTAAACTTTCTACTTATGGAAAGTTTCTAGGGTAGCTTCTCTAACCCCATCTAGCTTATACATGTTTGTATACCCATATATCTCTGTATACTACCTTATCAATTCTAGGGTTTCAATCCCTTACATATCATTTTACACATTTAATTTCTAACACAAAGATTAGGTTAAAGTGTTTAATCATCTCTACACAATTATCTTCTTCAAAACTAGGTTTTAAACTCAACCCTTATAAGGATTCCATCATCAGAACCACTACTACCGAAACGCTCAAGTTCGGTTAACTTCTAAACTCTTATGACATTTATTTCATCGCATAATCTTATTGAATACGTCCTCAATTCATATAAGTTCTTTCAAAACCAAAGAAAATATTGAGTCATTTCTCTACACATTTCTCTGTTAATAATCTAGGTTTTGACTTTAACCTTTATTCAATATTTGAGACCTTATTTACAAGTCTCATAACTATCCAGGATATTACATCCACCACCAAACTCAGAATTGGTTTTGGTTTGTGCTATGGATCTACTCAAGCTATAAAGCTAGTTCAAGAGAGTACAACTCTGATACCACTTGTTATTCCCAAAGGCACACATAGAGATCTAGAAAGGGGACTGAATAGATTTTTTAAATTTTCTTTTTAAAGATAGATTACCAAATTAGTTGAGCAAGTTAATTGATTGAGTTAAACATAGCAGAATGTTTTGAAAACCCCTTCGAAGATTAAGTAAGAAACCACAGTTATAAATTTAGTGCATATAGCAGAAATAAGTTACAAAAGCAAAACGTAAAGTGACTGAAACTAAATTGCAGAAAATAAATAACACAAGGATTTTTGAGATGTTCAGAGCACAAAAGTCTCATAGTCCTCTCTTTTACTCCACAAGTAGAGATATTTCACTAAGTAGGGGTAATCACAATAATTCAGTTCACACAAAACTATTACAGCATTAATTCACTAAGAATCTTCAAGTCACACAAACTTAGAATTACAACAGATCACTAAGATCTAATCACTAATAAATATGTTGATTTGAGGTGCTGCTAAGTAGCATTCTTAGATCTTCTTCGATTGTCTTAGCAGCAGTTAGAGTTCTTCAGAATCATAGAGTAGAGCTTTCAAAAACTTAGAGTTTTAGTACTTTAATCGTTCAATTTTTCGTTAGTTGCAATGGTTGAGGATGTAGACCTTTTGTAGAGCTTCTTAAAAATTGCCTGTTAGAATGTTACCGTAGCTCCATTCTGTTTTGGACACTAGTCAATACCCAATTATTTGACTTTGAATCCTTGTCTGCTAGGATCACCTCAAGTCATTTTCTTTAGCACTGAGAACAGTACAGTTACAAACACGTGTCCTTGCAAATGTAGTTGTTGCTTCCAAAACTTATCCTTATCACAAACACATATGAATATCATTTTTGAGGGTCGTGTATTTAAGGTTGATGACCCTTATCATAACCTGCCACTAACTTGTTAGTAGTACGTATTCTACGATTTTGGCTCAGGTAAAGTAAATTCATAGAGTTACTTCTCAAATAGTAAAGTGGTTTGCTCTGTTATAATAGCTCTACGAATTTGAATGGCTCTGTAATTCTAGCTCTACGAATTGGTTTATACTTTACGTTCTTTAGCCGTCTTCAGTTTACTCTGTTATCTTAGAGTAATGTTGCCTTTTAGCTCTCCGATCGTCTTTTGGCCAGGGACATCTCGGCTATCACAAGAACATACTCTACAATTTGGATCAATCTAAGAACTTTGATCCCTAACTAAGTCCTTTTACATATTTCATTTGATTTGACAATGGGTTTGAGTCAGTGATTGGAAAACTTCCTTTTCTCGATCTTGATTCGCGTAGAAATTCTGAAATTCTCAAGAACTTTACAAAACATACTTGTTATTACAAATATACAATAATTTTAGGTCATCATCAAATCAAATAAGGGTTCACCTAAATGCAAGTACTAATAAAATGTTCTAAATTTTGCGAGTGGTTAGAGAAGTAAAGCAATTTATTTGTAAATGTTTGTTAGGAATCTTTTACTGCTGATGCTCCTTTAAATACATGGTGGGTTGACACCGGTGAAACTATCCATATAACTAATTCATTGCAAGGATTCCTTTCCGTGAAGCAGCTAAATAAAGAGGACCGTCATTTGCTAGTAGGAAATGGAGAGAAAGCTCAAGTTGAAGCCATAAGAACTCTTCGACTTGTTTTGGAGAGTGGTTTTAATTTGGATTTAGTTGATATTGTTTATATTCCCATTATTACTAGAAACCTTATTTCTGTTTCTAAATTAGACGCTTATGGATATTCGTTTAAATTTGAGAATAAAGGTTTTTCTCTCCTTCTTTACTTTAAGGTTGTTGGTTCTCGTTTGTTAGGGGGAAGACTCTATAAATTATGTTTGGATGCTTCTTTTACTGAACCCTAATTTCAATGAATGTGAACAATATAGTTGCAAATATTTCTAGTAAGAAAAACAAAAGGATGAAAGTTCCTCCAAATTATGGTATGAATAACTTGACCACATATCACGAGGAAGAATGGAATGCCTCATCAAAGAAGGGGTTCTTCATCCTTTAGATTTCTCAGATTTTGACACATATATTAAATGTATAACGAAAATTTTATAAAAGAAAACAAACACGGAGTAACCTGTAGTACTGGACTTTTGCAAATAATCCACATTAACATTTGTGGACCATTTACTCCAGGCATAAGTGGTCATAAGTATTTCATTACATTTAGAAAATTGATATTTTCAGGAACAATTGATATTTCCGCAAGTGTGGGGCCTATTTTTAACCAAATCAGCATTTGATACAATAAAATAACAAGATAAATATTATTATTTCCAATTTACTCCCTCTTCCTCTTTCTCAGTTTCTCTTTCTCGCCATCCAACATTCTCTCTCATCTCTGCACTAGCATCATCTAGAAAATAATTTTGTTCATACATGTATCTTATAGTCTATAAAAAGAGAAAAGTAGAAACTTATACCATGGATTTTTAGAGACATTTACTTATAAAAAAAATCAATTCACACCCTCACCAATCTTGATTTATTAGAAAAAGCATGCCCTCCTTTTCCCAGTCAGTTGGTCTCGACGATTTGCTCAAACATTAAGTTCCTATTGCAGATCGAATACATAAACAAGTCCTCCTCGATCTCTTACCGCCTTGGTGCATCTTGTGAAAGACCTTGTTCAAAGTTGGGAATTGGCCCAATTGGGGTAAAATTGAAGAACCCAATTGTTAACGCCAAAATTCGTCCACGCACTCAATCACCAAACTGCGCGTCCAATCCTGCACAGAAACGAAACCACACTCAAAGAGCTGATGGCTTTTGCCGTCGGAGGATAGCTCCAGTGTGAGAATAAGTACAGGCTAAATAAGGTTTAACAATGGAGGCTTAATGCTTTAGTGCTGAAAAAGATGATTACCTGTGAATTAAGGTTTAACCTTGTATTTATAGTGATCACACCATCAACCGTATGCCCGTCCCCATATGGAAATAGAACTCCTCATTAGATTAGATACTTAAATGGGATTAAACTCAATCTCCTTAAAGGAAGAAAGTCGAATTATATCCTGACACTTTCCTTAGGAGTTGAAAATTAAATACAGTTAGGAATCCTAGATTCCTCAATATTCTCCCATTGCCCAAACAGAATCCTACATAGGAACATTCCTCCAGGTGGACTATGGCCCACCGCATCTATCGGGCCCAAATAAACACACCCCAACATTCCCCCCAGTCTTTCATTACAATGGGATATTTAATGGAAGAGTTCATCATAAAAGTTCAATAATTAAATGAAAACACGGGGCCAAAAATCCGATCCTACGATTACGTATTCAACACACATTGTCAGGCCCCACCATCATTAAATAACCCACTAACACACCGTTTTTGGAAAGCCAGACCCCACCATCATTAAATAACCCACTAACACACTGTTTTTGGAAAGCCGCGCGGAACCCCAATACTCAAACAATTCAAAACCCCTTCTCCTCCAAAATCAACCGCCATATTCTAGATCTGATATTAATCTCACTCGAACTTCATCTGCAACCCTCTCCCAACTGCAACCTTCATTTTCTCCGACAAAACCAACCTCCGATCATCCCATTCGACTCATCCATTAATGACTGCCACAAACAACCCAACATCCACCGTTTCATCCTCACCTGAAATCTCCATTTCTTTCGCCCCAACACCGGCTATAGTTAATCGTACCATCGCCACCGCCATCTCTATCGAATCTACCATCGTCACCACCACAGCTTCACCAACCCCTCGACCATTAGGTACATCCAAAGCTAAAATCGACAATCTGAAAATGCTAAAGGAGTACTCAAATGAGGAATCCTTCGCCCACATCAACACCGTTTCTATAATCTCCCCCCAAGACCTCATCGGGATACGAGAACAGTACCGTATTCTGGCGACCTACGAGATCCGAGCCCCCTTCACATCAAACGAATGTACCATCGCCCTAATGGGTGGACCGCCATCTCCCTTAATGCCCTCAGATATGGGGTTCGCTTCCCCCTTCACGCTTTCATAATCAGCCTCCTTGGATTCATTAGAGTCGGCTTCGCCCAACTCGTGTTGAACTCTTATATCTACATCATCGCCTTTTGTCATGATCTCAACATCGATCCCTCCATCGACCTTTTCTTCTCCTTATTCTCCATGAGCCAATCTAGAGAATCTGGATTCCATAAAATAAATAAACAACAAAGCAAACAAATCATAAAATGCCTACTGATGAAGACTCCTTCCAACAACAAAGGATGGCACTCACAGTGGTTCTTCATCCAAGGCCTTAGCACCAGAAAAATTCCTAACTGGGTCAAAGCTTCTCGACCTAACATCACCATCGAGGAACTACCTCAAACCCGCCTTGAGGAACTAGTGAAAATCATCGAAAAGCTTCCGATGAAAGAGTAGGACCTGGAACTTTTGAATGACCAAACTTGGTTTGTATAACCACAAATGTAAGTTCTGAACCATTTCTTTTATTAATCCAAAATTAATTTAGCAATCTTCTATACTGACCCAAATCTCCTATCCTCACAGTGTCTCTTATCAAGCCGACCCCAATCGCCAACATTAGCCGATCACCCTCCAAACACCCTGACGAGACAAACCTTCCAGCAAGATCAACCGACCCCCCCTTAATCCAACCTATCTCCGCCATCCCGATGTCACAACCTCCCACATTCTCCATAATCCCCACACTTGGCTTTACACAAAAAAGTTTTCTTGATATGCCTACTTCTGAAAGAGGCAAAGTCGCCTAAATAAAGAGAAGGCGTCTAGTGAAAACTGCCGATCAAAACCTCCCACCCAAAGTACCTAAAAACATTACAACCGACCATCCAACCACCGAACCTCCAAAATCACCGAACCAATCCATTGACCCACCTCCATCCTCCAAATCCCGTTCGACAGAAAACACTAAACCGAACCCAATACAATCAGAAAAAGAAAAGAAATTAAAGATCCTTCATCCGAAACCCCAGCCAAGAAACATCATACTGAATCCTCCACTGACCATCAATCGCCACCACCTCTTCAACATTCTTCTTCAATTCTTAGTCGCACCGAAGAGTCCCCTTCTTCAGCAACGCTATAGCCCGAAAAAGCTGAAGACTTCCCAATTAATCTCTTTGAGCACTTTGTCCTCCCTAGAGATGATGAAAGGTTCGAAGAAGCAAGTTTTCCATACCTCATAAAATATAATGCCTTACATCAAAGTCGGGTAAATATTTCTAACTTAACCCTACCTCCGAACTTACATAATAACTTTATCATTTAACTTTCCTTTCGTTTAATATCAGGCCACTACCGTTACTGGCTGAATGCTGCGTCGACTTTCCCAAGCTGACGAGAGAGAAAGAGCATTGGAAGCCAAAATCGAATGTCTTGAACTTGTGGTTCGGACTGCAATGGCGAGCACCGAAACAGAAAAAAGCTTACACGCCAATACCGCCTTCCACTGTAGAAAGTTTCAAACCGAACTAGAAATAGTCAAAAAAGGAAGTCTCCGAAGGCGAGAAACGGCGAAGAGCAATCCTAGATAACCATGAAACCTGAAGAAAGAATGCAGCGCACTGAAAGATGAAAACAGGGCTTTGTGTGCAAAACTCGAGCCTATGGAGGTAAAGCTCAGAATGTCCACTGAGGCTCATAATTCCTTGGAAAAGGCATTTAACAGCTATAAGGCATTAGGTCCCCCGTTGACCAAAGAGCTTAAACAATAAATTTGCCAAGAGTACCGAAAGTCCCCTGAGCTGATGCAAGAGGTGATACAGCAGTTTAACGACAACTACCAGTGTACTCGGGACAAGGACAAAGAAAAGATGTGGAAAGTTCATCTTAATGCAGACCTCTTGGACTCTTCGGACGACGAAATCGAAGCCTGAAGCAAATTCCCTTCGCCACAACAATATTTTTGTAATAGCTTATTTTATAGTCAATTTATCCATGTACATATATCCAACATCAATGAAAATCATATTATGAGCAAAATTGAAATGTTATTTCATTAAATACCAATATAAAATTACAGAGTCATAAGAAACTACTTAACATGCACTACTGATAATACTTTCTAAGTCTCCTAGCATGCCAAGTGTTTTTGACTTCTGTCTCATCCATTGCTCGAAGCCGATAAGTACCTGGCTTCGGCACTTTAATGACCTCATAGGGTCCTTCCCAGTTGGGCATTAGCTTTCCGAGGCATGGGGCATCGACGCCTCCACCTCTCAGAGGACTAGATCTCCAACTTCAAATCTCCTCAGCCTAACCCCTTTATTATAGTGCTTGGTCGTTCTCCTCTGGTAGACTGCAAGCCTTACCAAGGCCGACTCCCGAACCTCCTCTAACAAATTAAGATTGAGGCGAAGGCCTTCATCATTATACAGCTCCCTAAACTGACTGACCCATAGCGAAGGAGACCCAATCTCGACTGGAACAAGAAAATCGATCCCGTAGGCTAGTCTGAACGGCGAATCGCCTGTCGTGGTCTGAGGAGTGGTCTGATATGCCTATAAAACACTGAGCAGCTCTTCGGGCGATCATCCCTTAGCTTCATCTAACCTCTTTTTAATTCCATTGAGTAAAGTCCGATTAGTGACTTCTACTTGACCATTAGACTGAGGATGAGAAACCGAAGTCTTTCTATATTGGATGCCCAAATCCTTCAGGAACTCTTCGAACTTCGATCCCACAAACTGTTTACCATTGTCCGACACCACAACCATAGGGATTCTGAAGCGAAATACAATGAACTCCTTGAGAAACTTGAGACATTCTTGCTCTGTGATCGTCCGAAGTGGCTTGGCTTCCACCCACTTTGTCATGTAATCAATAGCCACTACCGCAAAACTGACCTGCCCTTTCGCCTTCGGCAGTGGCCCCAAAATATCAATTCCCCATACTGCAAATGGGATCGGGGACAAGACCGAGAACAACTCTTCGGGCGGCTGATGAGGAATAAGATTGTTCAACTGACACTTTGGGCATTTCTGAACATATTCTTTAGCTTCCTTAAAGATAGTAGGCCAGTAAAATCCCTGCCGAAGCACCTTATACGTCAAAGCCTTAGCTCCCATGTGATTTCCATAAATTCCTTCATGAACTTCCTAAAGTATGTACTCTGCTTCGAACGGGACCAAACACTTCAGCAAAGGCGAAGAATATGCATGCCTATATAAATCACCATCGATCAATACAAAGTTTGAGCCCTTGTACTTTATCTTCTTCGCTAATATTCAATCCGAAGGTAACTCGCCATCGGCCAGGTAGCTTATGTATGGCATCATCCAACAGTCTAAGCATTCCACCACCAACACCTCTAATCCCTAAACACTTGGGAATTCTAGAACCTCCAAATACACTGACCCACTGAAATAACTTGTATCCGAAGCAGCTAACTTGGATAATGCATCAGCAATGGTATTATTAGACCGATCAACCCCTTAAAAGATATAGGAACTAAAATAATGGAGTTGATCCTTTACTTCGGCCAGATATTTGGTCATCCGTGCCCCCCGAGCTTCATACTCCCCTGATATCTACTTGACTACCAGTTGAGAGTCGCTGAAAACGATTAGCCTCTGCACTTCTAAATTCCTTGTCAACCGTAGCCCAGCCAAAATTACTTCATACTCAGCCTCGTTGTTGGTCACCCTAAATCTGAAGCGGATAGCCTACTACACTTTGAATCCTTCTGGGCTCGTCAGAATCACCCTTGCACCGCTAATATCTGAAGTCGAAGACCCATCCACATACAGCGTCCATGAAGTCTGAACCGACTGAACCTCCGAGATCGACCCAACCATCTTTTCTACCTGATCCACGGAGTCGGGTTTAGAGAAAGAACATTATACCACAAAGTCGACCAATGCCTGACCCTTAATCGCTGTCCGAGGATCGTACTCCAGCATGAACTGGCTTCTTGGTAGGGTCTACATTCAGTTTGTGCACAGCCACTTTCTCGTCAATCCCTGGCATGTCGCTGGGCTCTCATGCGAAGATATCCGCGTATACCCAAAGTAGCTTGATCAATCCCATTCTAAAGGGCTCCTACAGACCCGAACCAATCTTTATTGTCTTATCCTTCTTCCCCGAGATCAGCTCAATGTCTTCGGTTTCTTCGGTTGGTAAAGGGAGGGGTTCTGTGCTTCCTTCGGTAAACGGTTCAACCTCAATTTCCATTGTTTGCCTCTGTTTGCACCTCCCAACAGCCGAAGATATCAATGAATTCATGTAGCACCTCCGAGCCATATCTAGATCACCCTTAACTTCGCCAACTTCGTTCGACGTAGAGAACTTCATCTTAAAATGAAGAATAGAGGTCACCGCCTATAACACCATCAATGTCGGTCATCCCAGAATAGCATTGTAAGCAGAATCGGTATGCACGACAAAAAACCTGATATTGACCTCCACCTGCTGAGGAGCCGTCCCAAAAATGACTGGCAACTCGATGGTTCCTGCTACTCAAACCGGATCGTTACGGAACCCATACAGCGGAGGATCCTGCTCGACCTCTATCTTTCTTCCCCCAAGGTCTAGCCTCTGCTAAGCATGGGCAAACAGTATATCGACAGAGGAACCGTTGTCGATCATGATTCGCCTCATATTCATGGATCCGACTTGGGCAGTAATGGCCAAGGTGAAAGTAGTATGCACACAAGCTAATCATATTTGATATGATGTAGCATATACTTTGTAATCTTATTCATTTATTAATAAAAGTATTAAAGACATTTTACTTTATCTACATGGTGTTGTTATATTAAATGTGATAAACCCATAGTTTTGAACAAAGCTTTTAGAATCATGATGATGATTATGCTAATGAGATCTAAATTCTTAGAAAGCTTAAAACTAAAATCGTTCCTAATTGTTGGATTACTAAAAAGGGGATTAGTGAATCCGGATAGATTAGTACATACGTTGCTTGCTCTTAGGAAGAGGGTGATTGATCTCATAATCATTTATGTGGAGACACTAAAGCAAGTATGTAGGTGCTTATTGGAGAATAAGTTCACTGAACGTGGCTCGCTAAGGAATACCTAATGGAGTTTTACTCGCCTGTCAATAGAAATTTCTCTAGTGATAGTAGTACAAGTGATCCTTGGACTTGAGATCATCATAGTATCTTGTGTATGATGAGTTATACTTTGACATGTCCCTTAAGACCTTTAGGATATATCAAAGGGTATGATTGGGTATAATAAGTTGTATATGGAGATAGGTGAATGATCAACAAAGAATCTACCACATCCAGTAAAAGATGAGAATGTCCTATGTGATTTGATAAATAACTACTCAGTAGTCCTTGGCCAAGGCAGAATGAAATTAGAAAGGAGTTTCTAATTTGCATTATTTAAAGTTGTGCATTTGGGAATCGAAATGCATATAATTAAATAAAATAAGACTTGACAGTAATTTCATGTCTTATATTTAATTGGGACATTGTATGGTAGAAGGATTGAATTATACGGTAACTATTCACTGAAAGGTTCTTTTGTGATTAATGTTGAAATCTATATTATCTGAAAAATTGTTGAACGCTAAGGGGGCTTACTCTTATTGTAGAATAAATGTTATTTATTTAAATAAATTAAATAGTTTAATTTATTTATTTAAATAAGATTAGAATTGTTCTAATTTATTTATTCACAACCGGTTTAATATGGAGAACCTAAAGGGTCACACCGCAAAAGAAAAATATTTATTTAAGAAGTAAATGGCATAATTGTAATAATAAATTAAGTGTATTTAATTTAGTCTATGGAGATAGAATAAATTAAATAGCTTAATATTTATTATTTAATATTTTAAAAATATTAAATATAAATTAATAAGAGGAGTCTTATTATTATTATTACTATTACTATTATTTAATTCCTAATAGGGATTGAGAATTAATTAATAGAAGTACTCTCTCATGAATTCCTAATTAGATTAGGAGTTTAATTTAATTAAAGGAGTTTAATTAGAATAGAAACCCTAATCCTAAATAGTTTAAGGAAGAGTTTTCCTACATCTATAAATAAGAGGAGTCTTATCATAGATTGGGGTTACACACTCTTGCATAAGAATTGTGGAGAGTATTTACAATTTCTATAGAGATAGAAACTAGGGTTTTGCCAACACCCATCTTCTTGAAAAAATATTATTCCTTAGTGGATCACCTCTAGAGGCCAAACACTTGGGTGGCTAACGTTGATCAAAGGAAGGAATTTAATCGGTGGAATTCAAGGAGAACATGAAGGAATTGGAGGTGAACTTGTACCTGAGGAAGCTAGAATTCTACGAGGGTATAATTCTTATTCTCCATCTCTTTCGTTTAATTAATAATTGTGCATAAAGAAAGATCATGGTGATGGTTTGTATAAAATTTTAAAATCTGATTTTATCGCGCTTCCGCTCTATTTATGCAATTTGATTACAAGTTCGCGTTATATACAAGCCTAACAGTGGTATTAAAGCCAAACTTTATGCGAATTATTAATTATTTTGATTCATATATATGTTGATATGTGTATAGAACAATTTTATTAGGCATAATATGTTGTATAGAATCATGTTTTTGGGAGAAAACTGCAAAAATCGCGATCTGAAAAAACCAAAAACGAACGGGCAAAGCTTGAGAGCAGCGGCGCTCATTTGTGTGAGCCGCGGCGTATGGCCGTTCTTTGGAGCCGCGGCGCTCGTTTCTTTGAGCCGCGGTGCATAAAGCATGTTGGTTCGTTTTGTGCAATTTTTGATAAATTCTAAATTAAAATAAAGGAGTTTATTTTTTATTTGGAATTGGACTAAAATAAAGACGTTTATTTTAATTAGAATTGAATTTCATGATAACTAATTAGAGTTGGAATTGGATTCCATGATAACTAATTGGAGTTGAAATTGGATTTTATATAACTTAAATTGTCCATTGAATGATATCAATATATATATTGAATGTTTTAATTTCATGAGATGAATATTATTTATTTATGCATATGGAGATATGTATGATAATATATAGGGATTGATTATGGACTATTAACCGATATGTGATTGGATTTATTTTAGAGAATGCTTGAATGAATGGGTTTTTATAAATGTGGTCTGCGTACCTCATCTTCTCTAGTTTTTCTTGATGTAAATTCTATCTTCCTCCTATGTACTTCCCCTTGACTACTGATCAAGGTTTCTATTTATTTTAAATAGTTTATATAATAGGATTAGTTAGAATTATTTTGAAGAATTGGAGACCTTAGTAAGGAGCGCTTGAAGACCCGTTTGTAATGGAGCCCGGGTTTAAATGTAATAGTTATATTTAAATTCAGTTCTTGCACCCTAGGTTTGACCTTTTGGTTCACTTGGTGGCTCTAGTGAACCAAACTAGAATAAAAGTCCATAATCAATCCAGGTAGAATATAGTATTCTATATGTGCATGCTTACTATACATATTATATATTATCCAACATGCTTCGCATGTTAAATAATATGACGCGTATTTTATATATATGTGTGCATGCGCGCTAAACAAGATGAGACTAATAATAACAAACCCCTCAAAGAAATCATACTAAGTCCTAAACGTTCAAAGATATTTGGAATATCGAACGTCGGCTTCTAGCATGGTAAAGCGATAGAGTATTAAATATTAAAGATGTTGCTTTATCACATTTGATGCTTATTAAGGAATTAAACATTACTATTTATTCGCAACCGGTTTAATATGGAGAACTTAAAGGGTCACACCGCAAAAAAAAAATATTTATTTAAGGAGTAAATGGCATAATTGTAATAATAAGTTATGTGTATTTAATTTAGTCTATGGAGATAGAATAAATTAAATAGCTTAATATTTATTATTTAATATTTTGGAAATATTAAATATAAATTAATAAGAGGAGTCTTATTATTATTATTACTATTACTATTATTTAATTCCTAATAGGGATTGTGAATTAATTAATAGATGTACTCTCTCATGAATTCCTAATTGGATTAGGAGCATAATTAATTAAAGGAGTTTAATTAGAATAGAAACCCTAATCCAAAATAGTTTAGGGAAGGGTTTCCCTACATCTATAAATAAGAGAAGTCTTATCATAGATTAGGGTTACACACTCTTGCATAAGAATTGTGGAGAGTACTTACAATTTCTATAGAGATAAAAACTAGGGTTCTTGAATAGATATTATTCCTTAGTGGATCACCTCTAGAGGCCAAACACTTGAGTGGCTAACGTTGATCAAAGGAAGGAATTTAATCGGTGGAATTCAAGGAGAACACGAAGGAATTGGAGTTGAACTTGTACCTGAGGAAGCATGGTTCTACGAGGGTATAATTTCTTAATCTCTATCTATTTCGTTTAATTAATAATTGTGCATAAATAAAGATCATGGTGATGGTTTGTATAAAATTTTAAAATCTAATTTTTTCGCGCTTCTGCTATATTTATGTAATTTGATTGCATGTTCGCGTTATACAAACCTAACAGTGGTATCAAGAGCCAAACTTTATACGAATTATTAATTGTTTTGATTCTGTATATACATTGATATGTGTTTAGAACAATTTAATTGGGCATAACTGTTTGTGTAAAATTATTTTATTTTTTATTAACAAAAAAAAAATTTTAAAAAAAAATCCGTTGGTCAAAGTCAACGGTCAAACGTTGACCGTTGACTGGTCAACGGTCAAACGTTGACCGTTGACTGGTCAACTGATGACGTGGCACTGGCTGCTGACGTGGCGCTGACTGATCAAATGTTGACTGCTGACGTGGTGCTGACTGGTCAACTGCTGACGTGGTGCTAACTGGTCAACCTTTAAAAGTGAAATAATTAATTTGGAGCTAGAAGGTTTTGAACCCTTAACCTATTGGTCATAAGTTAGAAGCCTTACCACTACACCAGAATCACTTTTGATTATGAATCAGAATGTTTAATATTTAAACTATATAATTCTGGGTTTGAAGTTTGACTTAAAGGCTTGTTTGATTATTTCTTTTAAAGGTTTATGATCAAGGGTTGACCTCATTTTTTTTTTATTTTTTTTTTTTTGTAAATTAAAATAAAGGAGTTTATTTTTTATTCAAAATTGGATAAATTAAAATAAAAGAGTTTATTTTGATTTGGAATATAATTAAAATAAAGAAGTTTATTTTAATTGAAATTGGATTTCATGATAACTAATTAGAGTTGGAATTGGATTCCATGATAACTAATTAGAGTTGAAATTGGATTTTATACTAACTAATATTGCCCATTAAATGATATCAATGCATATATGGAATGATTTTATTATTCATGAGATGAATATTATTTATTGATGCATATCGAGATATGTATAATAATAAATAGGGATTGATTATGGACTATTGACCAATGTGTGCTTGGATTTATTTTAGAGGATGCTTGAATGAATGGATTTTTATAAATGGGGTCTGTGTACCTCGTCTTCTCTAGTTTTTCTTGATGTAAATTCTATCTTCCTCCTATGTACTTCCCCTTGACTGCTGATCAAGGTTTCTATTATAGTAAATAGTTCATATAATAGGATTAGTTAGAATTATCTTGAAGAATTGGAGACCAAGGAGAAAGGAGCGTTTGAAGACCCGTTTGTAATGGAGCCCGGGTTTAAATGTAATAGTTATATTTAAATTTAATTCTTGCACCCTAGGTTTGACCTTTTGGTTCACTTGGTGGCTCTAGTGAACCAAACTAGAATAAAAGTCCATAATTAATCCGGGTAGAATATAGTATTCTATATGTGCATGCTTACTATGTATATATTATATATTATCCAACATGCTTCGCATGTTAAATAATATGATGCGTATTTTATATATATATGTGCATGCGCGCTAAACAAGATGAGACTAATAATAACAAACCCCTCAAAGAAATTATATTAAGTCCTAAGCGTTCAAAGATATTTGGAATATCGAACATCGCCTTCTAGCATGGTAAAGCGATAGAGTATTAAATATTTAATATGAGTTTGTTGTGTCACACAAGGCGAGTATAAAATATTTAAGATGTTGTTTTATCACATTTGATGCTTATTAAGGAATTGAACATTACTGCTTTGTTGTGCACACACAAGGGCGGTCTTTTTCTCTTCACATATATGGAAGTGCTAGGTTGGACTTAACTTAGATTATTTTAGTTCGGATGTGCACACACTTGACCATTATAATCTAAGAGACAAAATACAAGGAGTTACATAGTGATGTAATTGACAATAGTTGTCTACCTATTTATTTATATATAGTTTGTTGCGCACACACAAGGCTATATACATTTGAAATGGGATCCTTATTCTCACTAGCAAACCTTTAATTAGATTTGCCGAACTATATATATTGAGGGTAATATAGTTTGATGAAAAAAGTGAGAGATACCAATTTAAAATAAAGACCTAATTTATTTTGGTAATTAATTAAATGAATGTATGCTAAAATATTGTCAATTTCATTTACAAAATTTTACAATGTCTAATTTACTATCACTGCGGAGCATATTAGATGCTAATTAACTGGACCAAATAACACGGACTAGTTAAGAAATCTGAGAATAGTTCTCAAGGCTGAAAAGCTATCTTATATCCTTCATATGCCTATCCCTGCAATGGTTGTAGACAATGCCTCTGAGGAAGAGATTGCTACTTTTAGAAAGTGGCAAGATGATGCACAGTTGGCTCAATGCATCATGTTCGCATCCATGAGTTGCGAGCTTCAGCGTCAGCATGAAACTACGGATGCTCCTACTGTACTCATGCACCTTCAAGGAGTTAAATGGTGAGGAAAGTAGGACTGCTAAATATTAGATATCTAAGGAGCTCTTCCAATCTAGAATAACCGATAGCACTACAGTATAGACAAATGCCCTAAAAATGATCAATCTGATTGAACAATTGGGACAACTGGGTTTTGTATTGGATGAAGAGTTGATCCAAGATTTGATCTTGCGATCACTCCCGGACTCTTTCTCACAATTTGTTGTGAATTTCCACGTGAACAAGCTATATGTCAGCCTGCATGAGTTACTTAAACACGTTAAAAACTGTAAAGAGTTACTTTTCAACCAAGAAAGACCAAGTCTTACTGGTAGATGATTCTCCCAGGAAGCGGAAAAGGGCCAAAGGATCTTCTTAAAAGAAGAACAATTCAAAGAAGGTAAATGGAAAGGCAAAAACAAAGGACAATAAGAACAAGACTGATGCAGATAGCAAAGGAGTTTGCTTCCACTGCAATAAGCCTAGATACTAGAAAAGAAACTGTAAGGAGAATCTTACAGAGGCTAACCAGAAGAAGCTTAGTGAAGCTTCGGTTACAGATATAGGTTTGTTCATGATTGAAATAAATTTTTCTGTAAGTCAAGGTTCTGCTTAGGTATTGGATACCGGCTGTAGTTCTCACATATGCAATCCAATGCAGAGACTAAGCAGAAGTAGAAAGCTAAACAAAGAGTAAGTAATCTTATGTGTGGGAATGGAGCAAAGGTTTCTACATTAACCATAGGAACTTATAGTTTAGTAATGCCTACGGGCAAGTCTATTAAGTTAATAAGTTGTTATTATGTTCTAGTTCTCGTTAGAAACATTATTTCTTTCCATTGTTGGACAAGGAAAGTTCTGGTATTATATTTGTGACACCCCTAAATCCGGGTACTTCGATTCCACGGATTTGGTGTTCATTATCCATATACATCACATCACATCTAACTACCCATTCAAATAAATAAAAACTCTTAATTAAAAATAGGAATCTCCAATTAAAGGGTTACAACATCATTCATAAGCAAACCCCAGGTCATCTAGCCTTAAATAACATCAATGCAGAAAACATATTTAAGTCTATTACATAAACATCAATTAAGCAAATACAACAAGTCTTCATCACTTGTTTGCTTTTTCTTTGCCCTTACTAGTGGACGGCTCATCAGTTCTTTCAACTTTAGCTGCAATGTTATTATGCAAGAGTGAGCAATGATTGCCCAGCAAGTACAACAACAACAACAACAATAATAACATGCGACATAATCAACGGATAACGAATAGTCGAAGATTTAACTTTTGAGTCAAGAATATAAGACAAGATTCAAAAGAACATCTGAGGGTCTTAAGACCACGAACTATGTCCCAGGTTATCAATTATTTCTACTTTAAACCTTTAATAGTCGTAAGACTATATGGACCTTACTTCTCGTACTCAGGGGGATCAACCCTTTGTATCATGTATGTGCACAACATCTTAACGCTAACGCGTAAATAAAATCCCCTGTATAAGGGTTGTTCATCTCAGTTTGACATCAGAGTCCGCACCAAAGTAAGTTTGGTTTGGATTTATTTCAATAACGTTTCTAGAATTTAGAACGCTCATCAACTATGGACTAGTCAAATCAATAAGGGTTCGCTAGTCAATCAAGGTTTTAAAAGGTGTAATTCGAGAATCAAAACTAAATCTCACAAGAGGTACAATTGAATAAGTTCTATATAACTTCCCATTACGAAGAGGAAATTAAAACGTCTCATTGAATCCATGAAATTGAATGGAATAGGAATAATAACTTGCTCAAGTAAGTAATAGCATTATGAAGCTTGCATTCTAAGATAATGAAATTTAGGAACTTGCGTAATTGAAATCAAGGTAGTATTAGGTAGATTGCTTTCAACGAAATAATAGATCAAGATAGAAACTTGCGTAAACGTAAAAGTAAGGATAAGATACTTGCCTCGTGCGTAGACTATAATTTTAAGACTCACGTTCTCTAATCAACCTATACATTCCGTTTATAAAACAGTAACAATAATTAGTTACAGTATTATAAACACTTCAGGACTCATTCTCATCCAATTTCATTTTAATAACTCAGTTGACACCGAACAATCAATGGGTATATGCTTACTACCCATCACAGTACCTTAACATTCATTTTATACATTAGCCTAAGCTTTAGGTATGTCTACGATATCATAACATGTCACAAAGAAAGAATAAAATTTTTACTCTCTTCTTTTTACTCTTTTTTTTTAATTCCCGCCGGGGCGAGAAAATCCTTCACAAACTCTCGCTGGGGCGACCCTTCGCCGGGGCGAGGAATTCCTTTCACAAAATTCTCGCCGGGGCGAGCTCCCGCCGGGGCGAGAAACTCAGTTCAAAACTCTCGCCAGGGCGAGAAACTCAGTTCATTGAGCTCGCCGGGGAGAGAATCATGAATTCCAGTTTCTGCAGTTCGCGAAGACCGCAGAAATAGGCCAAAAATTTCCAATTTTGTTATTCTTACGTCAAATTAAACATACCCAGACACTATAATTCATATATAATTGTTACCCAAGCCTTCTAGCATGATTTTAACAACTTAAATTGCATAATTCATGAATCTAATAATCAAATTTGGGGTTTTTATCATTTTATCAAAGTTTCTTCAATTTTCATGAAATCATGCGTAACAGATTCATTGTAATACTAAATTAATCCGTTTAAATCTTATTTCCTTCATTATCACATGCATAAACATAATTAATCATCAATTTAACCAATTAACATGCAACTCAAGTATCAATTTCTTACATTCAAACTATGTTCGTACACAACTACTCTGTAAATTTCTGAATTCTCATATAAACGTAATTTCACGGATTAAATTACTCTAAATCATATTTAAATCATATAAAATACATAAATACATGCTTACTAACATCTAACGTCAAATTATTTAAAGATTTAGCCATAGAATTTGGTTTACAGAGAACTCAGAACATGCATTCATGGAAAAAATTAAGAAAACATAATTTAAAGATTAAAATCTAAGAATTACCTTTGATTTGGTGCTAGATTATGCAACTAGATGAAATAATTTCCTTCTTCAATTCTTTAATTCCTCACAATTCTCTCTCTTTTCTCTCTGTATGAACTTTTGGAAACTAATAATGGAATGATTGAAAGTACGCATACAGAACAACTGATGGACATGGGTGTCAGTTAATCCCATAGTGGGTTAACTGACTTCAACCCCTATTAAGGCCTTGTTTAGCTAATCTTTATAGGCTCCATTTGGTTTATTTTAATAAACTACTTATTATATAGTTCATGTCACATATTTAAATTAATAAAAATAATCTCATTTAAATCAATTAAATAAGGTAAAATAATACCACATTAATCACATATTCACATGATTAAAAATATCATTTATTAATAATAACAAATCATTTAGTCTCTAATTAATTATTAAATTAATTAGAGATAACATTATACTTATTTAAATAATGCATTTAATCAAATAAATTTAATTAAACACATACTTTAAATATAAAAATAATTCTCCACATTAATTTAATTAATGTGACACATATAATTAAATTAATCTACCACAAATTCATCAATTAATCAATTAATTCAATAATCAAATCATCGAAAAATATTTATTCAATCAATAAATATTCAAATTAAGTTACAAAATTCTCGTTTGTCACATCTTTCCCCCCTTAAAATGATTCTGTCCCCAGAATCACGACTCAATTAACTCGTCCCATTACATTCTCCCCCCTTACAAATATTCTGTCTCCAGAATTGCTACACATAGATTAAGCAAATAACTGAGGATAATTTCTCATCATTTGATCTTCGAGTTCCCACGTAGCTTCTTCAGCATTGTGGTTCCTCCAGATCACCTTAACAGAAGGTATAATTTTATTTCTTAGCACTTGCTCTTTCCTGTCAACTATCTGAACAGGCTCTTCTTCGTAAGATAAATCTTTCTCAACTTGTAGGGGTTCATACTCTATGACATGCTTGTAGTCGGGCTTGTATGGTCGTAACACTGAGACATGAAAGACATTGTGGATGTGTTCCAGCGCTGGAGGTAAAGCTACCTCATATGCGACCTCACCAACTCTTCTTAATACTTCAAATGGTCCAATGAACCTCGGGCTCAGTTTTTCCTTCTTACCAAAACGAATCTTCCCTTTCCAGTGAGATACTTTCAAGAAAACATAGCTACCAAACTCAAACTCTCGATTCTTACGATGTTGATTGGCGTACTTCTTCTGTCTATCCTAAGTTGCCCTGATCACTTTAACGATTTCTGCGGTCTGTTGTACCAGTTCTAGTCCGAGCAATTGACGTTCGCCAACTTCATCCCAGCATAATAGAGTTCTGCACTTTCTGCCGTACAACGCTTCGTAAGGCGGCATGCCAATACTTGCGTGGTAACTGTTGTTGTAAGCAAATTCCACCAATGGTAGATGATCATCCCAATTTCCTTTGAAGTCCATAATGCAAGCTCGTAACATATCTTTCAATGTCTGAATCGTTCTTTCGCTCTGTCTGTCGGTCTGTGGATGATATGTCGTACTCATACGTAACTTCGTTCCCAAGCATTCCTGTAATCGTTTCCAAAAGTTCGATGTGAAGCGCGGATCCCTATCTGAGACAATAGATATTGGAACACCGTGCCTCGAAATAATCTCGTTGACATACAACTTCGCCAACTGATCTAGGTTGAATCTGATCTTGATCGGTAGAAAATGTGCTGATTTCGTCAGTCGATCCACGATAACCCATACTGCGTCGAAACCTTTCTGAGTCGTCGGAAGACCTACTACGAAATCCATGGTGATGTGCTCCCATTTCCATTCTGGGATTTCTAACGGTTGTAATAGCCCACTTGGTCTCTGATGTTCGGTTTTAACTTTCTAACATGTCAAACACTTGGCTACACAATCGGCGACGTCTCTCTTCATATTCAGCCACCAAAAATGTTGTCGAAGATCTTGGTACATCTTCGTACTACCCGGATGAATCGAATATCTTGAATTATGAGCCTCGCTCAAAATTTCCTCCTTAACCTCTTGTACTGGCGGAATCCAAATTCTTCCCTCGAATCTCAATACTCCTTCATTATCCACTTTGAATTTCACTTCATCACCTCCAGATATTCTTTTCCTGATTTTCTCACATTCTTCGTCCTGCATTTGTGCTTCCTTAACCTTATCCACCAAAGTTGAACCGATCCTCAATTGAAATAATTTTTTGTCACACTCCTCCAGATATTTCACCTCCAATTCCAATTTCGTCATTGCTGTAATTAACTCCTCCTGAGTGGTAATCATAAACAATTTCTCTCGTCCCTTTCTGCTTAAGGCGTCGGCCACCACGTTCGCTTTACCCGGATGGTATAAAATCTCGCAGTCGTAATCTTTTATCAATTCCAACCATCTCCTCTGTCGCATGTTCAGATCCTTCTGTGTAAAAATATATTTCAGACTCTTGTGGTCTGTATATATTTCACACTTCTCCTCGTAAAGATAGTGCCTCCATATCTTCAAAGCAAACACCACCGCGGCCAACTCCAAATCATGGGTAGGATACCCCTTTTCATAGTCCTTTAATTGTCGTCATACGTAATGACCTTACCGTTCTGCATAAGCACACAGCCTAGTCCTTTATGCGACGCATCACTGTACACCACAAAATTTCCTGTACTATCCGGTAGAGACAACACAGGCGCCGTACTCAACCTCTTCTTTAATTCTTGAAAACTTTTCTCACACTTCTCCGTCCAAACGAACTTCACCGTCTTTCTAGTCAAATTCGTTAACGGAGTCGCGATTTTGAAAAAATCCTGAATGAATCTCCTGTAGTAACACGCTAATCCGAGGAAACTCCTTACTTCCGATGGCATTTTCGGCTGATCCCAGTTAAGCACTACTTCAACCTTTGACGGATCCACCGAAATCCCATCCTTGTCAATCACATGTCCAAGAAATTGCACTCGTTCTATCCAGAATTCACACTTTGAAAATTTAGCGTACAACTTCTCTCTTCTTAACGCTTCCAATGTCAACTTCAAATGCTCTGTATGCTCTTCCTTGGTTATGGAATAAATTAGAATATCGTCAATGTACGAACTTGTCCAAAAACGGCTTAAACACCCTGTTCATTAGGTCTATAAATGCTGCAGGAGCATTTGTTAGACCAAATGACATCACCAGAAACTCGTAATGACCATAACGAGTTCTGAACGTTGTCTTCGGTACATCTTCCTTCCTCACCTTCAACTGATGATACCCACTCCTCAAATCTATCTTCGAAAAATATCTAGCTCCTTTCAACTGATAAAATAAGTCATCGATTCTTGGCAACGGGCATTTATTCTTAATCGTGACCTTGTTCAACTCCCTGTAATCAATGTAAAGTCGCATCGATCCGTCTTTCTTTTTAACAAACAATACCGGCGCTCCCCACGGCGATACGCTCGGCTGAATATATTTCTTATCTAAAAGTTCTTGTAGCTGCACCATCAATTCTTTCATCTCTACTGGGGCCATACGGTACGAAGCTTTCGATATCGGGGCAGTTCCTGGCGCCAAATCGATTACAAACTCGACTTTCCTGTCTGGCGAAAGTCCTGGCAAATCGTCGAGAAAGACATCTACAAAGTCCCTTACAACAGGTATCTCTTCTAGTTTCGGACTCTCTTTTCGTGTATCAACTATGTAGGCTAAGTATCCCACACAGCCTTGTCTTAACAACTTCTTGGCCTGCATCATCGTCAGATAACTCGCTTGTCTAGGCGATTTGCTGCCGTAAAATACTACCTTTGACGAAGTCATAAGGTTAATACGTTTCTTTTGGCAATCAATTATCGCTCCATAATTGAATAACCAATCCATACCCAGAATAACGTCAAATTCCCCAAGTTTGATTGGGATCAGATCTACTATCATCACGTTTCCCTTAATGTTCACTCTACAGTTCTTATGTACGTACTTAACGGGAATCACTTCCCTATTCGCAATTTCTATGTTCAAAGGGTAATCTAATTTCTCCTTAGGCAAAACTAAGTTCTTAGCAAAGTCATCGAATATAAATGAACAAGTAGCACCCGAATCAAATAATACATAAGCATCTATATTATTGATCGGAATGATACCTGACACCACATCGCGAGACTGCACGGCATCTTGCACGGTCATGTTGAAAGTCCTAACAGTAGGTCGGTTTGTTGGTGCTGATCCGGTTATAATTGATGTATTACTACCACTGTTCCCCTTGTTGCCTCCTGTTCCTGCTCCTCCTGCTGCCTTCTTGGGACAATCCCTAGCCAAATAATCCTTTGATCCGCATGTGAAACAAGCACCCTTCTTTAGATTCGGACAATTCGGCGCTATGTGGCCCTCCTAGTTGCAATTGTAGCAAACTCTCTTTCCCTTCAGGCAAATCCCCATGTGATTCTTCCCACATGTAACACACGCTTCTACCTTCTTCTTCTGACCTCCATGTTGATTTCCAGCAGATCCATTCGCATTCCACTTCCTCTTCTGGTTGTGACCACCACTGCTACTACCACTTGCCTTATTACTCTCATTTTCATTCTTTTTCTTCTTCTGCTCTTGGTTATACTTAGTTAGGGCATCACTCCTTCCTTCTGCGATAATCGCTTTGTCTAAAACTCCGGCAAAAGTGTTCAATTGGAACATTGACACCTTGCTATACAACCACGGCTTCAACCCTTGTTCAAACCTCCTTGCTTTCCTCTCATCCGTATTTACTTGATAAGTTGCGAACCTAGCCAACTCATTAAACTTTGCCGCGTACTCTGGTACAGTCATGGTACCCTGTTTCAGCTCTAGAAATTGAATCTCCATTTGGTTACGCGAGCTCGTCGGAAAGTACATCTTAAAGAATATCTCCTTAAATCTCTCCTACGCAATCACACCCTGACATCCTCGAACCTTATTAGCTTGCCACCAATAACTAGCCTCTGACTTAAGCATAAACGTTGCGAAGGCAGTCTTTTGGTCCTCACTAACCCTCGCAACATCAAATACTTTCTCTATTTCCATCACCCAGGTTTGGGCTTCGATCGGGTTCAGGAAACCCTTAAATTCTGGCGGTCCTACCGCTTTGAAATCCTTAAATGACGTCACAAGTGGAGCTTGCGGCTGATTCGCAAGTGCTCCAGCCAAAAGGTTCACCAACTGTTGAATAGGATTAGCATTGGCGTCGTTGTTGTTAGTAGAGCTCTCCTGAGCTTGTTGACGTGGTTGGCATCTTGGCAGCATTTTTTGTTCAAGAATATGCGCTTATTAGATTAACACTCAATTTTCTCAAGTGTTCAATATTTAACTCAAACAATTCATGTTAAACATTTAACACATAACTTCTTCAAATAAAACTGATATTTCATTCATTCAAAAGTCTTAAACATAGAAAGATAGCATCACTGCTATTTACATCAACTATCCCAAGATCAAACAATCTTTAGGATTAAATAGTCATATTCCATTGTGTATAATCACGCTGGAATTTACATCATTAACTACCATAAATATTTACACATAATTCAAAAACTTCTCCTATCATGGCCTACTAAGGCGTCAAACTGTCTGTCTACATTCTTCCTCCATGATACGGCACATCGTCCTGCAATCCAACATGTACCATGGCAAGTCCTCGAACTGAACTGGATAATGGAGAACTCGATCCTGGGCCCTATCAATCGCTGTCTGGAAAGTATAGTTTGTCTCCTCAATCTTAGCCTTCTTTGCCCGTTCACCTTCTTCAGAAATTCCTGCACGTCGAGCGTTATTCATCCAAGCATCCTCTGCTCTCGCACGTTCCGCTGACTCCTCACTCAGGTCATCCTTCAATTTCTGAATCTCAAGTTTCATATTTTCATTCTCAGCCAGCAAGTCTTCTTTTTGACTCTCTGCCTGAACTAACTTCCATTCTATGTCTCCAAACCGTATCTCAAGATCTTCAATCTTCTCATCCTTTTGTTCTATAAAAGTCTGGCGTATATTTGTCAGTCTCTCCCAATCTTTGACTCTGTCCTGCAACTCTATGGTACGATCATACAAGGCATCGTACATCTCAATATCAATAGAGGCAAGGGGTATCTCCTCGGAATCCTCATCATCCTTCTCAGCCTCTGTCTCCTCAGGATCCTCCTCTGGATCAGACTCAGGCTCATACTCCTGACCCACAACCGTGATCAATGGAGATGGCTCTCTATGTATCAACTGCTCCCGGATAACATGAATATCACGGGGCTCCTCCTCTCCAGCCACTCGGGGCTTAATCTCCCTAGTCTGACTGAATCCTCCAACATCCGACATCCTGACAACAAAGTTTAAATTTTAATTAATACTCGGTACTAGTCACAACACATAGGTTAATAACACATAAACACATAGCACATAAAGTCTTTTATTATCTTTAATGAATTTCCTTAATTTATTCCTTAGAACTCGATGAGAGTTTATCACTACTATATTTTCTGACTCTTAAAAGGCTACTACCCTAAGGTTTCCCCACCTAAGGTTCATAACCTACAACTCTGATACCAACCTGTGACACCCCCAAATCCGGGTACTTTGATTCCACGGATTTGGTGTTCACTATCCATATACATCACATCACATCTAACTACTCATTCAATATAAATAAAAACTCTTAATTAAAAATAGGAATCTCCCATTAAAAGGTTACAACATCATTCATAAGCAAACCCCAGGTTATCTAACCTTAAATAACATCAATGCGGAAAACATACTTAAGTCTAGTACATAAACATCAATTAAGCAAATACAACAAGTCTTCATCACTTGTTTGCTTTTCCTTTGCCCTTACTAGTGGACGGCTCATCAGTTCTTTCAACTTTAGCTGCAATGTTATTATGCAAGAGTGAGCAATGATTGCCCAGCAAGTACAACAACAACAACAATAATAACATGCGAAATAATCAACGGATAACGAAAAGTCCAAGATTTAACTTTTGAGTCAAGAATATAAGACAAGATTCAAAAGAACATCTGAGGGTCTTATGACCACGAACTATGTCCCAAGTTATCAAGTATTTCTACTTTAAACCTTTAACAGTCGTAAGACTATATGGACCTTACTTCTCGTACTCAGGGGGATCAACCATTTGTACTATGTATGTGCACAACATCTTAACGCTAACGCGTAAATAAAATCCCCTGTATAAGGGTTGTTCATCTCAGTTTGACATCGGAGTCCGCACCAAAGTAAGTTTGGTTTGGATTTATTTCAATAACGTTTCTAGAATTTAGAACGCTCATCAACTATAGACTAGTCGAATCAATAAGGGTTCGCTAGTCAATCAAGGTTTTAAAAGGTGTAATTCGAGAATCAAAACTAAATCTCACAAGAGGTACAATTGAATAAGTTCTATATAACTGAAGCATTACGAAGAGGAAATAAAAACGTCTCATTGAATCCATGAAATTGAATGGAATAGGAATAATAACTTGCTCAAGTAAGTAATAGCATTATGAAGCTTGCATTCTAAGATAATGATATTTAGGAACTTGCGTAATTGAAATCAAGGTAGTATTAGGTAGCTTGCTTTCAACGAAATAATAGATCAAGATAGAAACTTGCGTAAACGTAAAAGTAAGGATAAGATACTTGCCTCGTGCGTAGACTATAATTTTAAGACTCACGTTCTCTAATCAACCTATACATTCCGTTTATAAAACAGTAACAATAATTAGTTACAGTATTATAAACACTTCAGGACTCATTCTCATCCAATTTCATTTTAATAACTCAGTTGACACCGAACAATCAATGGGTATATGCTTACTACCCATCACAGTACCTTAACATTCATTTTATACATTAGCCTAAGCTTTAGGTATGTCTACGATATCATAACATGGTCACAAAGAAAGAATAAAATTTTTACTCTTTTCTTTTTACTCTTTTTTTTTTTGTTTTGTAATTCCCGTTGGGGCGAGAAAATCCTTCACAAACTCTCGTCGGGGCGAGGAATTCCTTCACAAAATTCTCGCCGGGGCGAAAAACTCAGTTCAAAACTCTCGCCAGGGCGAGCTCCCGCCGAGGCGAGAAACTCAGTTCATTGAGCTCGCCGGGGCGAGAATCACGAATTTCAGTTTCTGCAGTTCGCGAAAACGCAGAAACAGGCCAAAAATTTCCAATTTTGTTATTCTTACGTCAAATTAAACATACCCAGACACTATAATTCATATATAATTGTTACTCAAGCCTTCTAACATGATTCTAACAACTTAAATTGCATAATTCATGAATATAAGAATTAAATTTGGGGTTTTTATCATTTTATCAAAGTTTCTTCAATTGTCATGAAATCATACGTAACAGATTCATTGTAATACTAAATTAATCCGTTTAAATCTTGTTTCCTTCATTATCACATGCATAAACATAATTAATCATCAATTTAACCAATTAACATGCAACTCAAGTATCAATTTTTTACATTCAAACCATGTTCGTACACAACTACTCTGTAAATTTCTGAATTCTCATATAAACGTAATTTCACGGATTAAATTACTCTAAATCATATTTAAATCATATAAAATACATAAATACATGCTTACTAACATCTAACATCAAATTATTTAAAGATTTAGCCATAGAATTTGGTTTACAGAGAACTCATACATGCATTCATGAAAAAAATTAAGAAAACATAATTTAAAGATTAAAATCTAAGAATTACCTTTGATTTGGTGCTAGATTATGCAACTAGATGAAATGATTTCCTTCTTCAATTCTTTAATTCCTCACAATTCTCTCTCTTTACTCTCTGTATGAACTTTTGGAAACTAATAATGGAATGATTGAAAGTACGCATACAGAACAACTGATGGACATGGGTGTCAGTTAATCCCATAGTGGGTTAACTGACTTCAACCCCTATTAAGGCCTTGTTTGGCTAATCTTTATAGGCTCCATTTGGTTTATTTTAATAAACTACTTATTATATAGTTCATGTCACATATTTAAATTAATAAAAATAATCTCATTTAAATCAATTAAATAAGGTAAAATAATGCCACATTAATCACATATTCACATGATTAAAAATATCATTTATTAATAATAACAAATCATTTAGTCTCTAATTAATTATTAAATTAATTAGAGATAACATTATACTTATTTAAATAATGCATTTAATCAAATAAATTTAATTAAACACATACTTTAAATATAAAAATAATTCTCCACATTAATTTAATTAATGTGACACATATAATTAAATTAATCTACCATAAATTCATCAATTAATCAATTAATTCAACAATCAAATCATCGAAAAATATTTATTCAATCAATAAATATTCAAATTAAGTTACAAAATTCTCGTTTGTCACAATATTTAAGAACAATGGTTGTTCTATTTATAATGATAATATTTAAAGCAAGTATGTATGTACTTATTGGAGAATAAGTTCAGTGAACGTGACTCGCTAAGGAATACCTAATGGAGTTTTACTCGCCTGTCAATAGAAATTCCACTAGTGATAGTAGTACAAGTGATCCTTGGACTTCAGATCATTATAGTATCTTGTGTATGATGAGTTATATTTGACATGTCCCTTAAGACCTTTAGGGTATATCAAAGGGTATGATTGAGTATAATAAGTTGTACATGGAGATAGGTGAATGATCAACAAAGAATCTACCTCATCTAGTAAAAGATGTGAATGTCCTATGTGATTCGATAAATGACAACTCAGTAGTCCTTGGCCAAGACAGAATGAAATTAGAAAGAAGTTTTTAATTTGCATTATTTAGAGTTGTGCATTTGGGAATCGAAATACATATAATTAAATAAAATAAGACTTGATAGTAAATCCATGTCTTATATTTAATTGGGACATTGTATGGTAGAAGGATTGAATTGTATGGTAACTATTCACTAAAAGGTTCTTTTATGATTAATGTTGAAATATATATTATCTGGAAAGTCGTTGATCGCTAAGGGGGCTTACCCTTATTGTAGAATAAATGTTATTTATTTAAATGAATTAAATAGTTTAATTTATTTATTTAAATAAGATTAGAATTGTTCTAATTGATTTATTCGCAGCCGGTTTAATATGGAGAACCTAAAGGGTCACACCGCAAAAGAAAAATATTTATTTAAGAAGTAAATGGCATAATTGTAATAATAAGTTATGTGTATTTAATTTAGTCTATGGAGATAGAATAAATTAAATAGCTTAATATTTATTATTTAATATTTTGGAAATATTAAATATAAATTAATAAGAGGAGTCTTATTATTATTATTACTATTACTATTATTTAATTCCTAATAGGGATTGAGAATTAATTAATAGAAGTACTCTCTCATGAATTTCTAATTGGATTAGGAGCAGAATTAATTAAAGGAGTTTAATTAGAATAGAAACTCTAATCCTAAATAGTTTAGGGAAGGGTTTTCCTATATTTATAAATAAGAGAAGTCTTATCATAGATTAGGGTTACATACTCTTGCATAAGAATTGTGGAGAGTACTTATAATTTCTATAGAGCTAGAAACTAGGGTTCTTGAATAGATATTATTCCTTGGTGGATCACCTCTAGAGGCCAAACACTTGGGTGGCTAACGTTGATCAAAGGAAGGAATTTAATCGGTGGAATTCAAGGAGAACACAAAGGAATTGGAGTTGAACTTGTACCCGAGAAAGCACGGTTCTACGAGGGTATAATTTCTTAATCTCTATCTATTTCGTTTAATTAATAATTGTGCATAAAGAAAGATCATGGTGATGGTTTGTATAAAATTTTAAAATCTGATTTTTTCGCGCTTCCGCTATATTTATGTAATTTGATTGCATGTTCGCGTTATACAAACCTAACAGTGGCAAAGTATTTACTAAATTAAATATTCAAGTAAATTGAATATAGTTAGTAAATAAAATATGTGAATTAATTAATGAAGTAGTTATTAATGGGATTATTGTCAAATTGAATAATAATATTAATAGTCAATTTAGTAATTTATTTACTAAGTGACTAAGTTACTTAATTAATGAACCAAGCCTAATCATTTAATTTAATCATGAATTTGGGTATTAATTATGTGACATATTAAATGAGCTATCATTGGGTTAAATTAAATGATTCAATAGTGCATTAAATAGATTTGGTTTCATTAGCCCAACTATTTAATTTTAAAGCTCAATGTGTATTTAATGTGTTGTCCAATCATTAGCCCACTTGGTAAATTATTTTTGTAGCTTATTGAATTAATTAAAGCAATTATTTGGGACATCAATTTGGGACAAAAGCCCTCCATCAGCCATGTACCATAGGAGAAAGTAGGAGCAAGTTGGTTTTAAAATTCTGTTTTTATTTAATTAACTAGCTTGTGTTGGAAGTTGAGAGTTAGACTTGATGGGTAGCCTCCTAAGATGTCTAGTAGCCTCCTAAAATGTCAATTAGCCACCCTAGTGAGACAAAGCTCCCACTAGCTCCATGATGGCAAGGGTAGAGGTTCTTGCTTTTACCTGGTTAATAAACCAAATAATTAATCATTTTACAACTTCATTTTTTTAGTCTTGAGAGAGTACTAGAGAGAGAGTTTGAGAGGAAGCAAGAGCAAATACTTAAGAGATTAAGGAGAAGAGTAGTGGACAACTTAGTAGGAAGAAGAAGAGAAGCTTGGTTGTTTATGTTATCTCCATTCACAACCTACTTTGGAAAGAAAAGGAGATTGGCCATTAAATCTAGGTATAAGACTTCATTCTTTCAAACCCTAGTTTTATTGTTGTTATTATTATATATTTAACCATTATTATTATTAGACACTTATTTTGCTGGAAATTTTTATGTTGTTGGTTTATGTTGGTAGTAGAGATGGAGTATTTGTGGATCTATATTTTTATCTTGTTAAATCTATATTATTTTAAGAGCATACTTAACAAATATGGTTTTAAATCTAAGTAATAAGACATTATGGTCTATGTAGACACCCAAATTTTGCGTTTCCTTCTACTAACCATGACAGGAGGGCGAAATCGACAATTGAACCGGCTTGCGGAAGCAAAGGAGCGGGCACAAGGGCGAGCGCCCGACACCACCGCAATGTTTTGGGCAACCCAAGTTTACGTGACAATAAAGCCGTCAGAGGCAGGCATTTCCGAATGAGGTGGCACGTCTCCCGGAAATTCCCGGACTGCAGAATACGAGCCTGTCAACGAAAACCGACGTTGCGGCACGAAAATCGAGGTGTGGCACGAAAATCGAGAAAGTCAAGCCCGCCAGCCGCGGATAGATCTGCGGCCAAGTGGGTGCGCCAGCACGAAAACCGGGAAATCAGCACTACCAGCTGAGTGCGATGGGAGGCGTGCCAGCTGGCCAGCCGCAGATCCATCTGCGGCCAGCCGCAGATAGATCTGCGGCTGGCTCTGGCCAGCCTATTTAGGCCGCTTCGGGCAGCATACAGGGGGTTCAGCAGTTTTTGAAAGAGGAAGAGGAAATTCAGCAAGAGCAGCAGCAGAAAATCGGGAATAGAGAGGAAAAACACCATAATTTTTGCAACAAATAGGAGAGAAAGGAAGATCAAAAGAGAGGGTTTTTACTCTTTGATTTGATTGTAACACACATATTTCTTCTATTCCAATACACAAGTCTACTTCCATTTTGGTATCAATTGCAAGGTGAAATTTCCCTTTATTCTAGCAATTTATCATATCATTTGGCTAAAATTAATGTAGTCTTCATGTAATTTATTGTGAAACAATGAATTAGGGATTATTTGCGAGGGTTCCATTGGAACAAAATTCTTCTTAATAACCCGATGATATTCACGTTTTGATTTCTTGCTTGTTGTATAAGAGATGTATTGGTTGTGGTTCCTTTAATTTGCTATTTAGGATGTCGTGATACTGTTAGAATTTCCGTGTTGGTTATTTATTGTAATGTTTGATTTGTGAGTACGTAGTAATCGTGGTTGTGAGCCTAGGAAAGCGACCCCGTGGTCCGAATCCGATGACGGACAAATTTTGACGTATGTATTTAGGAATAATGTAATCCTTCGTTGTGAACATGTAACCGTCGGGCCTTAAAACGACGCTAAGGCGAGAATCGGATTTAAGGCCCCGTCATAGTGAAAAGATGGGATTGTATGCGTTTGGGGTTTATTTTGATGGCTTACATGCCCATGAATAACCCCGCGCTTTTTATTGCTTCATTTGATTTGTGACACCAAAAAAAATTGATTTCAAAACTAAAACAATGAAGACTTTCATAAAATCAATCAAAGTAGGACATTAGAATCACGAGGTTAAAATTTGAGAAATGTTAATGAATGTCGATTCCTATCTAACGAGAAAGCCAAAGAAAAAAATCGTTTTCCAAAACATCACACGAAATGATTTTATAAATAATTGACGTTTTATTAAACCGTTGTGCATAGGGTTAAAGAGATCCTAGAAATTGCCCATCATTTTATGAAAGCAACGTATAGATCTCGATTCCTATTTTGACGAAGGTTTAAAACTCTTGTCTTGCCAAAACGACACTTAATGAAAAATCCCCTAGTTTTTGGACAATTAGAATCAAACTTTTCTCATAAAGAATAAAGCTTTCTCGTGTATACCGAAAAGACATTCCGAAGCGTTATCAAATTAAAGCACGACTTTCCCTAAAAATCCAAATGATTCTTTCATACAACTCACCACATCATTCACATAGACACACACACCCACACACAAGCGCGCGCACACACACATTTCATGAATTAAAGGATAGGAAAGCATCAAGATTGCGGTAACCGTGTTTCACGGAAGTCGAGGGGTGCCTAACACCTTCCCCTCACTTAAGCAAGCCCCCGAACTCTATGAATCTCGATTCGCAGACCAATTAATTCGGAGTCACATATGAGCCAGCGATTTACGAAAACGAAATTCGGATGAGTTGGTACATCCACTTCAAATATACCAACTGGCGACTCTGGTTAATTGGCTCATCATAAAAACGATCTTTCAAAACCCCGTCGACATCAATGCCGACCTTTTCCAAACGTCATCTAAATCAAAAGGCTAAAATTGGAAAAGACGAAGAGACGAGAAAACCCCGCTGTCGACAGCTGGCGACTCTGCTGGGGACATTAGAGGGCTTAAGCCGCGTTCAAATCTTGATGCTATCATATCCTCTAAAATTCATGAATGTGTATGTACGTGCGATATTTTGACTTGTTTTACTTATTGTTGTGTGTGAATGTGTGCCTTTTGTCCAATGAGTGAATGATTGAATGGAATTGCTTTACTTTAAAGTAATCATTTGCATACGGTGAGGACGATGAATGTGAATGTATGTTGAGAGAGTACCTCCTCCTGAGGCGAACCTGTCGGTTGCTTATTACTGGACTCGAAGGGGCTGCTCCCCGGAGATGGCTCAGGAAACGCACCACCCAAATCCGCTCCAATCGAAAGGATTCAGACGAGTAGATTGCGAAGATTTGGGGACCTTCATGCCGAAAAGCCCGCGAGAGTAACCCTAGGGTAGGTCAGCCTCTGATAAACCTAACGAAAGGGAAGCTTCTTCATGCCCTTTTATCATTCAGTCAAATAAATGTCATGTAAATGACATATAACTGTCATACCGGCATCATCGTAATAAATATGTCCTGTATCATGTGATTACATCACCTGCACATATAAAGAGAATACTGACATGGTTTTGCAGGAGGGCAATCCGTGCCACGTACCAAGGTTGTCTAAAAACTTCTAAATACTATCCTGTCATCAAACACTGACCTTGTTTTGCAGGATAAGATTAAGAGAACCGTGAAAGCGTGGCATAACGATCACAAAGAACTCGGAGTAGGGGCATGTTCGACCACAAAAAAAAAAGGGGGGAAAAGAAAAAGAAAAAGAAAAAAAAAGAAGAAAGAATAATATAATAATTATGCGTCAGTGTTGACATGCATCTGCCTAACTTGTAACTGGCACAGTACTAAACTACGGCCCTTGTTAGTTTTGCGAGATTGCCCCTACGACCCAACTAAGAGGCCGTAAAGTCCATACTCCATCCCTCCAAATGGCAGAGGCCGGTAGCCATAAAATTACAGTTTCTGCCACTCCAACAATACGGCCGAATACGAGGGATTCATCCTAGGACTGAGATTAGCCCTGGGAATGAAAAAAAATGATAGTAGTTAGAGACTCGAATTGGTCATCCGGCAGGCCATGGGAATATACAGCACCAATGGGCATAAATGGGACCTAGCTACGGGACTGCTGAGATATCTGGAGGCCGAAGAAGCCCACAGACAAATGAACAAAGTACATGGCGATGTATGCGGAGCCCATATGAGCAGAACATTTTTGGCAAAGAAAATCATGTGAACGGGTCACTATTGGCTAACCATGAAAACTGACTGCGATACTCATGTTAGGAAATGCCATCAATGCCAGATCCATGCTAATGCGATCCATGCACCTCCTAATGAGCTCCATTGCTTGACCTCACTGTGGCCAGTTGGACCGTGCAGCAGGTGATATCCCGGAAGGGGTAAATCCAGGAGTATGGCAGTGAATCCCGGCCAGTAGAAGATCAATGGGTTTTAAAATTCTGAGTTTTATTTTAAATCCCTACACGCTCATGTCATTTTGGCATGTTATCCAAAAAAAAAGATCATGTGCTGAAATGTTTTAGATATATGACAAGCATTTTTGTTTTATGTCAGGTACCCCGATTTGAGGCATTCTAGCCTGACAAGCGATAGGCCAAATTTGAAGGAGGATCACAATTTTGGTGTAGAGCTAGATTTCGATCTAATGGGGATTGAGCAGGACGAGACAGATATCGACAATACGCCTGGTGAGATCAAAGGATGGGTCGAGGGTAAACCCCAAACCCAGTTTAGACCAAGCCATCGCCATCAAACGTTAGAGCCCCTAACGATCACAAAGAACCCGGAGTAGGGGCAAATTCGAACACAATAAAAAAAAAAAAAAAAAAAGAAAAAAAAAAGGAAAAAAAAAAGAGAGAAAAAATAGCCGAGTTGTTGAGCCTGTATGGAGATATGTTCGCTTGGTCCCGTGGCGACGTGAGTGGATTGTCCACAGACGTTATAGGACATCGACCGCCCATCAAGGGGGGTTCCGACTCATAAGCAAAAGTTGAGAACGTTGAAACCTGAATGGAGGATGAAAATAAAGGATGAGATTGTCAAGCGGTTTAAAGCAGGAATCATCACGGTGTCTATTTACCCTGAATGGCTTTCCGACAGAATCCCAGTACCACAGCCTGGAGGAGAAGTGAGGGGCCGCAAAATCTGAACGATGCCCTCAAGGAGGAGATATATGACAAATTCAAGATCAAACATTTTGATTCAGTCATTTACCGGCCCAAAATGAGTGGGGCAGTGGGGGCTGCAAATAAAACACAAAGACGATCATGGGAAGAATGCCCGCCAATCATCGGGGATGGCCGGATTTATTGTCGCTCACCCTGTATGCCTATCGAACCTCAGTTCGCACCTTTGGAGGGGCAGCCCCTTACGCATCTCCCGGGCATGCGACAAGAGGGTGCGATCCCGAAAATTCAAAATAAACGATTTAGTCCTCAAAAGGATCGCGCCCTGCCAAGACGAAGCTATGGGGAATTTCGCTCTAAATTAGAAGGAGCCATCACGAAAAAAAAAAAAAAAAAAAAAAAAAATTTAAAAAATCCCCCAAACCTTCCGACAAGTCAAAGGACCGGATCTTTTGTCAGCCAGCGAGATACCGATGCGACCAGTACGAGGGAGATCACAAGAAAAGCAACTTAACACTGGGGCATTTGTCACTACCCAGGAAATGATGACGTGCAAATTGGTACACATGCAACAATCCCATCAACATGTACCATCATCATCAAATGCTACCTCATGTCAATTCAATCTTCAACGGTACGATCATCTGGCATTTGTCAAGCATAGTTTTCCCGGGATACGATGATCTGCGTGAAAGGGGGATTTTATTTGGCTTGATAGGAGTCGGATTAATTCTGACAAGCAACCGTGGAGCACGATTGTGAGTATGATTAGACGAAGAAGGCTATTCAACCTTTTGATCGGGTACAAAGCCTTAATTCAAAGCAACGTTTGCGATAGAATCGACCTCATGTGATAGCCCTCACTTTGCATTTGCACAAACTTTCAGTTGTGGGGTATAAAACTATGACGATGTTGAGGGCAATTAACACGTAGTCAGACAGTCGATAATTATCAGGCTAATATCAAGAAGTCAGACGATAAATGATTATCAAGTTAATGTCTCGAATCGTGGCCTGGGTTATTCGAGTAATTAAGCCCAAGGGGTGTCTCTACACCTGGTGCCCTAAAGCCGTCTGGTTTGGGAGTCGCTGGCCCAACACTCGTTACATGGGTAACTCAGAGCCTAAGAAAACGAGCATTACAGTAGAGGAGGCCCGAGCAGATTCGAATCGTGGCATGGGCTACTCGAGTAATTAAGCCTAAGGGGTGTCTCTGCATCTGGTGCCCTAAAGCCGTCTGGTTTGGGAGTCACCGGCCTAACACTCGCTACATGGGTAACTCAAGCCTAAGAAAACGAATCTTGCGCAAGGTCAAGCAAAGAGTGAATGGTGCAAACCACCAGCTTGTCTCGAACCGTGGCCTTTGTTACTCGAGTAAATAAACCCGAAGGGGTGTCTGTACACCTAATGCCCCAAAATCGTCTGGTTCGGGAGCCATTGGTCCAAAACTCGTTAAATGGGTAACTTTGAAAAGCCTAAGAAAACGAGACAAGTGAAGTGGGCTAATAAAGAGAAAAGATAATACGAAAAAAAAAACTCTCGGCCTTAAACAAGAAGTCATAGAAGAGAAACCCCTACTGAGTGCTGCATCGCACAGTGCATTTGTCATATGACGTCAATCCTGCTAAGAACGTTGTCGAGAATGAAGACAGAATGCCTTTGACGAGAGAAGGTAGTTCTTTTGAATTCGACCTTACTCACATACAATGACCATGAATGCTTGAAGGTGTTCTTACAATTTCATAACTCGTCAAATAGAAAATCATCAACTCACGAGGGATTGAATAAAAAAAAAATAAAAAAATAAAAAAATAAAAAAAAATAAAAATAAAAAAATAAAAATACATTCACGGTTCACCACTTGCTAGATTATGTGATCAAAAGATATATTCAATTTCATGTGCTTTAACTGCATTTTTGTCGAGATTATAATATCTTTGTGTTGAACTAACACTAACGGCCCGAGCCTTTAAGTTTTGGCGTTTGTTAGTCATCTGATATGCAGGATCTTGCAGAGCTGTGGATAACTCAGCACAATCAACATCGCGAGTTCTCGATAGAAATTCTTGGTAGCGACACGCACCAAGGCATGGGGCAGTTAAGAATCGTGAAACGGAAGGAAGCTGAGGCTGCACAAAACTCCTCGTCATGGGGCCTCTCCCCAATCCCGACTATCAATGCCTCGACATCAAATCGATCCACGTGCATGAGCATATACAAGGATGATATAATGCTGGACAGCAGCATATCGGCCGTCAAGAATGATCAAAAGGCCAAGGAGCTAACATAGCTGTCGATCATCACAGAGAGCGAAGCAGACTGCCTCAACTAGATGAAATGAAGACGACCAAAAACAGGCAGAGTATCAAACCAATGTTGAAGTTTAAAGACTACACTGCACGATGAGGCGTGATCCAATCAAATGTTGGCAAACGACGACGACTGTCGAATCGTATCATTTGACTGAACAGGGGTCATTTCTATCTAAGACATATGTTGTGCACATGCATCTGTCCATAACATATCTGCCAGATCATGCATAACACCTTTTTCATGCATGCAGGTACGATCAAAATGAAAATCTTCAGGAAAGTACAAGCACGTCGCTTTCAACCTCACAAATGATCAGAGTGATGGCTTTTGCGGCATGGTACGTGCACGATATTGGTGGGAGATCCAGGACAAAAGCTGATCAACAATCCCATCCAAAAAAAAAAAAAAAAAAAAAAAAGAAAAAAAAAAAAAGAAAAGAAAAGGACAAAAAACAACAAACCCTGGGAAGGGCTGAGATCCACGCGAACCGCAACAAGATGGTGAGCACCCCTGGGAAGGGCTGATATCCACAAAGAAAAGAAAAAGACAAAAAACAACAAACCCTGGGAAGGGCTGAGATCCACGCGAACCACAACAAGATGGTGAGCACCCCTGGGAAGGGCTGATATCCACAAAAAGAAAAAAGACAAAAAAACAACAAACCCTGGGAAGGGCTGAGATCCACGCGAACCACAACAAGATGGTGAGCACCCCTGGGAAGGGCTGATATCCACAAAAAGAAAAAAGACAAAAAACAACAAACCCTGGGAAGGGCTGAGATCCACGCGAACCACAACAAGATGGTGAGCACCCCTGGGAAGGGCTGATATCCACAAAAAGAAGAAAAAGACAAAAAACAACAAACCCTGGGAAGGGCTGAGATCCACGCGAACCACAACAAGATGGTGAGCACCCCTGGGAAGGGCTGATATCCACAAAAAAGAAGAAAAAGACAAAAAAACAACAAACCCTAGGAAGGGCTGAGATCCACGCGAACCACAACAAGATGGTGAGCACCCCTGGGAAGGGCTGATATCCACCAAAAGAAAAAAAAGACAAAAAACAACAAACCCTGGGAAGGGCTGAGATCCACGCGAACCACAACAAGATGGTGAGCACCCCTGGGAAGGGCTGATATCCACAAAAAGAAAAAAGACAAAAAACAACAAACCCTGGGAAGGGCTGAGATCCACGCGAACCACAACAAGATGGTGAGCACCCCTGGGAAGGGCTGATATCCACAAAAAGAAGAAAAAGACAAAAAACAACAAACCCTGGGAAGGGCTGAGATCCACGCGAACCACAACAAGATGGTGAGCACCCCTGGGAAGGGCTGATATCCACAAAAAGAAAAAAGACAAAAAACAACAAACCCTGGGAAGGGCTGAGATCCACGCGAACCACAACAAGATGGTGAGCACCCCTGGGAAGGGCTGATATCCACAAAAAGAAAAAAGACAAAAAACAACAAACCCTGGGAAGGGCTGAGATCCACGCGAACCACAACAAGATGGTGAGCACCCCTGGGAAGGGCTGATATCCACAAAAAGAAGAAAAAGACAAAAAACAACAAACCCTGGGAAGGGCTGAGATCCACGCGAACCACAACAAGATGGTGAGCACCCCTGGGAAGGGCTGATATCCACAAAAAGAAGAAAAAGACAAAAAACAACAAACCCTGGGAAGGGCTGAGATCCACGCGAACCACAACAAGATGGTGAGCACCCCTGGGAAGGGCTGATATCCACCAAAAGAAAAAAAAAGACAAAAAACAACAAACCCTGGGAAGGGCTGAGATCCACGCGAACCACAACAAGATGGTGAGCACCCCTGGGAAGGGCTGATATCCACAAAAAGAAAAAAGACAAAAAACAACAAACCCTGGGAAGGGCTGAGATCCACGCGAACCACAACAAGATGGTGAGCACCCCTGGGAAGGGCTGATATCCACAAAAAGAAAAAAGACAAAAAACAACAAACCCTGGGAAGGGCTGAGATCCACGCGAACCACAACAAGATGGTGAGCACCCCTGGGAAGGGCTGATATCCACAAAAAGAAAAAAAGACAAAAAACAACAAACCCTGGGAAGGGCTGAGATCCACGCGAACCACAACAAGATGGTGAGCACCCCTGGGAAGGGCTGATATCCACAAAAAGAAAAAGACAAAAAACAACAAACCCTGGGAAGGGCTGAGATCCAAGATAACCAACCGGCGACGATAACCGGGGGTTACGAGATGGGTGACCGGCGACGATACCCGGCCCCGACATGACGATCGACCGGCGACGATAACCGGCGATCACGAGATGGATGACCGGCGACGATAACCGGCTCCAACAGATAACCAACCGGCGACGATAACCGGAGGTTACGAGATGGGTGACCGGCGACGATACCCGGCCCCGACATGACGATCGACCGGCGACGATAACCGGCGATCACGAGATGGATGTCCGGCGACGATAACCGGCTCCAACAGATAACCAACCGGCGACGATAACCGGAGGTTACGAGATGGGTGACCGGCGACGATAACCGGCTCCGACAGATAACCAACCGGCGACGATAACCGGGGGTTACGAGATGGGTGACCGGCGACGATACCCGGCCCCGACATGACGATCGACCGGCGACGATAACCGGCGATCACGAGATGGATGTCCGGCGACGATAACCGGCTCCGACAGATAACCAACCGGCGACGATAACCGGGGGTTACGAGATGGGTGACCGGCGACGATACCCGGCCCCGACATGACGATCGACCGGCGACGATAACCGGCGATCACGAGATGGATGACCGGCGACGATAACCGGCTCCGACAAGATAACCGACCGGCGACGATAACCGGGGGTTACGAGATGGGTGACCGGCGACGATACCCGGCCCCGACATGACGATCGACCGGCGACGATAACCGGCGATCACGAGATGGATGTCCGGCGACGATAACCGGCTCCGACAGATAACCAACCGGCGACGATAACCGGGGGTTACGAGATGGGTGACCGGCGACGATACCCGGCCCCGACATGACGATCGACCGGCGACGATAACCGGCGATCACGAGATGGATGACCGGCGACGATAACCGGCTCCGACAAGATAACCGACCGGCGACGATAACCGGAGGTTACGAGATGGGTGACCGGCGACGATACCCGGCCCCAACATGACGATCGACCGGCGACGATAACCGGCGATCACGAGATGGATGACCGGCGACGATAACCGGCTCCGACAGAGGACCGACCGGCGACGATAACCGGGGGTTACGCGATGGGTGACCGGCGACGATACCCGGCCCCGAACGAGACGACAGATTGAAGGAGTGAACCCAAAGACTAACGAACACGGTCAAGGGGTTGATACATTGACACTCTTACGAATGTCTTGCATGCATTGCATCTTATGTTGCATCATAAGCTATATGTGTGAGGCATCATGTATGCACTGTCATTCTTACACACTGTCATTCATGCATCGAGTGTCTATTCTTTATCCTGTTCATTTCATTTATCATTTCATAAACATGATAAAGAGGGGCAGCTGTAGACACCCAAATTTTGCGTTTCCTTCTACTAACCATGACAGGAGGGCGAAATCGACAATTGAACCGGCTTGCGGAAGCAAAGGAGCGGGCACAAGGGCGAGCGCCCGACACCACCGCAATGTTTTGGGCAACCCAAGTTTACGTGACAATAAAGCCGTCAGAGGCAGGCATTTCCGAATGAGGTGGCACGTCTCCCGGAAATTCCCGGACTGCAGAATACGAGCCTGTCAGCGAAAACCGACGTTGCGGCACGAAAATCGAGGTGTGGCACGAAAATCGAGAAAGTCAAGCCCGCCAGCCGCGGATAGATCTGCGGCCAAGTGGGTGCGCCAGCACGAAAACCGGGAAATCAGCACTACCAGCTGAGTGCGATGGGAGGCGTGCCAGCTGGCCAGCCGCAGATCCATCTGCGGCCAGCCGCAGATAGATCTGCGGCTGGCTCTGGCCAGCCTATTTAGGCCGCTTCGGGCAGCATACAGGGGGTTCAGCAGTTTTTGAAAGAGGAAGAGGAAATTCAGCAAGAGCAGCAGCAGAAAATCGGGAATAGAGAGGAAAAACACCATAATTTTTGCAACAAATAGGAGAGAAAGGAAGATCAAAAGAGAGGGTTTTTACTCTTTGATTTGATTGTAACACACATATTTCTTCTATTCCAATACACAAGTCTACTTCCATTTTGGTATCAATTGCAAGGTGAAATTTCCCTTTATTCTAGCAATTTATCATATCATTTGGCTAAAATTAATGTAGTCTTCATGTAATTTATTGTGAAACAATGAATTAGGGATTATTTGCGAGGGTTCCATTGGAACAAAATTCTTCTTAATAACCCGATGATATTCACGTTTTGATTTCTTGCTTGTTGTATAAGAGATGTATTGGTTGTGGTTCCTTTAATTTGCTATTTAGGATGTCGTGATACTGTTAGAATTTCCGTGTTGGTTATTTATTGTAATGTTTGATTTGTGAGTACGTAGTAATCGTGGTTGTGAGCCTAGGAAAGCGACCCCGTGGTCCGAATCCGATGACGGACAAATTTTGACGTATGTATTTAGGAATAATGTAATCCTTCGTTGTGAACATGTAACCGTCGGGCCTTAAAACGACGCTAAGGCGAGAATCGGATTTAAGGCCCCGTCATAGTGAAAAGATGGGATTGTATGCGTTTGGGGTTTATTTTGATGGCTTACATGCCCATGAATAACCCCGCGCTTTTTATTGCTTCATTTGATTTGTGACACCAAAAAAAATTGATTTCAAAACTAAAACAATGAAGACTTTCATAAAATCAATCAAAGTAGGACATTAGAATCACGAGGTTAAAATTTGAGAAATGTTAATGAATGTCGATTCCTATCTAACGAGAAAGCCAAAGAAAAAAATCGTTTTCCAAAACATCACACGAAATGATTTTATAAATAATTGACGTTTTATTAAACCGTTGTGCATAGGGTTAAAGAGATCCTAGAAATTGCCCATCATTTTATGAAAGCAACGTATAGATCTCGATTCCTATTTTGACGAAGGTTTAAAACTCTTGTCTTGCCAAAACGACACTTAATGAAAATCCCCTAGTTTTGGACAATTAGAATCAAACTTTTCTCATAAAGAATAAAGCTTTCTCGTGTATACCGAAAAGACATTCCGAAGCGTTATCAAATTAAAGCACGACTTTCCCTAAAAATCCAAATGATTCTTTCATACAACTCACCACATCATTCACATAGACACACACACCCACACACAAGCGCGCGCACACACACATTTCATGAATTAAAGGATAGGAAAGCATCAAGATTGCGGTAACCGTGTTTCACGGAAGTCGAGGGGTGCCTAACACCTTCCCCTCACTTAAGCAAGCCCCCGAACTCTATGAATCTCGATTCGCAGACCAATTAATTCGGAGTCACATATGAGCCAGCGATTTACGAAAACGAAATTCGGATGAGTTGGTACATCCACTTCAAATATACCAACTGGCGACTCTGGTTAATTGGCTCATCATAAAAACGATCTTTCAAAACCCCGTCGACATCAATGCCGACCTTTTCCAAACGTCATCTAAATCAAAAGGCTAAAATTGGAAAAGACGAAGAGACGAGAAAACCCCGCTGTCGACAGTCTAGTGTGATTTTATTTATGCCATGTTGTAGCTTAAGACGTTTAGTAAGTGTTTTAGTATTTTTGATGTGCTAAAACATGTGCGTATGCGTACCTAAAACGAGTCAGCCCGCTCCCGGAATTACTGTTCACGTTTCGTAAGTCGGGTACATGATCCGTGAGCTCTGGGTGATAGAGCTATAAGATACGAAGATTCTCTAAGTAGAACGACTAAAAACCGAGTTAAGATGAGTGAGATATGAATTTATTTCTAAAACACCCCACTGCTTTAGGACTGTGCAATGCAGTCCGGTTCATGGCCAGATTCGGTAATCAAAACAGATCCAAATTTGCTCTTTGATGATGGAAAATTATAGTTTAAGAAGATACAAAGCTAACAAAACCAACTAGAGGTCAAACGGAGTTGTAGAACTCAAGATATTCAAGTTTTGCCTAAGGACCCCAAAGCTGGAAACAAATCCGAAAATAGCAAAGTCTTGAATCCATTTAAGTCATTAAAAATCTTTGTTAATAAATTTCTAATGCATGTTAATGGATGATTAAACTAATTAAATATTGTTTAAGTGTATTTAATCATTTAACTATTATTTTAAGTATCATTAATTAATTATTGTTTAAATTGCTATTAAATAATGATTAAGGGTAAATAAGATTATTAAATTGAGTATTTATTATTTGAGTAATTTTCTTTAAAGAATAAATAAACCTAATTAGTTATTATTATTATTAAATAATAACTAAAGATAATTATTCCTTAATATGAAATTATTTATTATTTGAGTAATTTTTCTTTAAATAATAAATAAACCTAATTAGTTATTATTTATCATTAAATAATAACTAAAGATAATCCTTACTTACTATTTATTTATTTATTTATTTATTTATTATTGAATTGACTTTAAATAATTAAACCTAATTTGTTATTCGATAGATAATAACTAAAGATAATTAATTGATTCCCATTTAATTAATATTGAATGGTAATCAAATGAGAAATGAGCTATTTGAATATGAAGTGTTTAATAATTCCTTAATTAAACAAGTAAACCTAATTGTTTAAAGGCTTAAAAGGTGTTTAACCCTTAGGAAAAATATTCCCAAGTTAATCTATCATTAACCTAAGTTTGATTAGGGTTAATGATAGCAAGATTGTGCTAGGTGCATTATGTGTTTAACTTATGTGGTAGATAAGTTCCTTAGTGAACGTATAGACGTACAACTACGCAATACTAATTGATAGATCGACTTTATCAATGTTAGGTCCTTCAAGGCCAATTAGTTAAAACTAGAATTATTTGTAGCTGAGCAAACATGCAAGTTCCCTAACTCAAACTCGAGTTGTTATTTTCGAAGCATGTTAGTGAATAATTATTGTTGATTATTCACATCTATACTGATTATTGAGATTCACACATTGTGTAATTGAATTCCTATTCTATTATTATTGAACTGTGAATTAAATTAAAGTTCTTTCAAGCATGAATTGTTTATGAGATAGATCTATGCTATTTGTATCAGCTAGATCAAGCATGTCTAAATTTATTAAATCAAAGGTATTTTAAAAGTTGTTCTTATTAAATTATTATGGTAAGAACTCTTGGCTGAGAAAAGGATAAATTTGATTAAGGCATGATATCAATGCTGGCTTATTAAGTGTTTATGCATAAATCACGGGGTATGAAAGGCTGATCCACTTGATTACCAAAATATATTAAAAGGTCCAGTATAAATGCTGAGAACCTTGGCAAATGTCCATGGTTATTTCAAACCACTCAGTAATTGTCATTCAAGTATTCGAATATTCAACTGTTGACTATTAATTCATGTTTCTTCATAAATCTTATACTGTTGTTGAACATTGAAAGCAAAACTTCTTTCCATTCATGATATATCTCCCTTGTGTATAAATTTGCTAAACAAACTAGTTGCTTGCCCTTACTATATCATGATCTTTATTTCAGTTAAGGCAGAAACGTCTAAAGGGGACAAAAAAAAAGGGAAGGTGCAAGAGTAGTCGCCTGATAGGGCTTATATACTAGTTTATCTTGAATGTTATTTGGTCATGTGAACTTTTTATTGTATTAAGGGTACGTTTTAAGTTAAGGTTAAAGAACCTTGGGACCATGATTGTAAGACTTTATTACTATTTCAATAAACATTGTATGTTTATTATTCCGCATTAGTTAGAAAGTATGTTGTTGTTGTTGGGTATCGTGAACACCGAATTCGAGGTTAGGAAACCCGAATTTGGGGGTGTCACAGCAGATCCCTTGACGAAAGGTTTACCACCCAATCTCTTTCGAGAACATGTTGCTAGCATGGGTTTGGTTGATAATATTTTATTTTAGTTTATGGGATTTATTGTTAGGCACTAGTTTTGTGATCACCTTATGTTATATATTTTGGATATTACGATAATGGTTTGTTACTTCTACTTTAGTGCACATTTAAAGTCTTTTGAAGCAAACTCTTATGTATGGACCTCATGGACATATTTACATGCTATTACTTATGAAATTTTTGTTGTTCATGAATTTATAGCCAATTGTTTGCCAAGTTTGGTAAGTGTACTTAAGTTGTAAGTAGGGGACGATACCATATTGCTATAAGATATGGCTACTTCTGATTTTATTTTTGTACTTTGTTAAACTTGACCTATTTTAACAAAAATGAGTTCAATAAAAAATGTAATATATGGATAATATACCTATAACCCTTGGCCAAGTGAGAGTGTTGGATTCGATGGGATCCGACCTATAATTATGTGCCTATCGGGTTAAATATAAATTGAGTTATCTATGTGACATGGACTTAATAATATATCAAATATATATAATAGCATTAATATTATATATTTGATTTATAATATTATATCTCGTTTTATGGGCTTATGATGGCTTATATAACTCGGGCCCAATATTTTGATAAAAAGTTTGGATTTTGATCCATTAGGGTTGGTTCCATTACTCTCTATATATAATGACATATTATTGAAGACTAATATTACGCCTACTCGTGTATTTTCTCTCCATAGTCACAAATACACAACCTATCCTTACGAATAGAGAAGAGTAGTGAAGATCATTTCTTTCTGTAAATTCTCGTCTTCATAAGTTCTCATCTAATGACATCTTTTGGTTCAGGTTAGTTCTTATATTTATGTGTATTGAAAGATCGTATATGAATTCGATTTTGAGGTTAAATTCCTAACGTATTAATTATCTAACATAGTCAACCCACTTCCAGTTCATTCTTAAAATGGTCAAAATTATTAGGTCAATAGTTGCCCGTGATTTACTAGATTTCTTCTAAGTTGGTTTTGTGATTAGCTTCTTTTGGACCCTTTTTTCTAGGTTGTCTTGTGATTAGCTTCTTTCGGACTTGCTTATCTTGTTTAGTATATATGACTAGGGTCAACTATTCTCATTGCTAATTAATTTTGAGTTAGAGATTTTGATATCTTTATATGCTAGTTTTGAGCTCATTTATAAATCTAACACTACGAGTTCACATAAATACATAATAGTTCTTTCTTTGTTTCTTTGGACTCTACTTAAATATTTTTAAAAATTAAATAGGATTTATATAAAATTAAATTATATATTTTATATGTATTTTAGGGAATAAAATATTTATATACTCTTATACATATTTTGCGAGACGTTGTTGTGGGATGGAGCGTATTTTTATTTTATTAAAGGAGAGCACAAAAACAAGAGCAAAAAAAAAAACCAAAAAATAATTACTTTTTTAAAATCTTGTTACTTTTTAAATTTCTTTTCTATCTCCCGCTTCATATTTTTCAAATTACACTCATACTTTTGCATCTATATTTTTCAACTCTTATTCAATATTTTATTTATTTTTAACTGCACAACATATATATAGCGCATCACAAATATACTAGTACTAGTAACACAAGTCCTGTTACTAACAGACAAATTTATATCGATTAATATATTAGTATTAGTAACATAAATCTTGTTATTAACAATAAATTTATACCGATAGTAAATAAATTTAACAAAATATATATTGCGCATTAAATTTCAACGAAATATATAGCTCAGAATTTAAAAATATTAAACCTTGTCTTTTCTGGCTATTCAGTGGGCGCCACCCTTCTCCCATATTTCTTCCATCTGTGAACAGACAACACAACGTACCAACTCTCTCCAAAATCTGAATTTCAGCGAAAATGCACTCACATCACTTGCTCCTTGAAGAACCTATACGGATGGCTTCAATTCTTGAGCCTTCTAAATCCGTAAGAATCAAATTCAACAACAATTTCAATTATCAATTTCAGTTGATCAGTTTTTGGGACTATGAGCTTATGTTTTAGCTTAGTAAATTTTATAGGATAGATGTATAAAGTTGCGTTTAATAATTGTGCAAACCAAGTGTTTGATCTATGCTAAATGATTTCCTTTTTGTTTGTAGAATTTCTTTTCTGCGATGTCGAAGATCGTGGGAACACTTGGCCCAAAATCTCGATCAGTAGATGTTATTACTGGATGCCTGAATGCTGGAATGTCTGGTACTCTTTTATTCTTTTGTTGTCCATTTTACTTGTGATGGTTTGTTGTTGTTTGCATATATCTAATTTAAATGTGATTTTGATTTGTTGAAATTATGGATTCAAGGAAGAAAAACCTCAAGTTTAGTTAAAGTCCATGTTTGAAAATCAAGGTTCTAGTTTTGAGGAAAATTCAAGCTTAACATACTTTATGGATAATATTCAAGTTTACTTAAATGTATGAGATTTTGTTGAATTGATTCAAAAGTTTAATTTAATTTTGAGAAGTTCCAAAAAGGAAATGTGGACTCTTGTTTTATGAGGAAGGAAGTTTTACCAATGCCTTAAATGCTCATTTTGTCTTTACCAAAATCAGTAAGTTAATAAAGGCACAAGGTTGAAAATGTAATTCTTCCTGCTCTTTGCTAATTTATCTGGGTGGTTAAAATAGTTTCCTGAGACAAAATGAGTTGAACGACTAAATAGAGATGATCTTAGATGTTGAATTTGTTAGGTTATCTGGTTCATTCTTTGATTTTCTTATTTTCCCCTTGTAGTGGCACGGTTTGATTTTTCATGGGGTGACACTGAGTTTCACCAAGAAACATTGGAAAATCTTAGGAAAGCAATCAAGAGTACAAAGAAGTTGTGTGCTGTAAGTTGGTTATTCTTGCTTCCAAAATTCAGCAAATTGCATTTTACTTTTAAATATCCACGCTTAATTAGAATTTACTTTTTTATACTCTTCCTTCTTTTTCAAGGTTATGCTAGACACCGTTGGTCCAGAGTTGCAAGTTGTCAACAAAACTGAGCATCCCATTTCGCTTCAGGAAGATTCCTTTGTGGTTCTAACACCCGATCAGGACAAAGAAGCTACTTCAAATTTATTGCCAATAAATTTTCATGGGTTATCAAAGGTAAATATTTTCAAGCAAAATATTTGGGTCAGTTGTGGAACAATTTATCCTAAAAATCATGTGCACATGCACGAGTGCAAGGAAAAATAAACATAAACTGTGAAGGTGCTTATCAGCATGATTTGTAAGCAAAAATAAAACATATACTCATGGTTGGTTTAAAATCATCTAAAAAGTCTTTAAGTAAAGTTGCTCCACTTATGTAGGGTGTTGGGAAGGGTAAACAAGAGTCAGAGTTAAAAGTTGGTATATTTGCCTTCTTTTTATCAAAGAAGAAATATTTGGCATTTTTTGCGTAAGTGGCTACTTCTTTACAACGTTCCACATTTGGCATATTTGTTTAAGTGGCTGCTAATTTGACTCGAAGCTGCATATTCTCCTGCGACAACCCAAGTACCTCACAAGGTTCAACAAGAACTACCCCTTGGTTTATAGAATATGAAACTTGTTAGAGTATAGATCTTGTCCCACATTGAATATCTTGAGAAAATATGTCTAGTATATAGCGAATTGGGCCAACTCATGGCCAATTGGTTTTGAGTTAGAGAGCTTGATATCTTTATATACTAGACTTTGGGCCCATTTTATAAATCTAACATGGTATCAGAGCGGGCTATCCTTGAGCCTAATTAAACACTCTTCTTAGCCTTCATTCTTACCCAGTTGCAGTCCATTTCTTAAGGGTTAAAGTTACCTATTTCTTAACTAGTGCCACTTATCAATTGGGCCAATAGTTGCCCGTGGTTTACTAGATTTCTTCTGGGCTTGCCTTGTGACTAGCTTCTTCTGGGCTTGCATATGTTATGTGGGTCTTCATATACATCAAGTCCACATGCAACCCTCAATACATTGGGTTACACGTGAGGGGGAGTGTTAGAGTATAGATCTTGTCCCACATTGAATATCTTGAGAAAATATGTCTAGTATATAACGAATTGGGCCAACTCTTTACATGGCCAATTGGTTTTGAGTTAGAGATCTTGATGTCTTTATATACTAGACTTTGGGCCCATTTTATAGGCTTCTACTCTTATAGTTTTTCGTTCTTTTTATAAAAATACATTCCAAAAATAAGGTAATTTTACTTGAAATTTATCTCTCCACAAGGGGAAAATGGAAAGAAAATTGAGGCCATACGATCCTGTCATTTTGGGGTGCTCACTGCTCTGATGGATGAATTCGGTATGGTCTACTCTCTCGTCCTAGTATAAGTAATTGGGCTTGCATCATGCGATGTCCCAAAAAAGGTGATTTGATTCGATCCAAGCTTTCTGCAGGGTTATTATAATTAAAAGTAGCACAATTACTTCTCTCCTTAAACCATGTGCATTCAAACCAAGTCAGTTAATTGGGATGGAGGTAGTAATATAGTTTTGGAATTGCTAGGTTACTTGATTGCTCCATTGTCTCACCATATCGGGAGTTCACTGAACACAATAACTCTACTAGATCTAGGGTTTCTGATGTAATATATAGCATAGAGCAGAGAACACTCTTGTAGTTGTAAAACCAAATCTTTGAGTTGAACAAACTTTCAAAAGTTATCCCGACTTTAAATTGCGTTTCTTTCGAGTTTTTATAGTCGTCTGAATCGACATGCTTGTGCTTTAACTCATAGAACCGATAGCAATAATTTGAAGGGTTGTAATTCCTGTACTCATTTTATCGTGTATTTACGTCTAGACTAAAATCTGTCAAAACTGTATTGATAATTGAGGTTGTTGGCTGCAGGCAGTGAAAGCAGGAGATACTATTTTTATTGGCCAGTACTTGTTCACAGGAAGTGAGACGACTTCCATTTGGCTGGAGGTAAGCTAATGACGGAAAGAAAACTACTAGTCCTTGACCCATATGGATTTTGTGTCTGGGATTTAAGGAGTGTCTAACTTTATACATTGAGATAGGCAGTTAAGCATATCAGGTATTCAGGTCAATTTGCTCTCTTTATTTCTCATTCTTTAAGAGTAGAAAAAATGATTATATGGGCTGCAATTCTTGTGGTTAAAACACTATTTATTTTAACTGTTGCTGGAGGACATAAGACTTCTTGGGCAAGCCAAAAGCTGCCCTGCATTTTGAGTGAGTTTTTGGAGGACATAAGACTTCTTGAAAAAAAGTAAGCTAATTAAACATTATGGTAATGGCATGCATAGTTGTGGCTTCACCAGATCGCTGCTGTCTTGTCTCCTAGCTTTGGGAGGTCCCTCTGCATCCATTCTAAAAATATAAGATTATTATTGACTTTTTGAAATTTGAGACGTTCTCAAACTCAAGATTGACATGGATTCATTTAGTTTTAGTTAATGCAATGATGAATATTGTAAACTATCTAAAAGTTACTACTAGTTATAAGGTTTATTGTCTCGTCAGTTTTAATGAACCATATTAATTTTGAGTTTGAAAATGTCTCAAATTGATTTCCAAAGTCAACCGTGATCTTATAATTTGGAACAAAGAGAGTATTATACATGGATTAAATTTTAACCTCAGTAAAGTTTTGAGTTTGATGTCTAAAACTTCGTGTTGAACTTTATTTTTTATATGATACAGGTAACAGAGGTGAAAGGTGAGGATGTGGTCTGTCTGATTAAGAATTCAGCCACTTTATCTGGGTCATTGTACACCTTACATGTCTCTCAGATTCGCATTGATCTGCCCACCCTCACTGATAAAGATAAGGAGGTAAAATTTTCTTTTTGCATCAGATGCTTTCGTTGAAAACCAGCCTCATGAATGATGAGAACCCATGCTACTTCACCAACCTGTGCTGGTGAACGTTTGCATCTTTCAAATATTATGTTGGACTTGCTGGAAGGGATCATGGAACTGGTTATTTTTGCTAAACTCTGGTAGTTACTGACGTTTGGAACTAGGACTCCCATACTTAAATGATGGCTGATTCTCTCAACATGTTGCCTTGATCAGCTAACAGCTTCTTGATTTTTGATAGTTAGTGTTTCATATTTGTTCGACACCGATGAGGCATCCTTTAGTATTTTGCTACCTTCAACAAAAGAAAAAAAAATTCACTTTAATTTTACATTGTTCATACTGTTTTCTTATCATCTAATGTTTGCGATATTTCATGATGGCTATAGGTTATAAGTACATGGGGTGTCCGAAACAATATAGATTTTCTTTCATTGTCATATACCCGACACGCAGAAGATGTTCGTCATGTAAGACTGATCCTACTTGGTTTTATTCTCAAGTTTATTCTTATTAAATCAAGCTATTCGTTCAATGCAGTTGGCTTTCTTTTCGTTTGTATTCTTCTTCTTTCCCGTTAGTACACAGTTTTGGTATTTCTGATTAAGCTTTTAATCAATGGCACAGTTTCAAATTACCTTGTCCAATTTATTAATGACTTTCCTTGTTGTCATATAGGCTCGTGAATATCTTTCTAAATTGGGTGACCTTAGTCAAACTCAGATTTTTGCTAAGATTGAAAATGTGGAGGTGAGATGCCTAGCACATTTCCTAAATTTTCAAATTAGGTTGCTCCTTGTGAATCTGCATGTAAACCTTTTATTCCACCCCCCCCCCCCAAAAAAAAAAAACAAAAACAAAAACAAAAATAATAATAATAATAAAAAAAAATCGTGCAGGGGTTGAACCATTTTGATGAGATCCTACAAGAAGCAGACGGCATCATCCTATCACGTGGAAATCTCGGGATAGATCTCCCACCAGAGAAGGTCATTTTCAATAACATACAAGTTTTGAAAAATCATTCTTCATAAAATGTGTCAACAACCCCCATCCTGAAGGGAGTGAGGTTAATTTGCTATTCATGCAACCAACATGCCCGTAATCATAGTTTCAAATTTGGATACACATCTTGTATAGAAAATTTATCTTCATGATATTGATATGTATTGCAATACTTTCTCATTTGATAAGATATGTTCATACCTTTAAAACATGTTGAAATTAAAAATTCGTAGAAAATTGAGTTTTAATTAAAATGAACAATTATACAATGTATAACTAATAAAATGAGACATTTCAACTTCCAAATACCTATCACTTTCCAATCAACCAAATATATTCTTTGCTTTCTTAAGAAAAAATAGGCGAGTTTCATTTTTACGCTTTAACATGAAACTATTATAATTGCAATACATAATGTATAAGATATGTCGTCATACTATTGGATAACTATATTCATACCTTTAAAACATGTTGAAATTAAAAATTCATAGAAAATTGAGTTTTAATTAAAATGAACAATTATACAACGTATAACTAATAAAGTGAGACATTTCAACTTCCAAACACCTATCACTTTCCAATCAACCAAATATATTCTTCACTTTTTTTTAAGAAAAAGTAGGCGAGTTTCATTTTTACGCTTTAACATGAAACTATTATAAGTGCAATACATAATGTATACGTTATGTCATCGTACTATTGGATACATAGTTATTTGGGATAGGGAGGTGGGATTTGTATCCTCAAGACATTTTTTTATGTCTTATCGGATATCATAGGATTCTGATAACTATGCCTATAGCCTCTAATCTTTGTACAGAAACTCCTTATGGCCACATTGGTACAAAAATATACATGGGCAGCATGTAAATGAAATAATCTTATTTTGGACAGTGCCTGAAGGGATGAAGTTCTTGATTGTAATAAACTATCGCTGAATTTTTTTAAAAAAATTCTCTTCTATTTATTCTGATGTGTGTACATTCTTGAATGCATATCTTCTGCATTTGCTGCTTGTAGTCGAGTTTAATTTTGTTGATGAAATATTCCTCATTGATGTTCAGGTATTTTTATTTCAAAAGGCAGCCGTTTACAAGTGCAACATGGCTGGGAAGCCTGCAGTGGTTACTCGCGTTGTTGATAGTATGACTGACAACTTAAGGCCCACTCGCGCTGAGGCCACTGATGTTGCCAATGCTATACTGGATGGTAACTTTCAGTTCTCTGATAGGTGATTTGTTCCTTTTGCTGTTGTTAGGAGTTCTTTATACTTTTAATTTTGCTCTGGGAGGTATCTAGTTTTGGTCTACTCCTGTATTATCAATAATAGCTTTTAGTAATTTTATTTGTTTGACCTTTTATCAATAGATCACAAACAACACTCATTAATATGGATACATTCGTTTGTAACCTTATCTTTTGTCATTATTTTTTCAGGTAGTGATGCAATACTTCTCGGTGCAGAGACCTTGCGGGGTTTATATCCTGTTGAGACTATTTCAATTGTTGGTAAAATTTGTGCTGAGGTAGGTTTTCCTTGCTTTATCTTGCGATTCTTTCTCCCTTAATAAATATTGAAATTTGGTTGAGGGCAAATACTATCAAATGCTAAACTTCTTCCAACATCCATATCCCATGTGTTGCCTTTGCCATTGTTGAAAGAAAAGCAGAAATCAGATGTATGCTCGAATTCTACTTTCCTCCTGATTTCACACAAGCCTCTGGGGGCAATTGCTTGCAGTCATCCAGTCCGGATATCTCTCTCCCTCTCTCTCTCTCTCTTGTTATCTTTTTGATAGGTAGATTATCCTAATAATACGATATTTGTATACTGAATAGCTTCTCTTCTTCCATGTTTTCTCTGACATCCATTTTAAGGTTTCTCTTTCTTGATTGTCTATGTCTGTAGCCCTAAGGTCCCTGACTAATTCTAGACTAGGTTTTAATATGTTGAGGAAAGAACTTATCAGTTGAAGTGCTGCTTTTTAAATTCCCTGCAGCCTTTTAGAGGATTTTGCATTTCAGATCTCCATAGGAATTCGGGGCAGTCCTTGCAATAGGCCATTGTACTTTTTCACTTTTGTTGTTGGTGGACATCTCCTTTATCTAAAAGAAATATGTTTATGCTTTACAGTATTCTTGCTAGCAACAAGCACATATTAACTTCAGTGTTAACTTAAGCTCTGTTTGTGTGCGTGTATGTGTGTGCGTGTATGTGTGTCTGTCCCTTGGTCGCTCCTTATTAAAAATTAAAATATAAGTTGTTGGGTTGGTCTAGCAGTTTATTCCATCAGTATCTGTTCAAAATTTTGATCTTCATAAAGGTTAAGCTTGTGCTTTGTGCAGGCTATATGTCTGCCATTGTGTTGTCCTTAAAAGGTGATAGAATACTTCCAATTCCATATCTGAAAGTCGGTCTAGGCATTATGTTAAGAAGAAAGATATGAATTATTTTGATACACATACGTGGGAGCAAATGATACCAAATTGTCTCAAATTTGATATGCTCAATTTCAAAACAATGTTATTACTCAACTGCTGCATGTATGATCTTGATCCTTGGGTCTTATCCTACGGGTCAAACTTATTCAAATTAAATGATGCTGCAGGCTGAGAAGGTTTACAATCAAGATCTATATTTTAAAAGGACTGTCAAATATGTTGGAGAACCAATGACACATTTGGAATCTATTACTTCCTCTGCGGTATTTTGATCGGAAAATTTCGCATTGTTTAACATTTTATACTGCCTCATCGAAGTGTGTTTTGGTTGAGTGAATGGTTCTTTAAAGAAGCAGTTCGTGCTAGTGATATTACGATATGTACTTATAGGTGCGTGCTGCCATCAAGGTGAAGGCGTCTGTTATTATATGCTTCACTTCAACCGGAAGAGCTGCAAGGTCTCTCTCTTCTCTCCCCTCCCCAACCAGAAGTTGATTTTCAAAATGCAATTTTATGGTTGTGTTTCTCGAAACATTTTATTTAATACCTTAAACATGGTGATCCTTTGTACTGCATAACATATATGTAGTCGTGGTGAACTTATTTATAAGTGTTCAGTTCAGTCATATATACTGCCTCCTAAACTATTTATAATAATGCAGATTGATTGCAAAGTATAGGCCTACAATGCCTGTGATATCTGTCGTCGTTCCTCGACTCAAGACAAATCAACTTCGCTGGACATTTACTGGTGCTTTTGAGGTATATTACAAGTTTATGCTTATTGATACTTTGGTGTCCCAAGTTTTGAAAACCTCATTTGTCTTATATGGCTCAACAGCGGGATGCTTCTTTTTGTTCTACCGGTTGTTTTACAAGTTTGATTACTACACTGCTCTGGCTAAATTTCCAAACACAGAATAAAGTTCCAACATGACTTTGTGGAGATTGAAGTTTATAATCTTTCACTAGTTCAAGTTAATCTTTCATTATCTCCATTTTATCTGAAAAAATGTCTCACCATTTCCTATAATGTTGAGTACCTGATGGAAGAGCAAAGAAAACTAACAAGTACACATACTGGTAACAGCTCTGGGGAGGAAAATCTTATCTGGTTATGGGGTTATTTTCATTTTTATCATTCTCTAGTTGTACTGCCCCTTCTACTCTTGTCATCCAATATTTGTCAATACTGATGCATTTACTAACCTTTCGGAGTTGTGTAATGTAATGCGTGACTGAAATGTGGTTTACACAATTCAGCAATTTTCGTTCTTGGTGTGATGATTCTAAAAACTTTACAAACATTTATTAATGGAGGAGCCATACTTCAGTTATATAAAATCTACTTTGGTATTTATTGTGCTTCTATCTCATATATTAAATAATCATTTATCTTAAGAGATCTTGCTTCATTCGGTTATCCAAATATACTTGCTTCATATTAATATTTCAAAAGCGTTTTTAATATATAATTTTCTGTCTCATCTATTTATTCATCCTTATTGTCAGAGCTTATGTTCTTTGTTCATTATGTATTTGCAAATAGAAACTCATTATACTCTTTTGTTTTTTTGGTGATTTTGGCAGGCAAGACAATCTCTTATAGTTAGAGGCCTTTTCCCCATGCTTGCGGATCCTCGACATCCTGTAAGATCTATTTGGGGTTTAATGAACCCCTTCTTAGACTCTTTCTTTCTTACTTTCTGCTGATAAATTTTTCCTACTTTATTTTCCACGTTTTGCATTGTCTAGTAAACTATTTACGTTACTGAACCTCCCTTCCAACGCAGTCGTCTCTGTCAATAATCCTCTTTTTATTTTGATTTTTAATTTTTTCCCCCTTTTTTCTTTTCCTTGTTGTTGTACCCGCATATAACAATCCTTACACTGGTGATAGCCCTAATTTCCCATAGCGTAATCTTAATCGGAAATTTTTAGATAAAATAGAAATGTTAAAAACCTTAAAAAGAGGGATGGGTTGAGAATGTTTATTGGCTTGAGTACTTAAATTATGACAAACATGTAGGACACGATTTAGCTGAGCCGAGATTTGCCACCTGATTGCCTCTCTACCATTGATGTGTTAAAATTATGTACAGTAAGTGCACAGCGTCTATTATAGACTTGGCAAGTACAGGTCGAGCCACAAATACTAGATTAATTTTAAAAATCCTAAATTTAAATTTCAGACAAATTAGGAATAAAGATGGTGGAGATGATTAACTAACTAAATTATGCAAACTAGCAATTAATAGCAAAAACTATTAATGAGAAAAAACCTATCTAGGAAGCCGAATTCACTAAATATTAACATAATAAATAATTTCTTATTTTACGAACTAATTCCTAATTTGTTTTTCCCTTCCCTTGGGCAAGCATAAGTTATGAAAAACTCATAGATTAACTATAACTTATCAAAACCCCTTAACATAAAAATCATGTATGAATTTTAAACGAAGGTAAATATGAAGGCGAAAACAATTAGGCATTAATATTAGAACGGAAAGAAAATATTAACATGCAATACCTAGTTTCATCATCATCTTAGGTAGCAAATTTAGTTAGCCATGAAATTAAAGATAAAACAAATAATATTATTACTGCTACTTGCATGAAATAAAATAAAACTAAAAGAAAAATAATTAACTAAGCTAAGTAGAAGACTGACGTATATTATTTATAAAGAAAACTAATGCATGAGATGGAAATAAAAGCTAATAGATATACTGTGAATGCAAAGTGAGAGAATGTAGGAGTTATGTAAAGAAACCAAAACAACTAGACTTGATGCCGGAAAATATTAATGTATTAACTAAAGAAACATGACACTTTATTGATCCTTCATAGTACAAGATATATAAAACAAAACAAAGCTCTTAGCCATCCTGATATCTAACTCCCTATGCACCGGCAGTAGGAAAACAAGGAAAAAGAATTATATCAAAAAACTCCCTCCTTTCTCTAAAACAAGTCCCTATTTATAGGGAAAAATAATTTGTGCCCTAATCTTTGTTCTTTGTTCAACCTAGATGGTAATCTTGTAGAGTCCTTTTCCTCCTTTAAAAGCTGAAAAATTATCCGTTACTTGCTCACCAAGATCAGTAAATAATAAATCCTACAAAACAAAATAAATGATATTAGTTAAATAAACTAATATAATAAAAAGGACAAAATTAGGGATAATACAATACATGAATTACGAGTCTATCAACCATCATAATCTTTCCTCGAATCCTAGATACTAAGATTTAAGTACAATCTTTAAGAATACCTTCAAGCTGGATGCTTAGACTCAAAAAAGTACTGATAGATTATGCTGGGCCATAGTGAGGCAGTGTTTGGATTTGGCTATAACTTGGATAGAACATGATGCCTCTGTTCAAGCTTGACTCCTGTCTTCATTGATTTGCATGCCGGAGCTCGTCTTGATCAAAGGCACGACATCCGTTCCTTGTATGAAACTTGCCAGTTGCCATGTTTTCAGTGGGTGAGGCCTAAAACTTGAAACAGTAATTTGGAAGTGATAGCAGCGTTCTAATTTGACTCGGACTTGGCTTTTATTTCACCTTATTTCACTTTCTTTCTCCAGTAAATTTGGAAAAGTTATCTTCTTGCATAATACTCCATTTGAAAATGAGAGTCCTGCTTTTCTGTTGAGTTTTCCCCCCTCCAAATATTAAGGTTTATTTGGACAGACTTAGAAACAATCTTTTGGATAATTTTTATTTATTTTTCAATATTAAACTTCAAAGAGTATAATTCATTCTTAATAAAAAGGAAAATTTATGCCCAAGTATGTCCAATGCAAAAAACAAATCAACAATAGTAGGACTCAAATTTCCTGAAGGAAGTAATTTTAAATAATTTTAGGCAGAATCCGACTTTATGTAATTTTAGGCAGAATCTGACTTCGTGTTGTAGTAGTGGTATTTTTGGGGAACTGAAGTATATAAATGTGCTAAAACATATGAAATTACACAAACACACACATACATTTTCTCCCATTCAGTAAGTAAAACTTTAACCTAGGCAAGCTTGTCTAGCGAGCAAATAGAAGTCAATCTTGAGCATAATCAGGTGTAGCAATTTATTATGAGCGTTCTTATAATTATTGAGCTAGGTACATGTATGAGTTACAACAAGAGTTCAAAGCTTAATGTGTAACTCTTAGTGCAGCCCATAACGTGTCAGGCTGGCGCTTCCTTATCATTCGAGAACTAATTTTTTAGCACCTTCAATAGTTTTGTCATGACTAGTTTTGAAGTACTTGTTAAGAGTCCAAACACTTGTATGTTGGTGGGGTTAGACTTATTGCAAATTTTGTTGGGATATTTCACATGAATCCTAGTGTCTTGTCGCAGGCAACCAAAATTAAAATCTTACTACAAAAAATATTTATGTAGTATTGTAAGTAAGAGTCGATCCCACAGAAAATGATTAAACTAATTTTATGCTTTATAAACCAGAATGAAGGGTTTTAAATAACAAAGACAATTTAAATAACGTTAACCAAAGTAACAAATACCCAACTAATACAGAGTAATCTAACGAAATAAATCAAAAGAACAAGCCTTGGATTAAGTTAACATCGACCGTCAGAAATTTACACTGATCATTGACACTAGCATAAATCAATTAGTATTTTGAATATTCACTGTTGGAAGTATTTTCCTATCTCTCCTTAATTGTAGTTAATTAGAAACAAGCGATCTAAATAACCCTAACTACTAAACAACCTTAGACACGCGCTAAGAATTTAATCTAATAGTAGCTTTAAGCAATAGAAAGATCGATGAAACTAAACAACACACGCACACGCGGTTGTATTTAATTTAGTTGGGTATTCTTCCAAAGATATAATAATCTTTTGATCTGCAACATATTATTAATCTTAGTTGTTTCACAAATTAGAGTGACCAAATAATTACGGATTTGATGTTTAATTCAGCAGTAGATTGCAATGAATAATAAACTAGTATGCATCCTAGCAATTAAACAAATCAATCATAAAAATTAAGCACAGAAGAATATCCGGTACTCAAAATATAAATTGAACAATTAAAACCAATTAAATCTCATAATGTAATAATTATGAGGCTTTCGTACACTTAAACCAAGAATTTAGCTACACATGGCCATGAAAACACCAAAGAATAATAGAGAGAAGTTTGTAGACAAGCCCCTCCATATCTCTTGGTAATCCTCTATTTATAGGCATCAAAGCTCAGTTAATTCCTTCTAGGAATTAACTTCCTAGTGACAATCAACTTCAAAGAGATCTTCTAGATAGATATTTCTTTCCTTCATTGGTTTTGATTAGCATACCAAGATTGTTCCATCTCCTTCCTTCTTCTTGTAGGATTCTTCTTGTTTCTCTCCTTCCATGAATAAGAGTATTAAATATTGATTGATCACCAAGATATTGACTTTATTGTAATAAAATATTAAATCCTTGTGCTCACGTAATTACAACTTTGCCCATCCTTTTACTTTAAATCCAAATAATGCTCAATTTGTCTCCAAAGCACTTCCAAAGTCACGGAATCCTTTAATTGCACCTTAAATAAAAATATAAGAATAATGAGTGTATTTAGGCACAATAAATACAAAAGATTAAGCATTAAGGGATAAAAACATAACATATTTTATTCTCATCAAATCCCATATCGGATAAAGTCAAGAGTGTAGATAGGTTAATAAGTATGGTGGAGCCTCAACTTAATAGATTAATCTTTTGGGTAAGGAGGTGATCCAACATGTTTGTTGGGTCAGTCTACACAAGTGTGCACTGCATTTTCATTGGTGACAAATTGATGTGGGATGGATCGTATAATTCCGCTACAAGTGGTATCAGAGCCCATGGTTCGATGGACCCAAGTATCAGGTTGACACTCCATGGTGGAGCATTGGCAGGCCGCGTGTTACTCTCTCTGCGCGGTGGAGCAAATAGAGTTGAATCTGGTGGAGCACAAGGGATCACTCCCGTGTTTGCCACTACGAGGTGCTCAAGATGACTCGGGGAACCTGCTCAGGGTGAAGGATTCACAAAGAATAAAGTTGTACTTCCACGTTTGGCTCTGGCGTGGTGGAGTAGTATTAGAGTCGAGCAGAGCTCTTGAAGGACGGATTAAAGAAGGTGTACTCAGTGACTACTCTAGGATGATGCTTGTGATAGATATTCAAGTGAAATGTGTAGATTGTTGGGATATTTCATATGATCCTATATCGGATAAATTCAAGAGTGTTGATGGGTTAACAAGTATGGTGGAGTCTCAACCTAATAGGTTAACCTTTTGGGTAAGGAGGTGATCCAACATGCTTGTTGGGCCAGTATACAAGTGTGAACTACATTAGTGATAAATTGATGGGGGATGAATCGTACAATTCCGCTACAAATTTATGATGTATCACTTATAGTTGAAAGTAACCAATTTATGACTAGAACTGTTATCAACAAGATTGTGAATTGTTACTTGTTTCCGTGTACAATGGCAATGGAAGGGAAGGGATTCGACTAAAATTGTATTTTATCTATACCTTGGGAATTGGCTTCTGTCTCGACTAATTCCTCCAGGGAAGCAATGTCGCTGTTGAATGTAGTTCTGGAAATGCTTGATTTGAACAATCAAAACTAGGTTTTTTATACTTTAGTAATTCCATAATGCAATGAACATACTATGGTGAAAGACTGATGGCTTGCAAGTTGGTTTTTGTCAAATTGCTGCTTTTGGACAGAAAACTTCTTCTCATGCCAATTTTGTGTGGATGAAAAGCAAAATTATGAAATGAATGTCATCATCTTCTTCTCCCCCTCCATTGTGTAATTTATTTGTTAATACTATAATTACGCATAATCAGAATTTATTCCTACCATTTGTAGGACTAATAGTTTTGAGACGATTTGGAATCAAATGATTTTTGAAATTAAGATCCTAGAAATTTTACCCTTACGCAGCACAGAAGATTTTTGTACATTTCTTTACTTTATAATTATTTTTTTTTGTACATTTATTTTTGGGGGGTATATGTGCTAAGTAGGCAAATAGTTATATACATTGTATAATCACTATAAAATATTTCGCCTTACAACAATTGTTCCTCTTTTCAAAAGTTTTTCTTTTCTTTCTTCCAATCGGAATTAATTGAACCACATGTTTGTTCTGCAGGCTGAGTCTACAGGTGCTACTAATGAGTCAATTTTAAAGGTTGCTTTGGATCATGGAAAGGCCATTGGCATTGTAAAGCCACATGACCGAGTCGTCGTTTGCCAGAAAGTTGGGGATGATGCTGTCGTGAAGATTATTGAGCTTGAAGATTAGGGCTGCTATTGAACCCTACATTTTGTTTAGGAGTTCTGATGACTAATTCCACTTGCCTTCTGTATACACCAAGGTGCTTCTTCTTGTTCTGCCAACCCCTACAGGTTGTACAAGTACCTAATAAGGTTGTGCTGAAACTATCAAATAAAAACGATACTCTTTTCTAGAGAAATGTTATCGGGCCCTTATTTCAATGCAAATCATAAATTGAAGCATACAATGAAGTTGGTCATTGGGGTGAGATCACGATTCTGTGTAGAGTACTTCTTTAGGTGTTGGGTTGCATTCCAACTTTGTGTATTTACTTTCATGAATAAATTGCGCTGTAGTTTTGTTCTTCCCGACATCCCTAACCACTAGAATATATGGCTTAGAACCAGGTTGATCGAGTCGTGAAAGAGTTATGGAAACCTAATGTTGTTTTTAGCCTTCTGTTTTCATAACCTTCTCAGTTCCCATGGTGGTGAAAAAAATTCTGAAAGATTCATTTGATCAGCTAGGTGATGGCACTTGAACTGATTCCTAAAGAATGGTCTATAGGTCTAATTGTCCTTCAGCTTCTTTTCATTCTTTTTCTGTTTGATCCTTTTAGGCGTTATTAGTGGGCCATTTAGGATATGTTTGGAACTTGGAAATTGTGGAAGGAAACAAAATAGGAGAATAAAAGTAACTATAAATTGTTTATTTGTTTCTAATAAATAAATAACTACCTCAGTGAGAAAATCTAATTATTTATGCTTATAAAATATCTATCAAGTAATATATATTAAAAAAAATTAACTGTAGTATGACAGATGTTAAGAAAGTTTCAATAAATTTTTGTAGTTTATATTAAATTTTATTTTTTATTTCTTTGTACTCCAACACCCAAATTTCAAATATATCTACTTAGCATAACACTAACGCTGTGTTTGGATTGAAATAAAGGAAGGAATTGAATGGAAAAAAAAATATATTTGGTGATCATTCTGGAGGATAAATTATTCAAATGAAATAAAAATTTATTCTATTCCTTTGAATTTTATTTTTTTGGGGGAGGTGGTGGAATGGGATTGGAATTGGTGAATGCGATAATAACATTCTAGCACATCGCCGACCATCACTAACAACCAAATACTCACTTGAGATGTTAGTAAATCATTTCATTCCTTCCTCCTTCAGGTGCAAGTCTTTTCTAATACGCATATCTTCTGTGACAAGCCTTAACAGTGCCTTTTGATTTTTCTTTCATACCCAATAATGTTCGAATCAAGTTGCCATAAACATTTCAGATGAGAATGTGACGTATTAGAATTGCCCTCCAATACAACAATTCAAAGAAAATGCTCATTTTCCTCCCATTATGTGATTTTTTATATGATTTTTAGCTTTTCCAAGTATAAGACTAAGGGCTTTGACTTTTTCGAGAACATCATACCCAGAAGAAACTGGAGGAGCTTTTGTATAATCAATATCGCCATGAATCTCTATTTATCAGACATCAAGCTCCAAGAATCAACAATTGCCTATGTAACACTACTTACTACGGAAAATTAATGTTCCTTTGGCGTATTGGACTAGGAGTGTAAACGAGTCGAACAAAAGAGAACAGAGAGTTACTAGGATTCGACTCGGAAACTAAATTTTCAACTCGAATTCGAATTGTATTTGAAAAACTCTACTCAGATTCGACTCAACTTGAATATTTACTACTCAAATTCGATTGGACTCAAATTGAATTATATTCAAATTACTCACGAACTTCGAATTTAAGCTCGAATTTGAATCTCCACATAGTAAGTAACTTTATAATACATATAATTACCAATTAAAGTTATTATTTTACTTAGAAATTAAAAAATATATTTACAATTACACTTAACAAAAAAATATAATTAAAATTAAAAAATATTAACTATTTATTCTAATTTTATTAAATTGTGCATATATTATAAGAGAATGTATTGAGTATCTATTTGAATATGTATTAATCGAGTATGTAGTGAATTAGTTTGAATTTTAAACGAGCCTAGTTTAACCATACTCAGATTCTACTCGTGTTTTTATTCGAACTATTTTTTGTGCTCAGATTTGGATCATATTATTAACGAATCCGAGTCTCGCTCATATTTTTTCGAGTCGAGCTGGAACTGTTTGGTTCGATTTATAGCCTTATACTGGATAAGCCATCTTACCTTTTGTACTCCAACCTGATAAATTTGCTAAAGCTGGGAGGTCACTTGTTGGGATGTGTTTATTTGGTCCCGATAGATATGGTGGGCCATGGTCCAGTGGAGGTATGTTCCCACATAGGAGTCTGTTTGGATAGTAGGAGAATATTAAGGAATCTTAATTACATTTAATTTCCAACTCCTAAGGAAAAGGGTCAAGATATAATTCGACTTTCTTCCTTTAAGGAGATTGAGTTTAATCCCATTAAGGTAACTAACCTAATGAGGAGTTCTATTTTCATACGGGGACGGGCATGCAGTTGATGGTGTGATCACTATAAATACAAAGCCAAACCTTAATTCACTGGTAATCATCTTTTTCAGCACTAAAGCATTAAACCTCCATTATTAAACTTTATTCAGCCAGTACTTATTCTCACACCGGAGCTATCCCCCGGCGGCGAAAGCCATCAGCTCTCTGAGTGTGGTTTCGTTTCTGTGCAGGATTGGACGCGTGAACGAATCTTGGCGTTAACATTGGTGCTAAAAGGAGGGCCCTTTAGTGCTTGATAATTTCCAATCACTCAGTATTCTTTGATAAAAAATAATGGTGTCAAGTAAGGCAAAGACGGTGTCGGCGCATGGTAAGTCTACGGCTGGTCATTCTCAACCCAGAGGCTCGGTCAAAGATAGGTTGGGACCGTCAAGGAGCATCTCGGACAGGCTGAGCCCCCAAAGTCATTCAGTGGGCCCAACTAATCCACGGACGACAATCGTAAGGAGAAAATTATTTTCGACTACTCAAAAGACGCCAGATTATAATAGCCGTGTCGACGACCAAAATTTCAGGCTGGGTTAGAGTCATGACGAAAGAGAAACACTACTGTCCAAAAGGATGCAACAGTGAAAAGACGCTGTAGAAGCCATACGCATTCAGCAGATAGAGTTGGATAAGCAGTTGGCGTCGCTATTAGACGGAGACGAAGTTTCCTCCAGTCATCATCGGCGTCGGAAAATTTCGCCAGAGGATCGATCCAGGACGTATCGTTCGGATGGTTCTCGGCATGAAAGGAGCAGGCTCAGGGCAGCAGGCTCAGGGGTCGCTCTCGGGAGATGGTCAGGCGTCGAAGCCGATCCCGTGACAGGAGTAGGCGTCGAAGCCGCTCGCAAGAGGCAAACAGTGAAACCAGGGGGAGATCCGAACGGAGAAGGCGGAGGGTCTCTCCAGTTCATGACGGGGATAGGCATGATTCGTCCCCACGAAGTGATATTCTCGCGGCATGCGCCCGGAAGGTCGGGGATAGGCGTGATTCGTCCCCACAAATGGATATTCCCGCGGCACTCGCCTGAAAGGTCGGGGATAGGCGGGATTCGTCCCCACGAGTTCAACTTCCTGAGGCATTCGTCCGGAAGGTCGGGGATAGGCGTGATTCGTCCCCACGAATTCAAATTCCCGAGGCATTCGCCCGGAAGGACGGGGATCGGCTAGAATTATCCCCTCAAACAGGAGATCCCGAGCCTTTAGCCCGGAGGGTTGCAGAGCTGTAGAGGGTGCTCGCAATAGTCAACTAGGGGAAGGAGGCGTCGATAAGTTCAACCTCGGCATTCTCCCCAGAAATTTAGGTTCGAGTTGACCCCAACAAAAAAGTTCCGCACATGGAGAACTACGATGACACGGGAGACCTGTTTGATCACAGTCAGGCGTATGACCGGCTGATGAATTATTATGACTACTCCGATGCTGCCAAGTGTCAAATGTTTATTACTACTCTAAGGAAGGAAGCTCGACAGTGGATGACTTCTCTAGCCCCAAACTCAGTTTCATCATAGAAAGATCTTTGCGATAGGTTTCACGGCCGGTTCAGGAGTAATAAAAGGAGGGGAAAACCGACGACCTCTTTGATGCAAATTCGGTAGTACTCGAATGAGACGCTGGGCCAGTATGTGAAACGGTTCAGAGGCGGTCGGAGCCGTGACAAATTTGAACGGACCGTAGGCCCTCGGATATTTCACCACGGGGTTGGATGTGGTAAAATCAAAAAAGCTGTTAAAGGATATGATGTCCGATGCACCAAAGGATTTGGCCGAGGCTTATGATTGCAATCGAGGAGGCCATGAGCAGTCTTAAGTCCAACGCTATGGAAAAGCCGAGAGATCGGGATCAGAATAATTATCCCAGGGCAGATAACAATAACAGAACGAACGACCAGCCCAAAAAGAATTTTAATGGGGGTTCGGGAGGAGGACGCCCACCCTTCCTAAACAAAAAGATCAACAAGGTATATACTCCTCTCAATGCAGATCGGGCAACGGTGTTAGAGCATATGAGGAACAAGCCATATTTTGAACCATGTCCGAACCCTGCCCATCGAGATCGGGAAAATCAGAATAGATACTGTGACTATCACCAAGCTACTGGACACTCCACTGAGGCTTGCAGGAACTTAAAAAATTTAATTGAGAAAAATGTACAGAGTGGGGAGCTAGTCCAGTTCGTTGCTGCTCGGGCGGCTTTGAAAAGGATAACGACCAACAGCAATACTCAATAGAATCCAAAGCCTCAATCTGAACCGGTCCCGACGGTTCGAGGTATGGTAGATGTGATAACAAGCGGCTCGGTTGGGAAGGTGTTTGGAAAGAAAAGATGGGGAGTGTTGGATTCGGTCATGGCAGTGTCTGAACAAACTACTAGGAGGGAGCGGCCTTATCCCGACACCGTGATATCATTCACCAATGAGGATTACCCATCGAAATCAATCGAGCCGCATGAGGGAGCGTCGGCTATCACTACCTAAGTTAGATCCATGGATATGAGGCGGATCATGATTGACAACGGATACTCTGTCGATATACTGTATGCCCATGCTTACTAGAGGCTAGATTTGGGGGGCAGGAAGATGGAAGTTGGGCATGAACCCCTATTGTACGGGCTCGACAATGATCCGGTTCGGGTAACAACAACCATCGAATTGCCAGTCATTTTTGGAACGGCTCCTCAGCAGGTGGAGGTCAATGCCAAGTTCTTTGTTGTTCATGTGGATTCTTCTTACAACGCCATTTTGAGATGGTCGACGTTGATGGCTTTACAGGCGGCGACCTCCATCCCTCACTTTAAGATAAAGTTCCCCACGCCGAACGGAGTTAGCGAAGTGAAGGGTGATTTGGACATGGTGCGGAGGTGCTATAGGAACTCGTTGATATCTTCGGTTGTTGGGAGGTATAAACAGAAGCAAACAATGGCGATTGAGGTTGAACCATTTACTGAAGGAAGTATAGAACCCCTCGCCTTGCCAGCTGAAGAGACCGAAGATATTGAGCTGATTCTGGGGAAGACGGATAAGACAATAAAAATTAGTTCGGGTCTGCATGAGCCCTTCTGAACGGGGTTGATCGAGCTGCTTCGGGTGTATGCAGATATCTTTGCCTGGGAGCTCAGTGACATGCCCGGGATTGATGAGAAAGTTGTTGTGCATAAACTGAATGTAGACCCAACAAAGAAGCCAGTTCAGCAGAAGAGGAGGATCTTTACTCCAGAACGACAGAAGATTATTGATGATGAGGTGACCAAGTTGTTAGCAGCAAATTTTATCTATGAGATTGACTACCCCGAGTGGTTAGCAAACGTGGTATTGGTTCGCAAGCAGAATGGGAAGTGGAGAATATGTATTGACTATACTAATTTGAACAAGGCGTGTTCGAAGGACTTCTACCCACTCCCACACATTGACCAGTTGATCGACGCCACATCGGGGTGCGCGTTGTTGAGCTTTATGGATGCCTTTTCGGGATACAATCAGATCTCTATGCATAAGAAGGATATCCTGAATACAACATTCATAACACATCGGGGAATCTATGCTCATAAGAAGATGACATTCAGATTGCTGAATGTTGGAGCCACTTACCAGAAGATGATGAACTACGTGTTCAAAAAGCAATTAGGCCGAAGCATGGAGGTTTATATGGATGATATGATTATTAAGAGCCTATCAATTAGACAACACTTGAATGACCTGGAGGACTGTTTTCAGACATTTAGGGAGTACAACATCAGGCTGAACCCAACAAAGTGCACCTTCGGCCTCGGTTCTAGTAAGTTTCTTGAGTATTTAGTGAGCAAAAGGGGCATTGAGGCGAATCCGGAAAAGTTCAAGGCTATTCTGGACATTAAGTCTCCTCAGACGTTCAAGGATGTTCAATGATTGACGGGTCGGATAGCAGCCTTGAGGAGGTTTATGTCTAAATCGGCAGAAAGATGTTTGTCGTTCTTTGATACGTTGAAAGGGCCGAAGAATGAGAAGACTTTTCAGTGAACTTCAGAGTGTGAGGACGTCTTTCAGGGAATAAAGAAATATCTATCTTCGGTACCTCTTTTGATGAAGCTAATCCCTTCGGAACCACTGTATTTGTATTTGGCAGCAAACTCGTTGACGGTTGGAGCGGTACTGGTTCGGGAGGCGGGAGGAAAACAGTTCCCCATTTATTATATCAATCATACTCTTCGGGATGCAGAAACTCGGTACCCGAACTTGGAGAAATTTGCCTATGCCTTGGTTATAGCCAGTCGGAAGCTTCGGCATTACTTTTAGGGAAAATTAATAGTTGTGTACACGGATCAACCTCTGAAAAAGATATTGAATAAACCTGAAATTTTAGGATGTCTTTACAGCATGGGCTATAGAGTTGACACAGTTCGTACTGGAGTACCATCCTTAAACAACGATAAAGGGGCATGCATTAGCTGACTTCGTGGTGGAATGCTCTTTCTCTGAGCCCGACTCCGTCGATTAGGCAGGAGCGGTGGTTGGGTTGATCTCGGAGCTTCGGAAGGTTCAGACTTCTTGGAAGTTGTATGTGGATGGGTCTTCAACTTCGGATTCTAGCGGTGCAGGGGTGATTCTGACGAGTCCAGAAAGATTCAAAGTGCAGCAGGTGATCCGCTTCGAATTCAGGGCGACCAACAATAAGGCTGAATATGAGGCAATTTTGGCTGGGCTTCGGTTGGCAAAGAGTTTAGAAGTGCAGACACTAATAATCTTCAGCGATTCTCAATTAGTGGTCAAGCAGATATCAGGAGAGTATAAAGCTCGGGGGCAAGGATGACCAAATATCTGGCCGAGGTTAAGGATCGGCTTCACTATTTTAGTTTCTATGCATTTCAAGGGGTAGATCGGTCTAATAATACCATTGTCGATGCTTTGTCCAAGTTAGCTGCTTCGGATACAGGTTCTTTAAGTGGGTCAGTGTATTTGGAGGTCTTGGAGTTCCCAAGTGTCCAGGGGTCAGAGATGTTGGTAGTGGAACGATCGGACTGTTGGATGACGCCATACATAATCTACCTTGTCGATGGCGAGTTACCTTCGGATCGGATACTGGCGAAGAAGATAAAGTACATGAGCTCAAATTTTGTATTGATCGATGGCGATTTGTATAGGCGTGCATACTCCTCGCCTTTGCCGAAGTGTTTGATTCCATCCGAAGCGAACTACGTACTTCGGGAAGTTCACGAGGGGATTTGTGGAGATCACATGGGAGCAAAGGCTTTGGCATACAAGGTGCTTTGACAGGGTTACTACTAGCCTACTATCTTTAAAGAAGCTAAGGAATATGTTCAGAAGTGCCCTAAATGTCAGTTGAACGACCCAATTCCTCATCAGTCGCCCGAAGAATTGTTCTCGGCCTTGTCTTCGATCCCATTCGTTGTATGGGGAATTAACATTTTGGGACCATTGCCTAAGGCGAAAGGGCAGGTCAGTTTTGTGGTAGTGGCTATTGATTACATGACTAAGTGGGTAGAAGCCAAGCCACTTCGGACTATCACAGAGCAAGAATGTCTCAAGTTTCTCAAGGAGTTTGTGATATTTCGCTTTGGAATTCCTATGGTTGTAGTATCGAACAACGGTAGACAGTTTGTGGGATCGAAGTTCGAAGAATTCCTAAAGGATTTAGGCATCCAGCATTGAAAGACTTCGGTTGCTCATCCTCAGTCTAATGGTCAAGTAGAAGTCACTAATAGGACTTTACTCAATGGAATTAAAAGGAGTGTGGCCCGAGGAGTTGCTTAGTGTTCTATGGGCGGATCGGACTACTCCTCGGACTACGATGGGTGATTCGCCATACAGATTAGCCTACGGGACCAATGCCCTTATTTCGGTCGAGATCGGGTCTCCTTCGATATGGGTTAGTCAGTATAAGGAGCTGTACAACGATGAAGGCCTTCGCCTTAATCTTGATTTGCTATAGGAGGTTCGGGAGTTGGCTTTGGTAAAACTAGCAGTCTACCAGAGGAGAACGGGCAGACACTATAATAAAGAAGTAATGTTAAGGAGGTTTGAAGTTAGAGATCTAGTCCTCCGAGAGGTGGAGGCATCAATGCCCCAATGCCTTGGAAAGCTAATGCCCAACTGGGAAGGACCCTATGAGATTATTGAAGTGGTGAAGCCAGGTACTTATCGGCTTTGAGAAATGGATGGGACAAAAGTCAAAAACACTTGGCATGCTAGTAGACTTAGAAAGTATTATCAGTACTGCATGTTAAGTAGTTTCTTATGACTCTGTAAATTTTATTGATATTTATTGGAATAATATTTCAATTTTGCTCGTAAAATGATATTTTCATTGATGTTGGATATATGTACATGGATAAATTGGTTACATACTAAGTGTCGACGCCGGGAGGATCGCTTCCGTGGTAATTATTACCCTTTCCAATTTTTGCCTTTTTATTAGATGATTTTTTTTGGAAAAGGTCGGCATAAATGTCGACGGGGTTTTGAAAGATCGTTTCTTATGATGAGCCAATTGACCAGAGTCGCCAGTTGGTATATTTGAAATGGATGTACCAACTCATCCGAGTTTTATTGTTTCGTAAATCGCTGGCTCATGTGTGACTCCGAATTAATAGGTCTGCAAATGGAGATTCATAGAGTTCGGGGGCTTGCTTAAGCGAGAGGAAGGTATTAAGCACCCCTCGACTTCCGTGAAACACGGTTACCGCAATCTTGATGCTTTTCCTATCCTTTAATTCTTAAAATGTGTATGTGCGCGCGTGTGTGCCTATGTGAATGTTGTGGTGAGTTTGTATGAAAGGACTATTCGGTTTTTTGGAAGGTCGTGTTTTGGTTTGGGAATGCCTTAGAATGTCTTCCGGTTTACACGAGAAAGCTTTATTATTATTATGAGAAAGGTTTGATTTTAATTATCAAAAGCCCTGAGATTTTTTCATTAGGTGCCGTTTTGGCAAAACAAGAGTTTTTTAAACCTTCGTCAAAATAGGAATCGAGACCTATACATTGCTTTCGTAAATAAAGTGACGGGCAATTTTCTAGAATCTCTTTAACCCTATGCACAACGGTTTAATAAAACGTCATTTATTTTCATAAAGCCATTTTTGTGATGTTTGAACACGATCTTTCTTTAGCCTTCTCGTTTAAACAGGAATCGACATTCATTAGCACTTCCAATTTTAAGCCTCGTGGTACTAATAACCTGATTTAATTAATTTTATGAAAATCTCATCGTTTAGCTTTGAAATCAATTTTTTGTGTCATAAATCAAATCAAGCTGAAAGTCCAATAATAATCTAGAAGGGGGGTTGAATAGATTATTACTGTTAAAATTTTTATCTTAGGCCTTTTTAAATTTTTAGTAAATTAATTTGCAGTGTCAGAAATTAATATGCAAGATGGTAAAAATTTAATCACACAATGCACAGAGATTTGTCTGGTTCACAACATACATCCAGGGTATGTTGCTACGTCCAGTCTCAAGCTCCTCTCCAGAACTTGAGATCCTATTACTATCAGTAATAAATACTCCTTCAACAGGCGGAGAAGCCTTTACAAAGTTTTATAGACAAACTTACAACTATTCCACAACTAACTCTCTTGGACAGCAAGCTCTCAGCTCCCTCCTCAAACTTAGTTGCACCTTTCCTTTGAGTTCAGTTTTACTTTACGATCTGGTCTTGAAACGACAGTCTCTTCCTCACCTCACAAGTACACTAGAGACCCAACTCCCAGCTGACATCTCTAAGACTCTGGTCTTGGTCAAAGAATTACTCGTCTTTCTCACAAATACATAAAAGAAACTAACTCTACCCTTTTCCTTTTACAAATGGATTTGATGTAAAAATGCTTCTAAAATAAGCAGATGAAATTTAGTACAGGTGTATAAAAGTTTAAATAACTTTTATATTTGATGCTCTTCAAATACGCAGATAGCAATTAAAGTTTAGTTATATTTATAAAAGTTAAATGACTTTTATATTTGAGAAAGTATGCTTCTTATGTAAGCAGGTATGAGTTTTATGCTCAATAAATATCAGTGCTTCTAAATAAGCAAATATATAATTTAATGCAAATTTATAAAGAAGTATTTATTCTTTATAACAAAGAATGTATTTCTTTTGATTTCAAATGTTATGCAACAAGTATTGTATGAAAAATGATTTTAGGTTCAAATACTTGTAATAACATATATATAAATAAACAGTATTTGATATAACAAATAAATTTGTTGTAACTCAAAGATATATGAAAAATATTTTATCTATTATGTGAATGATTATAAATAAAGCCACTTAGGATTTTAAGGACCGTTTGAATAATTCGCTCGAGAGTGAATAAATTCAAATTATATCGGTTTCTAAGTACGGGCAAAATTTATACTTTCACAATTGATACTTATATAAATATTTTCAGTGGATCGCAAGAAATTCAAGAAACTGTTCGGATACGTCTCTATAAGAGAAGTATCTCAGGGTTGTGCTGACGATCAAGCTATAATCCACTTTACTAATATTTATATAAATAATATTAATAAAAAGCCACTTAGGATTTTAAGGACCGTTTGAATAATTCACTCAAGAGTGAATAAATTCAAATTATATCGGTGTCTAAGTACTGACTTATTATTAATAAATAGATGAAATATAGATATATATAATTGTGTATAACAATTTGTATTTGTATATCTATAATCATAAGCAAGTAAGAGATAATGCAATTAAATAATTCAAACAACTTATCTCAAACACTTGTGACCAATTTTCTCTTCCTTAACTAATCAGAACCTTGAAAATAGAAGAGAGCTAAAGCTTTTTAGAGAGAGAGAGAATGTAGGCAAGGAGTAAGCTTTTTCTTTGTAAATTGGCAAATGAGAATGAAGAATAAGCTTCCTATTTATAGATTTTTGAAGCTAGGGGCATGTTGATCTTTTTGAAAAATCAAGGGCTGTGATGTTTTTCATTTTGAAATGGAAGGCTCGGATAAAATTTAACTCACACGGATCAGTATTCAGCAATTTTTCTTCCGCATTAAAGTTAGGACGTTTGAAAATTCAACCATCTTTTGGTGCATTAAATGAGCACATGCTCATTTACTTTTCAAATTGATTTCTAGCTTCATGCACGGAAGACATAAGGTTTTGTCCCAAAATATGAGTCCAATTTGATTTGCCAGCAAAGCTCGGTCAAGGCTATATGCTTTTAGCTTTATGGCATACATGCATACATAATATATTTATATGACACACACACATGCACATGTTATAATTCTCATTTCATGGCTTCAGATGGAACAAATATTTTGTTCTCAAAATGCTTCTTGCTCATGGGTCCCACGAATATGATCTCTTGTAAAATAGATTTAAAGCACATGCAAGCTTTAAATGCTCCAAGTTTCCTTATTTCCAAACCCATTTTCGGATTGTCCTAAAATAAGTGTCTCATTCCTTTTGGTTTAGAGACTTAGCATATGCAACATTTTAAAAAGCCTGCCCAAAATAGTTTAAGGCTCAATTTGGTTCAAGTCTTTTATCCGAGTATACACACATATGTATAAATATTTTAAAGCTCTAAGTGTGTAATAAAAATCTTTTTGCTTTGAAATTTATTTTGAAATAGGAATACTCCTTTGCCTTAGGAAATGTTAATATGTGAATTAACCATTTTAACACTTGATATTATTTTATCAAGGTTAATAAGATATTAATTCATTTAGAAATTTAGAAAACATTTTTGGTCAAAGTAAATGAGGATAATTCAAAACAACTATAAAACAAAACCTATGGAGAGGATTCTACCCTTTTGTTAATCTTTTTCTTAATTATTGTTATCATCAAAATATTCTAAAAATCGGAGACCTATCAATCTCCCCCTTTTTGATGATGACAATACCAAAAATATTTTTCCATAAAAGAACTTCCCCTTAGTTTATAAAAACTCCCCCTCAGAATGAGCATATATATATAATTTAAAATTTTATAGTTCCTGTTCAGCCAAAAACATTGCATCATGACAGTGAACTGATTTTACAGTAGTTAAAAAATATATTATAGCAATTTATAATACTATACTGCAGTTGTACTAATAATAGTTCACATGTTTAACAGTTACTATCCCATGGCAGTTTATATAGTATTTCACATGTATATATAGCAGTTCACATGTCAGCAGATATTTTTCTTCTCCCCCTTTGTCATTACAAAAAGTGGGGAAAAAGACAAAGTCTAGTACCTGCAAAAGTTGTTAGTTCAGACATAGGTTCCCTGCATGCATACAGGCATATATATATATATATATATATATTATATAGGTACTTTTAGTAGTAGTATTTAGTTAGTTACAACATTTGTAAATAGTTAGTAGCAGAAAGTTATTACAGGCCCTCAAATAGTTAGTAATCTTCTTCATTGAGAGGAGAAAAGTGATGACCGAGATTGAGAAGAGCATCATCCAAAGGCAGGGGATCTGTTGGTGCAACCTGGGTAGAGCTTGAGCTTGCAGGAAAGTGATAGGGAGGCATAGAAAGCTTCATATTTTCCATTAAAAAGTGTAACATATCCTGAAGATGATGCACCATTTGTTGCATTGTTTCCATTTGAACCATGACATTATTTAGATTAAATACCATCAGTTGGTTCATACTGTGTATAACATCTAATTGTGATGACATATGAAGGTCCGACTCATTTGTGTCAGGAGCACAAGGCTTAAACACAATCAGTGGTGTAGGAGGAATATGCAACCGAGACACAATGTTGGTATTTTGAACAGCTTGAAATTGATGATTAGTGAGATCAATTTCAAGATAGTTGAAAACACGAGTGAGAAGTAGTCCAAAACCCAGACAGTTGTTGTTGAAACAATGTTCAAACGAGGTCAAGAGAAAATATGCAAGATTATATGGCATGCACTCGTTCATAATACACTTAATGATTTCTAAATCAAAAGGATGCATGGTTTGGTCTTCTCTTACAGGCATGAAATTGTACCTCAAAATTTTTCCAAGGAACTGACATGCAGGAGACAGAAATTTCAAGCCCACATTAACAGGGACATCAAACAAAACAGCAGGTACGAGTTGATCAGTTGTAAAGGAAAGATTTTGTTTAAAAAGCATGCACTCAATCATTGTTATTCCCAAAGGATGCAGATATTCATTTATTTTGGGCAGTTCCAACATGGATGGATGAAGATGCAATGCATGAATGAGGAAATCCTCATCAATAACAAAATTTTTACCTTGAATACATGTGCTGATACTTGTTAAGAGACCAGTGTGGTCTCTATTGAAGACCATGTGGGTATAAAACTCAGCAATCAGAAAGGGATAAATGTTCCTGTCAGTGAATATAACTAGACTCTCCCAACCTATGGCTTTAAGATGGTCAAGTATTTCTGGGAAACTACAGAAAGCAACTCCTATACCGGGTGACAGATTGTACCTCATGAACCTATATTTGTCTTGAGCAGAAGGTGTGACAAGAAGAGGGACAGAGCCTGATGAGTGTATCTTAGAATAAGGTGCAAGTTTCTTTCTTTTTGAAGAATAGATAGGCTCCATCTTCAAGAAGTAAAGATATATGATACTCAAGTAAGCATGCAGGAGTTATGCAAACAAAACATTTTAGTTGTAGCTTTTTATAGAAGTAGTGTATATCAAAGAGTGTCATTTGATCAAAGAAGTAAATAAGGTCTGACAGTGGAAGATACGCACGGAGCAAGTAAAATAGATTGCATCAGTAAATACATGGAGAGTTATTAAGAGAAGAAGCCATACTTCTTACTGTTTAGAATGTTTTCGAGTAGTATTAAATAAAACAGTGTTTATAGCAGTAAAACAGTAAAGTGACTCAAAAATCTTTCATATTAAAAACTTTGACCAACCTCATTTTTTTTTAAAATTGAAACCAAGCTGTAGTTCAAAAGGAGTATCAACAGTACGAACTAGATAGTTAAAGTTTAACAGCTGACAGCCAGTGTTCAGCACACATGGATAGGAAAGCATAATCCAGAAGCTAAACATTTAATAAGAGCCAAAGTTTTACGGCAAATGATTAAAAACAAATCAGCCTCATCCAAGCACTGAAAGCATTTAGTTCATTGATACTCAAGTAATTTAAATGAACTCAGATAGCTCCCCCACTTAAGAAAACAGAGATGAGAGATAGAGCTGATAGACGAAAGATAAAAAAATTAACAAATAAAGACCAGTTTTTGACAGAGTTCAGCCAAAAAAAAAATGCATTTATCTCATCAGTATCCACTCTCAACCAAGCAATGCAAAAAAAAATATATATATCTTCATAACAAAGAATTAGTGGACATCAGTATCCACTCCCAACCAAGCAATGCAAAAAGAAATATATATATATATCTTCATAACAAAAATTTAGAAGAGTTACCTGAGCACAGCAAATTTTTTTTTTTTTTAATTTTTGAGATGAAGAAAAATCATTTCTTTTCAGCATAACTGCGGACAGTTGATCATACAAATCGCAGCACGGATATATATTATATATATATTTTTAATTTCTGATAGAAGTGAAAATCAATGATACCCATTAATCCAGAATCACATGCAAGACGAAGGTCTCACCACTGGATAGGTAGATCAAGGTTTGATAAAAGAATGATCTTAGTAGATCTTGTAAAATATATATATTTTTTTAAAAAAAAAAACTGATCGGTGAGGATATGTTTTAGAGGATGAGAAATCGTTTGATCGGTTTACTTTTCTCAAAATCAGACTAGAAATCGACGATTTGGTCTGAAAGAAATTAGGGTTTGAGAGCGTTTGGAGAGAGAGGGGGATTGAGCGGCTGAAGAGAGAGGGAGAGAACGGAAAAATGTGTTAATAGAAAAAAAATTTCTATTTATGGCTAGGGTTACCTGAGTGATCCAACGGTGGAGAGCTAATCTCATAAGTGATCGACGATCACGATGAAGTCCGAGATTTTAAGTAACTGAGGTTATTTGTTGATCATGATCCGACGGTCACGATGAATTTGTCCTTTTTATCTGATGATCCAACGGTCAGAGGCTTGAATCCTAGTGCTTTTCTTAGAATGCTTCTGATTGGCTCACATCAATTCACATGGATTAACACCATTAACCATTAGATGTGTTCTAATTTGATCCGACGGTTCCGATCAGATCTAAGCAATCTTTTACACAATAATATATATTATAATTTAAAAAGATATTTATATATCAATAAATATTAAATTTAATAGAATAACATATATTAAATATATTTATAATAATAATAATTTTTTTAAAGAAAAATATAAATATAAAATAAATAACATATTTATATATAAATATAAATATATATATATGAATAATAAAACCAAAAAAAATTGCATGCATGAATGAAGGGATGATAATTAAAACATGTGACACTCACTATAGGAAATACATATTAATAAAAATATTATACTAGAATATATTAATTACAAAAAAAATTATAAAGAATTAAGACGAATTATCCAACATGCCTAATTCAATACGTAATTTGCAGAACCTATCTGAACTTAATGGTTTAGTGAATATATCAGCAATATTTAACTCTGTGTCAATGTGCTCTAATTTAATAGAGCCACTATTTACATGATCACGTAAGAAATGATGTCTAACATCTATGTGTTTTGATCTAGCATGCAATACAGTATTTTTACTCAAATTTATAGCACTGGTATTATCACATAATATTGACACACAGTTAAATTTTATATTATAATCTGCAAGGGTCTGCTTCATCCACAATATTTGTGCACAGCAACGTGCAGCAGCTATATATTCCGCTTCGGTGGTTGAAATAGATACGGAGTTTTGTTTCTTAGAAAACCAAGAAACTAAACATCCACCCAAAAATTGACACGTTCCACTAGTACTTTTTCGATCAACATGATGACCTGCATAGTCAGAATCTGAAAAGCACACAAGATTAAATGGTTGACTTTTAGGATACCATAGGCCTAACTCTGTGGTTCCTTTAAGATATCGAAAAATTCTTTTAACAGCAACCAAATGTGATTCTTTAGGATTTGACTGAAATCTGGCACATTTACAGACGCTGAACATGATGTCAGGTCTACTAGTTGTGATATACAATAGGCTTCCAATCATTCCTCTATATTTCTTTGTGTCAACACTTTTTCCACTTTCATCAGCAGTTAATTTATCAGTAGTTGACATAGGAGTATTAAGAGGTTTTACAGACTCTAAACCAAATTTCTTAATCATTTCTTTGCAATATTTGGATTGAGAAATATGAATACCTTTTTCGCCTTGCTTGATTTGTAATCCTAGGAAGAAATTTAATTCCCCCATCATGCTCATTTCAAATTCCTTACTCATGTTCTCAGAAAAATCATTGCACATAGTAATGTCAGTAGAACCAAAAATGATGTCATCAACATAAATTTGAATAATAAGAATATCATCATTTTTGTATTTGGTGAACAAGGTAGTATCTACAGTTCCCCTTTTAAAATCGTTTTCAAGTAGAAATTTACTTAGACGTTTATACCATGCTCTGGGGGCCTGTTTTAAACCGTACAAGGCTTTATGTAATTTGTAAACATATTCAGGATGATCAAAATTTTCAAAACCAGGAAGTTGTTTAACATAAACTTCCTCTTCAATAATATCATTTAAAAATACAGATTTGACATCCATTTGAAACAGTTTAAAATCTTTATGACATGCAAAAGCTAATAACATGCGTATAGATTCAATTCTAGCAACAGGAGCATAAGTTTCATCATAATCAATACCTTCAAGTTGATTATATCCTTGTGCAACTAATCTGGCCTTGTTACGTATAATAGTTCCGTTTTCATCTAACTTGTTACGAAAAACCCATCGAGTTCCAATAATGGAAGTATCTTCGGGTTTCGGAACTAACTCCCAGACTTTGTTTCTGGTCAACTGTTCAAGTTCATCTTGCATAGCAATTATCCAATCTTCCTCTAGTAAAGCATCTTTAATATTCTTAGGCTCAATTTGGGATAAAAAGGATAAATGACCAGCTAAATTATGTGCTTGTGATCTGGTAAGGACTCCTTTATCAATATCACCAATCACATTTTCTATGGGATGATTTTTGATAATATGTGAGTCTTTGGGCAAGTCATTCAATTGAGGATTGGGATTTTCAAGAGGATTAATACTGACAGGTGGAGATGTATTATCTAGTTTTGGTTCCTCCATATTTCTGAGAATATCTTCAATGACAACATCACTGTCAACTAATTCTTTATATTTGGGAGGAGGTTGAGATTCATCAAACGTTACGTTCATTGATTCCTCAACGACCAAACTTCGTTTATTAAAGACTCTGTATGCTTTGCTATTAAGTGAATATCCCAGAAAAATTCCTTCATCGGATTTGGGATCAAATTTTAACAGATGTCCTTTAGTATTTAATATAAAACATTTACTCCCAAACAACACGAAAGTAATTTATTTTTGGAGTTCTTTTGTAATAAAGCTCATAGGGAGTTTTGAGCAAAATAGGTCTTAATAAAACTCTATTTAAGATATAACAGGATGTTGCTACAGCTTCAGCCCAAAAATATTTAGGAAGACGATATTCATTTAACATTGTATTAGCCATTTCTTGTAAAGTGCGATTTTTCCTTTCAACTACACCATTTGATTGTGGTGTGTAAGGAGCAGAGAAATTATGACTTATACCTTGCTCATCACAGAAAATAATGAAATCAGAATTGTCAAATTCTCTTCCGTGATCAGAGCGGATATAAACAATAGAACTTCCCTGTTGATTCTGAATTTTCTTACATAAAGCACAAAAGGAATTTATAGCTTCATTTTTAAATTTTAGAAAGTCAACCCAAGTAAATCGAGAATAGTCGTCGACCAAAACTAGAATATATACAGCACCACCCATGCTGTGTTTAGGAATAGGTCCTACTAAGTCCATATGCAAGAGTTCTAAAGGTCGAGAGGTTGACACTGTGAGTTTAGGTTTATGAGATGCATGAATTTGTTTACCTAATTCGCATGCTTCACAAATATGATCTTTAAAGAACTTTATTTTAGGAAGACCACGAACATGATCCTCAGAAGAAATGTTATTGATAAGTTTCATGTTGATGTGTCCTAATCTGCGATGCCAAAGCCAAGGATCTTCATTTGCAGATACAAGACATACATTATCTAGATGAGAATATTCATCTAGGTCACACGTGTACACATTTTGGTTTCTAGGGCATAATAAAACTAACTTACCAGCTTGATCAAATATTGAGCAATTATGAGTATTAAAAGATATCTTAAAACCACTATCACATAATTGACTGATAGATAGAAGATTATACCTTAGGCTTGTGACTAATTGTACGTTAGAAATTGTTATGTGTTTGTTACCCACACTACCAATTCTAACTACTTTACCTTTATTGTTATCTCCAAAGGTTACCTCAGCATAGTCTGTGGCTTGTAGATTATTCAATTTTGATTTGTCTCCAGTCATATGTCTTAAACAACCACTGTCGAGATACCATTTGCTTTTACCAGTTGCAGCTGTGAGACATTCCTGCAATATATTCTAATTTCACAAATTGGTACCCTTTAATAAGGAGGGTCCTTTGGGTAAGTTCTCCACTTTGTATAAGGAATACTTGTGTTTTCCTTTACAAAACTGGGTACGGGATAATTATCTTCAGTAGATACAAGCATTCTATGAGTAGCAGGTCTATAGTATGCATAATTCATTTTATTCTTATAACCTGAATAATAATGATGAGAATTTCGGTAAGGTCTTTTGTTATAAAATTCTTTTCTTGTATTCTTTACAATGATTGGTGAAGTGTAAGTTCCTTTTGGAACCCAAATCATTTTACCTTTATAGTTTCCATTTCGAGCATTGCACATGTAAATAGAATGACCATTTCGATTACAGTAAGAACATTTGGTAAATGGAGATGTATGAGTTTCTTTTTCTTTACTCTTAACATGATAGAGTCCTTTATCTTTTGTTTTACTCGATTCTCCAATGTATCCTAATCCTTCTTTATTAAATCCACACTTCTGTTGATTTAACATAACATCAAGGTTTTCTTTTCCTTTAGTGAATTTAAGAACTATGGTATTTAAATCATTACGTTCTTTAGTTAAAGTGCTAATTTGATCAATTAAAGAAGAGTCTTCTTTTTGTTTTTCAACTTCTATTTTTAGAGATGAAATATCTTTGCTCAGCACTTGATTTTGTATTTGAGTATCTTCATTTACTACAGCAAGTGTTGAATTTTCAATTTCAAGATTTTCAACAGAAATAATAAGTGTTGAATTTTCTATTTCAAGATCTTTATTTAATTTTCTTAATTTTTCAATTTCTTCATTTAGTAATAAATTTTCTGAAAAATCATTTTCTAATTTTTCTTTTTCTTCTTTTAAGCTTTCATTAATTATAATTAAGTTTGAATTTTCTATTTCAAGATTTCTGTTAGTCTTAATTAATTTTTCTAATGAAATTTTTAATTTAATAAAATCTTCTTTAATGATTTCATTGTCCTCATATAAACAATTATAAGCTTCTTGTAATTCATGATGTTCTTCATTTATATTTTCTAATGTATGTGTGACAAATGAAGTACTAGGTAATTGATGTTCAGAATTTACCTCAGATCTTGGTGATGAATCGTCGTCTGCCATTAAGCACAAATTTGCTTTTTCTTCAGTTTGCTCAGTAGTTCCTTCTTCGTCACTTAAATCCCAGCCTTCCTCAGCTACTAGTGTTTTGTTGTTGACTAATTTTGGACAATCCTTTTTGAAATGTCCAGGCTGGTTGCATTCAAAACATGTATTTGAATTTTCATTGGAGCTGATATTTCTAAAGTTGTTGTTTGCTTTGAAATTTCCTCCTTGTGGTTTTGGTTTGAAGACTTGTTTGCCTCTGAAGTTGTTATAGTTGTTGTTTGTCTTCAGAAAGCCTTTGCCATATTTTCTGGCTTTACTTTGAATTACTCTTCTGAGTTGTCTAGATAATAAAGCAACTTCATTATTATCTAAACTTAGAAGTTCTTCATTTAACTCCTCATCATCGCTTTCTTGATCTACAAGTAGAGCTTTGAAAGCAATTCCTTTCTTTTTGAGGTCTGTATCCGATCCTGCTTTTTCGACTAGCATGTCGACTTCATGAGCTCGAAGATTTCCGATAAGACTGTCAAGAGGATAGACAGTTAGATCCTGCATTTCTTTGATAGCTGTAACTTTCATTTTCCATACGGATGGAAGAGCTTTGAGAATTCTTCTGTTTTTCTCATTGGTTGTGTAATCTTTTTCGAGTTGTTCCAGCTCATCAATGATTCTGGAAAAACGTGTTTCCATATCAATGATTTTTTCATTTTCTTCAAGTCTGAAGTTTTCATACTCTTGGATTAGAGCATCTTTTCTGGTTTCTTTGATATGATTGGTTCCTTCATAGGTTATAATCAATTTTTCCCAGATTTCTTTTGCATTCTTGCAGTTGCTAACTCTTTTGTACTCTTTTTCTATGAGAGCACTGGTCAGCACTTGCTCGGCTCTAGATGCTATGTTCATAGCCTCTTCATCTTCAGTGGTGAATTCATCAACATCCTTTTCTACGATCTTTTCTCTTTCAATTTTTGTGGGAACTTTCACACCTCGTTCTATGGCAAGCCAAACTTTGATTCCTTGTGACTTGGCATAGATTTTGAATCTATTTTTCCAGATGGCAAAGTTTGTACCATCAAATAGTGGAGGTCTGGACATTGATAGTCCTTCTCCGCAACCGGTAGCATTGTAGGCCATAGATGGATCTACTCTTTGGTATGCCTGTACTTACTCAACAAATAAGTTAAAGAGCACCGCTTTGATACCAATTGAAAGTCCAATAATAATCTAGAAGGGGGGTTGAATAGATTATTACCGTTAAAATTTTTATCTTAGGCCTTTTTAAATTTTTAGTAAATTAATTTGCAGTGTCAGAAATTAATATGCAAGATGGTAAAAATTTAATCACACAATGCACAGAGATTTGTCTGGTTCACAACATACATCCAGGGTATGTTGCTACGTCCAGTCTCAAGCTCCTCTCCAGAACTTGAGATCCTATTACTATCAGTAATAAATACTCCTTCAACAGGCGGAGAAGCCTTTACAAAGTTTTATAGACAAACTTACAACTATTCCACAACTAACTCTCTTGGACAGCAAGCTCTCAGCTCCCTCCTCAAACTTAGTTGCTCCTTTCCTTTGAGTTCAGTTTTACTTTACGATCTGGTCTTGAAACGACAGTCTCTTCCTCACCTCACAAGTACACTAGAGACCCAACTCCCAGCTGACCTCTCTAAGACTCTGGTCTTGGTCAAAGAATTACTCGTCTTTCTCACAAATACATAAAAGAAACTAACTCTACCCTTTTCCTTTTACAAATGGATTTGATGTAAAAATGCTTCTAAAATAAGCAGATGAAATTTAGTACAGGTGTATAAAAGTTTAAATAACTTTTATATTTGATGCTCTTCAAATACGCAGATAGCAATTAAAGTTTAGTTATATTTATAAAAGTTCAATGACTTTTATATTTGAGAAAGTATGCTTCTTATGTAAGCAGGTATGAGTTTTATGCTCAATAAATATCAGTGCTTCTAAATAAGCAAATATATAATTTAATGCAAATTTATAAAGAAGTATTTATTCTTTATAACAAAGAATGTATTTCTTTTGATTTCAAATGTTATGCAACAAGTATTGTATGAAAAATGATTTTAGGTTCAAATACTTGTAATAACATATATATAAATAAACAGTATTTGATATAACAAATAAATTTGTTGTAACTCAAAGATATATGAAAAATATTTTATCTATTATGTGAATGATTATAAATAAAGCCACTTAGGATTTTAAGGACCGTTTGAATAATTCGCTCGAGAGTGAATAAATTCAAATTATATCGGTTTCTAAGTACGGGCAAAATTTATACTTTCACAATTGATACTTATATAAATATTTTCAGTGGATCGCAAGAAATTCAAGAAACTGTTCGGATACGTCTCTATAAGAGAAGTATCTCAGGGTTGTGCTGACGATCAAGCTATAATCCACTTTACTAATATTTATATAAATAATATTAATAAAAAGCCACTTAGGATTTTAAGGACCGTTTGAATAATTCACTCAAGAGTGAATAAATTCAAATTATATCGGTGTCTAAGTACTGACTTATTATTAATAAATAGATGAAATATAGATATATATAATTGTGTATAACAATTTGTATTTGTATATCTATAATCATAAGCAAGTAAGAGATAATGCAATTAAATAATTCAAACAACTTATCTCAAACACTTGTGACCAATTTTCTCTTCCTTAACTAATCAGAACCTTGAAAATAGAAGAGAGCTAAAGCTTTTTAGAGAGAGAGAGAATGTAGGCAAGGAGTAAGCTTTTTCTTTGTAAATTGGCAAATGAGAATGAAGAATAAGCTTCCTATTTATAGATTTTTGAAGCTAGGGGCATGTTGGTCTTTTTGAAAAATCAAGGGTTGTGATGTTTTTCATTTTGAAATGGAAGGCTCGGATAAAATTTAACTCACACGGATCAGTATTCAGCAATTTTTCTTCCGCATTAAAGTTAGGACGTTTGAAAATTCAACCATCTTTTGGTGCACTAAATGAGCACATGCTCATTTACTTTTCAAATTGATTTCTAGCTTCATGCACGGAAGACATAAGGTTTTGTCCCAAAATATGAGTCCAATTTGATTTGCCAGCAAAGCTCGGTCAAGGCTATAGGCTTTTAGCTTTATGGCATACATGCATACATAATATATTTATATGACACACACACATGCACATGTTATAATTCTCATTTCATGGCTTCAGATGGAACAAATATTTTGTTCTCAAAATGCTTCTTGCTCATGGGTCCCACGAATATGATCTCTTGTAAAATAGATTTAAAGCACATGCAAGCTTTAAATGCTCTAAGTTTCCTTATTTCCAAACCCATTTTCGGATTGTCCTAAAATAAGTGTCTCATTCCTTTTGGTTTAGAGACTTAGCATATGCAACATTTTAAAAGGCCTGCCCAAAATAGTTTAAGGCTCAATTTGGTTCAAGTCTTTTATCCGAGTATACACACATATGTATAAATATTTTAAAGCTCTAAGTGTGTAATAAAAATCTTTTTGCTTTGAAATTTATTTTGAAATAGGAATACTCCTTTGCCTTAAGAAATATTAATATGTGAATTAACCATTTTAACATTTGATATTATTTTATCAAGGTTAATAAGATATTAATTCATTTAGAAATTTAGAAAATATTTTTGGTCAAAGTAAATGAGGATAATTCAAAACAACTATAAAACAAAACCTATGGAGAGGATTCTACCCTTTTGTTAATCTTTTTCTTAATTATTGTTATCATCAAAATATTCTAAAAATCGGAGACCTATCACAAGCATTAAAATGCGTTGGGGCTATTCATGGGCATGTAAGCCATCAAAATAACCCCAAACGCCCACAATCGCATATCCCACTATTATGGGGCCTTAAACCCGATTTTCAACTTGGTATCGTTTTAAGGCCCGACGATTACATATTACAATAAAAGGCACATCGACCCTATTACATTCACCAAAAAATGTCCATCATCGAATTTGGACCACGGGGTCGCGTTCCTAGGCTCACATCCACAATTTATACACCCACAAGATGGATACTACAACAATTAAACAAGCTACAAATCACCAAATGGATATCATCGGACCATTAGGAAGAATTTTGTTCCGTTGGAACCCTCGCTAATAGTCCCTAATCCATGTATTCTCAATAATATACAGAAAACTACATTTAATATAGCTCGAATGATAAAAGTTTACCGAAATGATATAACAAAAAAAGCTATAAAAATGTCTTTTCACCTTGCAAATGACACCACGATGCGTATAAACTCGTATATTGAATATAGCAGAAATTATATGTGATACAATCTAACAACAAAGTGGTATAAATCCTCTCTTTTCTCTCCTTTCCCGTTGCTGATTCGCTGCTATTTCTTCCTCTTTTTCTTTCTTCTTCCGCTCCTTCCAACTCTCTGTATGCCAAATGAAGAAATGAGCTGATAAAGGCTGGCCAAGGGCAGCCGCAGATTCGCCGCAGATTGATCTGCGGCTGGCCTCGGTTCCTCCGCGCTCGCCGCGCACTTCAGCCCGCCGCGCGCACTTTAGTATTATTTTAATCATTGGCTGCAGATCAATTCGCGGCTGGCTGGGCTGATTTTCTCAATTTTCGTACCGCACCTCGATTCTCGTGTCATACTGTTGGTTTTCGCTGAGAGGTTTGTATTTTACAGTTCGGGAACCGCTGGGAAACGTGCCATCTCATTCCGCTTTGATCGTTGTCATGTCGGCTTTGATCGTACGTCGTTGCGGTGGCTCTGAGTGTAACGAATACAATTTTTGTGATTGAATAAAAATATTTATTGAGTTATATAAATATTTTTATTAATTCATTGAGCTGAATAAATAATTTATTAAGTTTTTGTGAAATGGGTATATGTTAAGTTTAATAATGTTAAATGTTATTTGAATGTGATTTGTTATGTTTATTCTAATTTAATTTAATAATTAAATTAGATGATGAAAAGATTTATTTGAATAATGTAATTCATTTGGTATTATTGTTATTGGTTAAATAAATTTATTATTTAAGTTAGTAAGGTTTAATTGAATTTATTTAATAATAAGTTCGATTAAATTAGAAGTGTGACATTTAAAACTTTATGTTATAATGATTTATTAAAATAAATGAGAAAGTGTTTAATTCAGTTTTACCAAACAGGGCCCTATGATCTTTGTTTGGGAATAATGGGTTATTTTATTTGTGTTTTACCAAACAAGGCCTTATGACCTTTAGTTAGAATAATAGATTATTTTAATTTTTGTATTACCAAACAAGCCTTAGAGGCTTTTGAATTGTGTAACTGATAAGTTAATGTCAGTATACGTTATTATTCTTTTAAATTATTAGTTTTTATTTTATTCCATCAGCTTTATTTTACGTCAGTTGTTAAAAAAAACAGAGGAACAGAGTATTGAGAGAGTTAGAATTGAGAGCTCTGTGAATTAGAGATAGAGCAGAGCTTTGAGAGTTGAGAGAAAAGAGAGAAATTGAGAGAGAAGCTTGGAGATTGGAGAAAGAATTTCTAAAACCAAGGAAGTTTAATCAAATTTTCTAAGAATTAGAAGGTATAAACTCTTTACTGTGTTTTATTTCTCTGTATATGAATTTATATGCTAAATACATGAATTACTTGGTTATAATTGTTAGTAAGCATGTATTAGAGATTATATGATGATTATAAACTAGTTTGAAGAATTAATCCATGAAAACATGCTTTAGAATTGAGTTCTTAGTTTTTACAGAGCTTTATTTCATGTACGGCATATTTGTATGAAAATTGATGATTCAATTTGGTTATTAATCGGTGAATTAATAATTGTTTATGATTATATGATGAAAACAAGAATAATGCAAGAAGAATAATTTTAATTGGTTAAAAAAATGAATTTACAGAGTTTAATTTCATGAGAATGGTTAAAACTTGAATATTTGGTTTTAACAGTGAATTTTTGGTTTTAAATTGGTTGATTATGTGTTTTATAATGCTTAGATTGGTTAGAAACATGTTGGGTAAATGTTTTGTATCATATATGATGTCTGGGTATATTTAATTTGTTTACTGGATGGTAGAATTCGGAAAATTTGGCCAAATTTGGCCTAAGTTTTCACTGTTCGCGAGCTGGGGAAGACGACTGCCGAGTCTCTCGCCCCGGCGAGAAAAATGCAAAGGAATCTTCGCCCCGGCGAGCTTTTTGTATAGTGAATTCTCGCCCCGGCGAGAGTTTTGTTCAGGGAATTCCCGCCCCGACGAGAATCACTGCTGTAAAAAAAAAAAATTTATTATTATTATTATTTTGTTTTCTTTTCTTGGAAGTTATGATACAGAATGAAACTTATATTAATGTATTAAGTGATTAATGAAATTTCAAGATGGTTGATACTTGTTTGTTATAGTATGCTAAATGAGATATTATAATAAAATGAGATAAAGAGCAAACCTATAATGCTTTTAGTCTTGTGACTAATTATGTTACCATTTTATAATTAAATGTATAGGTTGTTTAAGGATCGTGAATTACTTAAATTTGTAATCTACGCTTGAGGCAAGTTCCTTATCTCAATCTATTACTTTTTACGTTGAGCAAGTTTTCCTCCCTTAAACTTGAAAATTACTTATAGCAAGTTAATCTTTCCTTTTAACTTGTTAATTTATTCAATGCAAGTTTATTTATATTGAGCAAGCTTATGACCTTAGCTTATTGATATTCAAACAAGGTTACTATCATGTTACATACTTAAGCTTTATTCCAATCATTGTTGTTATTCAAATTTCGAGTATGGTTTCTATTGAACAAACTCTATTGATGAACTAGACTAGCAAACCCTTATTGATTCAGCTAGTCCTTAGTTGATGAGCGTTTCAAAGACTTAGAATATTTTCTATACTTGTTCCAAGCCAAGTTCCTTTTGGTACGGATTCAGACGATAAACTGAGATGAACAACCCTAATATAGGGGATTACTTACGCGACAACGTTAAAATGTTTGTGCACAATACATTGTACAAAGGGCTGATCCCCCTGAGTACGAGATGTTGGTCCATAGTCTATATGACTGTTAAAGGTTGCAGTAGAAATACCTGTTAACCTAGGACATAGTTCGAGGTCTTGTGACCCTCAGATATAATTTCTAAATCTTGAATTCTATTTTCCTTGGAATCAAGCATTCTAACGAGCTTTTAGACTTTGATCATTTATTGACTGAGATTCAAAAAAACTATTATTCCTCAGTTGAAATCCATTTCATTTAAATATTATTGTTATCGTACTTGTGAGCAATTGTTTGCTCACTCTTGCATTAATCATTGCAGCTAAGCCAGAAAAGCAGGACGAACCGTCCACGAGTAAAGGCAAGGGCAAGATGCCATAGTAGCAAGAGATTTATTATCCACTTGATATTTATTTGTATCAAGGACTTGTTTAAATTATGTTTTATTTCGTATTTGATGTATTAAGGTTAAGATAACCTGGGATTTGATTGTTTAATAGTTTGGTGATGTAACCCATTTTGGGTAGATGGTTTCTTTAAATTTATTTAATTGTTCTTAATTATGGGTAGTTAAATGTGAATGAATGAGATAGTGAGCACCAAATCTGTGGGAATTAAGTACCTGGATTTGGGGGTGTCACACTGAGTGTTCGTACTTATGTCCACCTTTCGTTCTCGTAGGCTGGGTTAATTGACGATTTTGCCCTCCTGTCAGGGTTAGTATACGAAGTGCAAAATTTGGGTGTCTACAACTGCCCCTCTTTATCATGTTTATGAAATGTTTAAATGAAATGAACATGATAAAGAAGTAGACATCCGATGCATGAATGACAGTGCATAAGAATGACAGTACATACTTGATGCAACACATATAGCTTATGGTGCATCACAAAATGTAAGGCATGCAAACATTCGTAAAGGGGTCAATGCATCATGCAATCGTAAATTTACTGTGAGTATCGATCTCAACAGGAGTCAATCGTCGGTCGCATCATTGTTGTCAGGTTTCGTCTCTGACAAGTCGCTGCGATAATCGTCATCGCAAATGTCGTGCTTCGTCTCGTAATCGTCGACATCTTGGGATCGCCGTCGTCCCATAATTGTCGGATCTCGTATCCGATCGATCGTCTCGAAGGTGTAGGGTCTGGTCTCTGATGGGTCGTCTCGCCCGTATCGGTTCTCGTTTCCGATTGGTCGACTCGTCTGCACCGGGTCTCGTATCCGGTCAATCGTTTCGTCGGTACCGGGTCTCGTCACCGGTTGATTGATTCGTCTGTATCAGTTCTCGTCTCCGATTGGTCGACTCGTCCGCACCGGGTCTCGTATCCGGTCAATCGTCTCGTCGGCACCGGGTCTCGTCTCCGGTTGATTGATTCGTCTGTATCGGTTCTCGTCTCCGATTGGTCGACTCGTCTGGACCGGGTCTCGTATCCGGTCAATCGTCCTGTCGGCACCGGTTCTCGTCTCCGGTTGATCGCCTCGTTGGCACCGGGTCTCGTCTCCGGTTGATTGATTCGACTGTATCGGTTCTCGTCTCTGATTGGTCGACTCATTTGCACCGGGTTTCGTCTCCGATAAATTGTCTCGTCGGCACCGGGTCTCGTCTCCGGTTGATTGATTCGACTGTATCGGTTCTCGTCTCCGATTGGTCGACTCGTCTGCACCAGGTTTCGTCTCCGGTTAATCGTCTTGTCGGCACCGGGTCTCGTCTCCGGTTGATCGATTCGTCTGCACCGGGTCTCGTCTCCGGTTGATTGATTCGTCTGCACCGGTTCTCGTCTCCGGTTGATCGATTCGTCGACACCGGGTCTTGTCTCCGATTGACCGATTCGACTGTATCGGTTCTCGTCTCCAATTGGTCGACTCGTTTACACCGGGTTTCGTCTCCGGTTGATCGATTCGTCGGCACCGGGTCTCGTCTCCGGTTGACCAATTCGACTGTATCGGTTCTCGTCTCCGATTGGTCGACTCGTTTGCACCGGTTTTCGTCTCCGGTTAATTATCTTGTCGGCACCGATTCTCATCTCCGGTTGATTGATTCGTCTGCACCGGTTCTCGTCTCCGGTTGATCGATTCATCATGTTCCATACCCGATTGGTTGAAACCTCATATTTTTTAAGTCAAATGGATTTGAAATTGATCATTTTTTTTTCAAAGGAGGAAAAAAGAGGGAAACAGGGCCCAGCCGCAGATTGATCTGCGGCCAAGATCGGGTTTTCTTAACCGATCGCCCCTTCCCAGATCTGTCGTTTTCAGCCTTGCCCCACTGTTGCTTTTCGCGATTTTTCACCCTCGTACGTCCTTTTGGCCGACTTTTCCAACCTTCTCGCAAAAATCGCTCCGGTTAGATCGATCTACACGCTACGGGTAACATTTTGACCGATTGTTTTCTTATTTCGTCAATGTTTCGCTATACATTTGGCTATTTTGCATGTTTAGAGATAGAAATGTATGCTTTGAAATGCTATGCCATGTATCATTGCATGTATATGTTATGTCTCAACCGTGCGAGTCATATTCTATGCTCATGATGCGGGCATGCATTATGGTCATTTTCATGTTACAATTAACCATAAAAAATGCAATTTTGATCTGTTGTGGCTTGGGTTAATTGAAAACATGCTCGGTTGTGCATGGGGTGCTCATTTTATAGACGAAACTATGTCGATTTTTTTTTTTTCAAAACTGAAGTCCCACTAAAACCTAATTTATGCATATATAGTAACCATGCATCATGCTGCATTAATTCTACGATGAGGATAGGTAAATAAAAATGTTTGTGATATAATTCGAAATATAATGTACCTCCTCCTCCTACTGTGTCGTTCCAGCTATGGATCCTGACGCTCCTAGCAGCTCCACTGCACCTCGTGCTTCGGGTGTTCGCCGCCGTAGGGCTGCACCTGCCCTGGTTTTGCCTCGGACTCGCCAGGCTCGCCGACTGGCGGAGGCTGTCGTTCGGCCTGACCATCCTGAGGTTGACGAGGCCGTTCTCCCAGACATTGAGGCAGAGGGGTCGGCCTCCGGTACACCAGCTCCCTCTACTCGCCGCGCTCTACCCGGTGCCTCTGTCCAGGTGCCCGATCTGTTGGGTCGAGATCTCAGCCGTCACCCCTTAGCATTTCTCGTCGCTAATGAGGTATACTCATTACTCCTCTGAATTCATTCCCAATCTCTGTTCGTATCTGGACTGATCCATTAGTGATTGCCACAGGTGCCCGAGTTCACTCAGCCGAGGGGCAACTGGTTCAACATCTATTCCCTCTACACAGCACTGCACACCGATTACCGCACGGTGGTGGATTCCTGGGGTTTCCGTTCTTTCTTCACCATCATACCCCGTCAGTGCCCATGGGGTTATATGAGGGCCTTATCTGAGCGATGGTTCCACCAGATCCAGTCCCTTCATCTCTTGGACTGCGAGGTTGTGCTGACTCCTTGGGATTGGAGATATATCACGAGTATCGAGTTCACCGGAGACCGTGTTCCCCTAGATCTCGACATCACTCCAGCGGAGGTCCGATCTCTATTGGGTTTCGCCGCTGAGGACTGGGTCTTCAAGGCCCGCAGTATTCGATCTGGAGCGTTGGCTGTCGATGCTGTCGGAGGTATCTATGCGGCGCCCATCCCAACAGACCGAGCTACTTGTGACATTCTGCTCTGACGTCTGTTCCTGACTATCATGAGGGGTTGTTTCTTAGGAAACAACTCTTCCACCATTTATTTCAGCGTTGTCGGAGCCATCAGGGACGTGGATCAGATTGGTGATTATGATTGGGGGTCCTTCACTTTTGCTTATTTCCTCCATGGTCTCCGTCTTCGCTCAGAGGGACAGACAGACGCTTGGCTTGGGTTTTACCTCTTTCTGCTAGTAAGCCTTCTTTTCTTACTGCATTTCCTATCATTTTATTTCCTTTCTCTGCAACTGTCGGTTACTTATGCCGTTTCTTGTCTCTGTTCACAGTTCTGGGTGTACGAGCGACTCCCGTGCCTGAGGCGTGTCACGACCCTCGGTCTGGATACCTATCCCAGGGGTCGGCGGTGGCATCACAGTACTTTGGAGGAGGTCCCGGTGTCTGGCAGCTTCGCCCACTACCGTATTCAACTGGAGTTGATCACTGCCGCCGAGGTCATCTTGACTCCTTATCTCTCTGAGCATCTGACCGTGGGGTTTACAGATGGATATCCCTCCGGCCCAGAGTTCGCACTTTCCACCCGTCGCCTTACCTTGCAGAGTGTTGGAGGATGGGTGATGTATTTGGGAGAGCGCGCATTCAGATGCGTGACTGGAGAGATCCGTATTCCGCACTCCCTCCCACTTACTACATCCTGGCCGGTGGACTCTCAACCCTCAGAGATTATGTTGGAGGGAGTGGATGGCCGGACACTTTCTACGGGTCCCAGCACGAGTGAGGCCTTCCGTACCTGGTGGATGCCCCGCACTATTGGTCCTCAGACTCGGGCCACATTCTTCCTCGGGGATATGGTCCTCGGATCGGTGATGATGACTGATTGGGCCGCCTGTGTTCGGGCTCCTACACATGCTGAGCAGATTGCTACTTTGACCCGCCAGGTGGACCAGCTATCCTTATATCTTCGAGTGTTAGGCCGGACTCCAAAGGATGCTTACGCGTATGACCCTGACAGTGCGGGTTTCGACGCAGGTCCGAGCTCATCTAATGCCCCAGTGCCCCTATATATCCCAGATATTAACTTTGGGGCTTCGACTTCGACTTCTACTCCAGGGGATCAGTTTGGGGACCCCGATTTCATAGATGATATCACTTTTGATTAGATGATGATAGGATAGGGCCTTTTGTACTTGAACCTGTTCGATTTCTTTTTCCATTTCATGCACTATGTATTGAACTTCTTTATTTATTTATGCACAATTTTATCATTATGACAGTTCAATTGCCCTATTATATGATGCATGCTTTTTTTTCATGGATGGATAATGACCCCTGCACAGTCTTTTTGATACTGTTTTTCACAGATGTCGTCACCAGATGTCGTGGTACGTTTGGATCTCGGTCTTCCCACAGGGTTGGTTGGTAGGCTTTTTCGCTGGCTGGACCGTTTGTCACCGGGCGACAGGGTTATCGTAGATGGTCTTCTGGGATATTCCTGGTCCTTATTATCCTTTCAGGTGCCGGTGGGCTTTGTGGAGGGCATTTTGAGCTATTGGGCCCCTGCCCGTCAGGTGTTCAGATTAGGGACAGTGGAGCTGACCCCCACTCTCGAGGAGTGTGCTCGCTTTACCGGCTTGTCTTTGGATGGTCCTTGTGCCAGGGTCACAGCTGGTCCCATGCACCGTCAGTTCTTGACTTTTACTGGGTTGCGGAGGAAAGTTTTGTTATCGGTGATCACATCAGACCATCTAGTTCCCCTTTATTTCCTGATTGACCGATTCGGCTCACCCGACAGTTTTCATCTATTCTCTGGTGATTTTTCCGTGTCTGAGGAGTGCTGGGGCGCTTTGAGAGTAGATGTTTTGATGGCTTATGTTATCTCAGTTTTGTATCTGCCAGCCGAATCCGATATGTTGGATATGCGAGTTATTGCAGCCGTTAGAGCCCTTCAGGAGGCTCACACCATTATTCCTATGATACTAGCAGACACCTACATGTCAGCCTCATATTGTCAGTCTTTCTGAGGCAGAGTGTTCAGAGGGAGCTCTGTTTTGTTGTATGTATGGTTTATGAGCCATCTCAGCCCCATCGGTCATTTCTGTCGCCATGGGTTTTGCTTCAGCCACGACATAGCCATGCAATTCTCGTTCCGTCCTGTGAGCTGTACTGATGCGGCTTCCTGGACAGAATTCTTATCGGCTATTGAGGAGCCTTTTCATCTCTTGATCTATTCGGGTTATTGCTCCTTCATGAGCTTCTCGACTCATGTGTCCACCTTGGATTTCATCCCTATTTCTGGCTTGAGGGGCGTGACGACTTATCATCCTTTGGCGGTTATGGGGCAATTTGATCAGATACAGGATTTTCACCCTTTCACGGGCGTAGCCGACTACCGATTCCTCATATCATCCTAGACAGAGAGAGATCTACTATGGGTATATGATCTTTGGTCTCGCAGGATCTTTGCCGAGTATAGTGAGAGTTGCCCCACTCAGACATCTGCTTATGTGCAATGGTTGCACAGAGACCCGGATATGGTTGGTTCGAGTCAGACTGGAGTTGATGACTCTCGAGTGATTTTCACAGATGATACCACCCCAGAGGTATTTATTCCTTCTGAGTCTATAGAGATGATGCCCAGATATGATTTTGACGGCTTCTCCACTCCTGCCCCTACTCCTCATTCCATCTCAGCTGATTCTGCCCCTAGTCGGGTTACTGAGGATAACCGGATCCGACTGGCCTTGATTACTACGGAGGCTGAGAAGGACGCTGCTCTTGTTGAGAGAGATGCTGCTATTCTGGCCAGAGATGCTGCCCTTACTGACAGAGACGCCATTGTATTGCAGACTAGGGCAGTTATAGATGCTCACTCTGAGACTGTGAGCCGAGCCACTGCTTTATTGGATCGCATCACCACGATGGGGCAGCAGATTGCAGGGATGCCGATGCTTCAGATCTATCCACCACCTTATCCATCCTGATTCAGTTAGTCTCAGATTTGTAGATCATTTTATTTCCTGCATAGACTATGTCAGTTTCATCGGTTATCAAAAGAGAAATCTTGTAACAACATGACTTATATATATAGACATGTATTTAAATTTAGTCATTTTCCCTTTTTTGTCGTATCGTTGCCTTTCATTGGATCCTCATTTTATCCAGCTAACCACGATTTTGATATTTCGCCTTCATTCTCTTCTCAAGTCTTGATGGAGATTTGACAGATATTGCTGTACCCCTGTTGATTTCATTAGACTGAGTCTTAGATTTTGGCTAATTATTTGGTTGGGTTAGGGTTAGGTCATTGAAGCTGATTAGGTGGCTAGTTTCGGGAAGGCTTCTAGGGTGTAGGAAGGTTTTTTTTTTTTGCTGTTGGGAATCGGTTTTGGTTAGAGAAAGTGTTATTTTGTAAAGAAATAGACCGTGCCCTGATGGCTGCCTACGTACTCCCACAAGTCGGGAAATCAGGTCCTACGTAGTTCGTTCTTCAAAGAAAAAAAGGAGAAAATGATGATTCAAGCGTAGAACCGCTTCACTGAGTCAGAATTGATGGGCTGTGGAAACACCTCACCATTCATCTCTTGCAATATGAGGGCTCCTCCGGACAGCACTTTCTTAATCACAAAAGGTCCTTCCCAATTCGGGGCAAACTTCCCTTTGGCTTCGTCTTGACAAGGCATGACTCTCTTGAGCACTAGGTCATTTTCCTTGAATCTCCAAGGTCTTATCTTTTTGTCGTACGATCGAGTGATTCTTTGTTGATATAACTGACCGTGCAAAACAGCAGCCACCCTCCTTTCATCAATTAGGGCCAATTGGTCGTACCGACTTTGCATCCAATACTCCTCGCTTATCTGAGCATCAATAAAGATTCTGAGGGACGCCATCTCAACCTGAACCGGCAGAACCGCCTCCATTCCGTATACCAAAGCGTAAGGGGTTGCCCCTGTAGAAGTATGCACTGACGTTCTATACGCCAGCAGGGTGAGAGGTAGCAAATCCGGCCATCCCCGATGATTAGCAGACATTCTCGTCATGATTTTCTTGATATTCTTATTTGCAGCCTTCACTGTCCCATTCATCTTAGGACGGTAAATGACAGAATTGAGGTGTTTGATCCTAAACTGGTCAAATAATTCCTTCATGAGGGCATTGTTTAAATTCTTGGCATTGTCGGAGACTAAGACCTCAGGTTGCCCGTATCGGCAAATGACATTATTCCTGATGAAACCAACGATGATCTCCTGAGTTACTTTAGGGAAAGAACCTGCTTCTACCCATTTAGTGAAGTAATCGATCATGACGAAGATAAATCGGTGTCCGTTGCTTTCTTTGGGCTCCACTGGTCCGATTACATCCATACCCCACATTGAGAATGGCCAAGGGGAGGTCATACAATGCAGCTCATTGGGAGGCACGTGGATTACGTTGTCGTGCGCCTGGCATTGGTAACATCGTTTGACGTGATCATCGCAGTCGGCTTTTAGTGTTAACCAGTAATGCCCCGTTCTCAATATCTTTTTGGCCAACATCGGTCCACTCATGTGTGGCCCACACACTCCACCATGTATTTCGTCCATAACCTTTTGGGCCTGCGTTTCATTTACGCATCGTAACAATCCCAAACTGGCATCCCTCTTGTACAGTGAATCCCCGCTCAGATAAAACTTCATCGCCATCTTTTGGATTCTCAACCTCTCGGCTCGGCCTGCCTGGTTGGGAATGGATCTATCCCTCAGATACTCCCTTATGTTGTGATACCAAGGCTGCCTTGGCAGAACCACCTCCTCCGATAATACTGCCACATGTTCCTCGTATGCCGGGGCATTCTGTACTGCTATTTCAATCTGTGGAACGTCCCTGTTTTTGATTATGTGGATTAAGGAAGCCAGAGTTACCAATGCATCGGCAAAATCATTTCGTCCCCTGGGGATATGTAGGAAAGCGATATTCTCAAATTCTTGCATCAATTGGATAACACATCGGTGGTATGGAAGCAATCGGAGCTCCTTCGTGCTATACTCCCCGATCGCCTGTTTGATTACCAGCTCTGAATCCCCGAACACCGCTAGTCTCTTCACTCCCATATCGCGGGCAAAACGGAGTCCCAATATACATCCCTCATACTCAGCTGTGTTATTCGAGTTACTGAACTGTAATTTAGTGGCCACGGGGTATTGTTCTCCGGTGATAGATACCAGGACTGCTCCAGCTCCTGCCCCTTCGGCATTCATGGCACCATCAAAATACAACTTCCAGAACTGCCCCTCGTCATCACATCTCGTGTGTAAGATCCAGAATACATCTTCACCCGGCAAAGGAGTTTCTAAAGGCTCCATCCCTCCTGCTGACATTTCTGACAACTGATCTGTAATTCCCTACCCTTTCATGGCTTTCTGAGTTATGTATATGATGTCGAACTGCTGTAAGATTAACTGTCATCTTGACAACCGACAGTTCAGCATGGGCCTTTCAAAGATATACTTCAGGGGATCTATTCTCGATATCAGGTACGTAGTGTGCCCATGGAGATAGTGCTGTAATCTCATTGCGGCCCACGCCAGAGCACAACAGGTCCTTTCGATGGGGGTGTAATTCTGTTCACATCGGCTAAATCTCTTGCTGAGGTAATAGATGGCCTGCTTTTTGCCTGATTCATTCTTCTGTCCCAGCATGCATCCCATCGGGGGTACCAGCACCGGTGCTTCTGTCAGCTGCTTCTTAATGGTCTGAAAGGCTTTCTGGCACTGCCCATTTCACTCTTGGGAGACATCCTTTCTTAACAGTTTAAAAATTGGCTCGCATGTAGTTGTCAAGTGGGATATGAATCGGCTGATGAAGTTTATTCTTCCCAAAAATCCCCTTATCTCCTTTTCTGTGCGAGGTGCCGGCATATCCACAATGGCCTTAATCTTCGCCGGATCCAACTCAATGCCCCTATGACTAATCAGGAATCCTAAGAGCTTGCCCGACTGCACTCCGAAAGCACACTTTGCCGGATTGAGCTTCAAATTATATTTTCTGAGCCGATCGAATAGCTTTTTGAGATGGGTTATATGATCAGATTCCACCTTCGATTTCACGATAATGTCATCCACGTAGACCTCTATCTCCTTATGCATCATGTCGTGGAACAGGGCCATCATGGCTCTCTGATAAGTAGCCCCCGTATTTGTGAGACCGAAGGCCAATCGTCTATAGCAGAAGGTGCCCCAAGGGGTGATGAAAGCGGTCTTTTCCCGGTCTTCCTCTGCCACCATTATCTGGTGATACCCCGTAAAGCAATCAACGAAAGAGTACATCTCGTATTGGGCTGTGTTATCCACCAAGATGTGTATAAAAGGCACTAGGAAATTGTCCTTGAGACTGGCCTTGTTTAGATCTCTATAGTCGACACATACTCTCACCTTCCCTCCAGGCTTAGCCACTGGGACTATATTGGACAGCCATTCCGGGTAAGTGAACACCATAATGATTCCTGCCTTGAACTGTTTGACGATTTCTTCCTTCACCTTCAAGCTCCACTCCGGTTTTAGCTTTCTTAGTTTCTGCTTGACAGGTTTGAAACCCTCATTGATGGGCAACCGGTGCACAACAATGTCGGTGGACAATCCGATCATGTCCTCATGAGACCAGGCGAAAACATCTTCATACTGGCTTAGCAACTTAGTTATTTCTGTTTTCTGGCTAGGGGTTAGGTCTGTCCCTATCTTGAGCTCATTGGGTTTTTCAGGGGTTCCGATATTTATGGTGATGGTTTGATCTAAGTTGGGTTTGGGTTTGTCTTCAACCCATCCTTTGATCTCGTCAGGTGCGTCGTTATTATCTGTCTCATCCTGCTCAATGCTCATCAAATCGAAATCCAGCTCAATATCAAAATCATAGTCATCTTTCAAATTTGAAACATCGTTTGTTAGGCAAGAGATACTCAAATTGGTACACCTGACATGAAACAAAAATATTTGTCATATATATAAGTCATTTTCCCACAATGATCATCTTTAGAATAACATGACAAAATAACATAACCATGCAAAATTCAAAATAAAGGACAAAAACTGGTATCCATTCATCCCCCACCATCTGGGGTCTACCATCCTGACGCCATATTTTACCCTCGTTTGGATATTACTGGCTCCATCGTCCAGTTGTTGATGGTCAGATCGGCCGGAATGCGATAGATGAAAGGCGGCTTCGCATCAGGAACCTCCTTGATGACCACAACCACATCACATTGGTCCTTCTTCGTAACCTCCTCAGGAATAGTCAGCCCCGCCCAATCGATGACAGGCACACTCTGTTGGGCTCCTGACGGCGTGGCAACATCCTTCCTTTGTCCACTGCTTACTGACGGTCCAAGGATATAACATTTGGTTTCAAACTGTTGCATGAGCTCCTGCAAGAAACTCTGCTTTTTGGCCGACTCATCATTTGTGGGGGTCAATTTTCCACCTCCTGTCTTAGACATAGGCTCGCCAGTACCTTGTTCCTTGTTGACTTTCGGCATCAGACTTTCAGCCAGTCGAGTTGGGGTCTCCCTTTGAGAGTGTTTCTGTCCTACGCCTCCATAATATCCCAACCCTGACTTGCCTATCTGATTGGGCAGTTGAATAGGCTCAGTAATTCCTTGACTGTTCTTTCCCAACCCTTTCCCAGGTTGAAACTTCATCTTCATTATTTCTCTAGCAACAAAGGTAAGTTCAGGAGAGACCTTAGGTCTTACAGCCGGAGCCCCCAGACATCTGTAGTGGGGAGTATTGATTTCCAGTGCCTCAAAACTGGCAGGTACAACCGTCTCGTCTAAATTGATTACCGGCAGGCCATTCCTGTAAGGAGAAGGGTCATTATGCTCCACAGAGACCGTCACCAGGTTCCCGTCGATGATAAATTTAATTTGCTGGTGTAGCGTAGAGGGAATTGCCCCGGCCATGTGTATCCACGGCCTTCCCAACAACATGTTATAACTTGCCGCGATATCCAGGACTTAGAATGAAATATCGAAAGTACAAGGCCCTATTTCCACAGGCAATTCTATCTCCCCCATCGTATCCCTCCAGGATCCGTTAAAGGCTCGTACCACCACATAACTGGCCCGTAGGCGCTTAGGATTGACGTTCATTTTTTCCAATGTACTGAATGGACAGATATTCAATGCTGATCCCCCATCAATTAGCACCCCATTCATAACATATCCTGATGAGATTACCGCAATATGCAGCGGTTTCCGATGCCCCCTTCCTTCTTTGGGGATATCATCATCTGTGAACGATATTACATTGTTTTCTAACAGATGGTCCACTAGATAGCCGAACCCTTCTTTGCTAATCACCTTGGGAATGTGTGCCTCTTCCAGGACTTTGGCCAGAATTCTACAGTGATCGTCAGATGATAATACCAAATCATTGATCGATATCAGGGGTCGATTCCTCGCTCAATACCTTGATCCCCCTCGCTTCTGGATGATTCATCTTCCTTAAGAATTCCACAGCTTTCTCTTCGGATATCCTTTTGTTCCTCTTCTCTTTGCCCTCAAGGACTCGTCCTGGAAGATATAAAGGATTCCCCTTTGATGTTACCGAAGCACAACTGGCCGCCTCCTCTGATACTCCCCCGTAATTCCACGGTACTATTTTCAGACTGCTAATGGGGATTTGTGGTCTCGCTACAATGGTGAAAGGTTTCGGAGCCGTTAACCTGATAGGCCCCTCCGTGATACTCCTGCTCAGACCCGCCAACCTAATCGGTGTCCCTCGTATATTCTCCTGATCACTTGTCATGCCAATCATCTCATCAATTCTCTTTATATAATTCAGCCTTGGTGGTCCTCCGGCTTCGCTAGCTTCCACCACATTGACCCCTTCCCCATCATGCTTAGGCAGAGGATTGACTTTAACATTTGGTGACTCTGGTTGCTCCACCATGATCTCCCCGCTATCGATCATATTCTAAATCTTGTGCTTCAGCGTCTAGCATTCCTGAGTATCATGACCAGGGGAACCCGAATGGTAGGCACACTTCTTATTCGGGTCAAATCTTCTCCCTTTCGGGTCAATCGGGGGTGCCAAATCGACTATCTTTCTCTGTGCTATTAAGACTGCCAGAATCTATTCAAGAGGATCCCCAAGCGGGGTGAACACTCGGTCCTTTGTGGCCTCAAACCTTCTTCGTCCGTCCTTTGATTATGGAAATTAGATTGTCGGGGTGGCATTATTCTCTGTATTTGCACTGGAGGGATATCCTCCACCTTCCTAGACGATCCCTGCAAGATGAGGGAAACATCCTCCTCCCTTTTCTTTTGGGTCCTGCGGGAAGTACTACCATAGTTTCCACTCTGGATTTGCTCCGCAACTGCCTCTAGAGCTGTGAAGTCCCGGATCTTGCCTGATTTTAATCCCATGTCAACCATTTCTCCATGCTTTATCATTTCGGCAAAAGGTTTTTTAATCCCCGCTATCACTCGCTCATAATAGGGTGCCTCCTGAATGTCCACAAAGTTCATTACCATCTCTGCCTCGTTAATTGGGGGATTCACCTGTGCAGCCATACCCCTCCACCGCTGTGCATAGTCTCTAAAAGATTCTTTTGGTTGCTTCTTGATCTTTGTCATCTGATATCTGTCAGGGGCCATCTGTGCCTGGAAACTGTATTGTGTCAAGAAAGTATGGGCCAACTCCTCCCAGTTGTGGATCCGAGCATTATCAAGGCGGGCATACCAAGTTCTTGCTTCTCCCGTTAGGCTCTTTTGGAATAACTGCATCCTCAGTCCTTCGTCCTCTGCATAAGACCCAAGTTCCCCAATGTATATCTTTAGGTGTGTATAAGGGTCTCCCTTCCCATTATATTTCTCAAATTCGGGGATCTTGAACTTCTCCGGATACCTGGTTCCTGGAAAGACACACAGGTCTGAATAATTGACCTTGCCCAGGGAACCTATGCCTTTCAGAGACTGGATAGTCTCCTTCATCTACTTCATTTTCTTTTGAAGATCATTAGTGTCTCCCTCCTCTGGAATAGTGATTACTGTCCTGTTAGGTACAGGAATTGCTTTGGGGATGACTGGCTCGTCTTTAGGCTGGGTTTGATCATCCTTAAGCGGATCCTTGTTTGGCGGATCCTGTCTCGGTAGCAACTGCTCTTTCAGCATCGTGGCCATTTCCAACATCTGTTTTTTAAAATCATCGAATTCCTCCCGAGATATGGAACCAGGATTGGTAGGTGGAAGATCAGCCATTTCAGATGTAGAAACCTGGGCCTTCTTAGATTGCAAACGCGTTTGAGGAGCAATCCTACAGAAAAAATAGTTTGGAGTTTAATCTTTGGGAAACGAAAGATGTGGATGCATGCTAAAGCTGTAACTTTTGCTTTTTTTGGGTTTTTTAATCTTTCCCTGCAGAACAAAATGTTAGTAGTCCCTCAATGCAATAATAAATGCTAGATACGAATTATTGTGCTTTCCCAACTATTCCCTGCAAAACATAGAGTTTAGTACTTTCTTTTGACACCAGGGAGGTATATGAAAATATTGAATGGGACTATGACATTCATACGCGTAAACGTAAAAGGGCATGAAGAGACTTTCCCTGCGTTGGGTTAATCTGAGGCTGACCTACCCTAAGGTTACTCTCGCGGCTTTTCGGCATGAAGGTCCCCAAATCTTCGCAATCTACTCGTTTGAATCCTTTCGATTGGAGCGGATATGGGTGGTGCGTTTCCTAAGCCATCTCCGGGGAGCAGCCCCTTCGAATCCAGTAATAAGCAACCGACAGGTTCGCCTCAGGAGGAGGTACACTCTCAACATACATTCACATTCATCGTCCTCACCGTATGCAAATGATTACTTTAAAGTAAGGCAATTCTATTCAATCATTCATTCATTGGACAAAACACACATTCACATAATAACAAGTAAAACAGGTCAAAAAATCGCACATACATATACATTCATAAATTTAAAGGATAGGACAGCATCAAGATTTGTTTGCGGCCTAAGCCCTCTAATGTCCCCAGCGGAGTCGCCAGCTGTCGACGCCGGGAGGATCGCTTCCGTGGTAATTATTACCCTTTCCAATTTTTGCCTTTTTATTAGATGATTTTTTTGGAAAAGGTCGGCATAAATGTCAACGGGGTTTTAAAAGATCGTTTCTTATGATGAGCCAATTGACTAGAGTCGCCAGTTGGTATATTTGAAATGGATGTACCAACTCATACGAGTTTCATTGTTTCGTAAATCGCTGGCTCATGTGTGACTCCGAATTAATAGGTCTGCAAACCGAGATTCATAGAGTTCGGGGGCTTGCTTAAACGAGGGGAAGGTATTAAGCACCCCTCGACTTCCGTGAAACACGGTTACCGCAATCTTGATGCTTTTCCTATCCTTTAATTCTTAAAATGTGTATGTGCGCGCGTGTGCCTATGTGAATGTTGTGGTGAGTTTGTATGAAAGGACTATTCGGTTTTTTGGAAGGTCGTGTTTTGGTTTGGGAATGCCTTAGAATGTCTTACGGTTTACACGAGAAAGATTTATTATTATTATGAGAAAGGTTTGATTTTAATTATCAAAAGCCGTGAGATTTTTTCATTAGGTGCCGTTTTGGCAAAACAAGAGTTTTTTAAACCTTCGTCAAAATAGGAATCGAGACCTATACATTGCTTTCGTAAATAAAGTGACGGGCAATTTTCTAGGATCTCTTTAACCCTATGCACAACGGTTTAATAAAACGTCATTTATTTTCATAAAGCCATTTTTGTGATGTTTGAACACGATCTTTCTTTAGCCTTCTCGTTTAAACAGGAATCGACATTCATTAGCACTTTCAATTTTAAGCCTCGTGGTACTAATAACCTGATTTGATTGATTTTATGAAAATCTCATCGTTTAGCTTTGAAATCAATTTTTTGTGTCATAAATCAAATCAAGCATTAAAATGCGTTGGGGCTATTCATGGGCATGTAAACCATCAAAATAACCCCAAACGCCCACAATCGCATATCCCACTATTACGGGGCCTTAAACCCGATTTTTAACTTGGTATCGTTTTAAGGCCCGACGATTACATATTACAATAAAAGGCACATCGACCCTATTACATTCACCAAAAAATGTCCATCATCGAATTTGGACCACGGGGTCGCGTTCCTAGGCTCACATCCACAATTTATACACCCACAAGATGGATACTACAACAATTAAACAAGCTAAAAATCACCAAATGGATATCATCGGACCATTAGGAAGAATTTTGTTCCGTTGGAACCCTCGCTAATAGTCCCTAATCCATGTATTCTCAATAATATACAGAAAACTACATTTAATATAGCTCGAATGATAAAAGTTTACCGAAATGATATAACAAAAAAAGCTATAAAAATGTCTTTTCACCTTGCAAATGACACCACGATGCGTATAAACTCGTATATTGAATATAGCAGAAATTATATGTGATACAATCTAACAACAAAGTGGTATAAATCCTCTCTTTTCTCTCTTTTCTCTCCTTTCCCGTTGCTGATTCGCTGCTATTTCTTCCTCTTTTTCTTTCTTCTTCCGCTCCTTCCAACTCTCTGTATGCCAAATGAAGAAATGAGCTGATAAAGGCTGGCCAAGGGCAGCCGCAGATTGGCCGCAGATTGATCTGCGGCTGGCCTCGGTTCCTCCGCGCTCGCCGCGCACTTCAGCCCGCCGCGCGCCGCGCGCACTTTAGTATTATTTTAATCATTGGCTGCAGATCAATTCGCGGCTGGCTGGGCTGATTTTCTCAATTTTTGTACCGCACCTCGATTCTCGTATCGTACTGTTGGTTTTCGCTGAGAGGCTTGTATTTTGCAGTCCGGGAACCGCTGGGAAACGTGCCATATCATTCCTCTTTGATCGTTGTCGTGTCGACTTTGATCGCACGTCGTTGCGGTGGCTCTGAGTGTTTGTACTTATGTCCACCTTTCGTTCTTGTAGGATGGGTTAATTGACGATTTTGCCCTCCTATCAGGGTTAGTATACGAAGTGCAAAATTTGAGTGTCTACACTAAGCTATTACAAAAAATTATTTTGGAGAAGGGAATTCGCTTCAGGCTTCGGCTTCGTCGTCCGAAATGTCCAAGAGGTCTGCGTTAAGATGAACTGACCGCATCTTTTCTTTATCTTTGTCCCGAGCACTCTGATAGCCGTCGTTGAATTGCTGAATCACTTCTTGCATTAGCTCAGGGGACTTGCGGTACTCTTGGAAAATTTGTTGTTTAAGCTCTTCGGTCAATGGGGGACCTAATGCCTTGTAGCTGATAAACGCTTTTTCCAAAGATTTGTGAGCCTCGGTAGACATTCCGAGCTTTGTTTCTACGGACTTGAGTTTGGCATACAAAGTGGCGTTATCGATCTTTAGAGTGTTGCATTCTTTCTTCAGGGCTTCATGGCTGTTCAGAAGAGCTTTTCGGCGTTGTTCGCCTTCGGAAGCTTCCTTCTTGACCTTCTCCAGTTCGTTTTGGAGCTCTGTGTAGTGGAAATCAGTATTGACATGTAGGCTCTTTTCCTTTTCGGTGTTCGCCCCTGCAGTCTGGACCATAAGCCGAAGGCGTTCGTTTTCGGCTTCCAGTTCTTTTTCTCTTTCGTTAGCTTGGGAGTGTCGGCGCAGCATTCGGCCAGTAATGGCAGTAGCCTGATATTAGACAAAAGGAATGTTAAATAATGGAGTTATTATGTAAGTTCGAAGGAAGAATTAAACCTAGAAATGTTTACCTGGCTTTGATATAAGGCGTTATATTTGATGAGGTCCGAAAGACTTGTTTCTTCGAACCGTTCATCATCTTTGGGAAGGACGAAGTGTTCGAAGAGGTTGATTGGGAAGTCTCTCTTCGGGCCATAGCGTTGCAGAAGGAGACTCTTTGGTGTGGTTGGGGGTTGGAGAAGAATGTTGAAGTGGTGGCGGCGATTGACGGTCGGAGGAGGATTTATCATGATGTTTCTTGGCTGGGGGTTCAAATGAAGGATCTTCGGGTTCTTTTCTCTTTTCTACATGTGTTGGGGTCGAATCGGTTGTTGGGGTCGGATCGATTGTTGGGGATGGATTGTTGGTAGAGATCGGTTCGGTGTTTTTTGGAGGTTAGGTGGTTGGAGGGTCGGTTGTGATGTTTTCAGGTGCTTTGGGAGGAAGGTTTAGTTCGGCAGTTTTCATCAGAAGCCTTCTTTTTACTCGGGCGACCTTTCCTCTTTCAGTAGCAGGCATGAGGAAGTTTTTTTGGGTAAAGAGGGGTGTGGGAATTATGGAGGTTGTGGGAAGTTGTGGCATCAGGATTGCAGAAATGGGTTGGATTAAAGGAGGAGTTTCGGTTGATATTGGTGGGAGGTTTGTTTCTTCGGTGTGTTCGACGGGCGTTGATTGGCTGATGTTGATAGTAGGGGTCGGCTTGATAGGAGACACAGTGAGGATAGTAAATTTGAGTCAGTATAGGAGGTTGCAAAATTAATTTTGAAATAGTAAAGCAAGTGGATTGGAACTTACATTTGTTGTTGCAAAGCCAAGTTTGGTCACTCAGAAGATCGAGGTCCCATTCTTTCGCCGGTAGCTTTGCAATGATTTTCACTAGTTCTTCAAGACGGGATCGGGGAAGTTCTCTAAGGGTTACGTTGGGACGGGAGGCTTCGACCCAGTCTGGAAGCTCACGAGTACTGGGGCCTTGGATGAAGAACCACTGAAAGTGCCATCTTTGTTGCTGAAAGGCGTCTTCATCAGTGGGCGCTTCTCGAGTTGTTTGCTTTGTTGCTTGTTTATTTATCGGAAGCCAGATTCTCTGGATCGTCTCATGGAAAACATGGAGAAGAAGAGGTCGATGGTGGGGGCGGTGTTGAGCTCGTGGTAGAAGGCGATGAAGGCGATGATACGGATGTAGGAGTTCGGCACCAGTTGGGCAAAGCCGACTCTAATAAACCCTAGGAGGCCGATGATGAAAGAATGAAGGGGGAAGCGAACATCGTACCTGAGGGCACTCAGGGAGATGACGGTCCACCCGTCGGGACGATAGTACATCTGTTCGATGTGAAGGGGAGCACGGATTTCGTAGGTAGTCAGAATAGGGTATTGTTCACGTATTTCGGCGAGGTCTTGGGGGGCGATGGTAGAGACGGTGTTGATATGGGCGAAGGATACTTCATTGGAGTACTCTTTAACATCTTCAAGTTGTCGATTTCGACCTTAGATGGGTCTGATGGTTGGGGGTTTGTTGTAACAATGGTGGTGACAGTGGTGGCTTCAGTGGTGATGGTGGTGGCGATGGTGGGATTGATTACAGTTGGTGTGGGGGTGGAAGAAGTGATGGTTCCGGGTGTAGATGGAGCGGTGGATGTCGGGGTGTTTGTGGCAGCCATTGATGGATGGTGGAATGGGTTGATCGGTGGGTATTTTCGCCGATAAGCGCAAGGGTTGCAGTTAGGAGTAGGAGATGTAGAGAGAAATTTCAGCGAGGTTAAGATTAGATCTGGATTGTGGCGGTCGATTTTGGGGCTATGGGGGTTTTAAATTATTTGACTTATGGGTTCTGCGCGATTTTCCAAAAACGGCGTAATACATGGATTACGTGACAGTGGTGGGGCTTGGCAGAACGTGTTAGGTGTGTTACCGAAGATTTGGGCCTCGTGTCTTCAGGTTTAATTATTGAGCTTTTAATGATGAACTCTTCTATTAAATGTTCCATTGTAATGAAAGACTGGGGAGCAATGTTGGGATGTATTTATTTGGGCCCAATGGATATGGTGGGTCATGTTCCACGTGGAGGTATGTTCCCACATAGGAGTCTGTTTGGATAGTGAGAGAATATTAAGGAATCCTAATTATATTTAATTTCCAACTCCTAAGGAAAGTGTCAGGATATAATTCGACTTTCTTCCTTTTAAGGAGATTGAGTTTAATCCCATTAAGGTAATTAACCTAATGAGGAGTTCTATTTCCATACGGGGATGGGCATGTAGTTGATGGTGTGATCACTATAAATACAAGGCTAAACCTTAATTCACATGTAATCATCTTTTTCAGCACTAAAGCATTAAACCTCCATTGTTAAACCTTAGTTAGCTTGTACTTATTCTCACACCAGAACTATCTCCGGCGGCAAAAGTCGTCAGCTCTCTGAGTGTGGTTTCGTTTCTGTGCAGGATTGGACGCGTGGACGAAACTTGGCGTTAACATCACTAATTGTCCATAAAAGTGCAACACGCATTCTAAAAACAGTTTCAATGGGTCAAAGCATCACAAGTATCAATTCCATCTATCCTCGATGTTTTTAGTTCCTCAATTAATGGCTTGAGCTACACACATCAATAGCATTCGAAGCTTAAATCTGTATGTGAATAGAAGAGATTTATCAAAAGATGACGCTTTTTTTTTTCTTTTTCAAAGAATCTCTCTCTTGAGAGGGCTCTATATAAGATCTTTATAACAATCTAAGAACTAATAAAAGTTCGGAGAAAGAATGTCACCAGAAAAATAATTTATGAATAAATCAAAAGATCTGCTAAAAAGGAGGAAAAACTAAAGAATAAATGTTTTGTTGAAAAAATCAGCCAAGTGATATTTCCACCGCATATGAGAACTAATTTATGCATTGGGTAGCATTGCTTTTACATGTGTTCTTACCCTACGTTTGGATTGGTGGAATAGGAGAGAGAATGGAATGACTCATTCATATGGAATGAAAAAATTGTGTTTGGTTGCGATTGGAATGAAAAAAATTGTGTTTGGTTCCTTGAGTGAGGGAGAGCATATGAAATAACTCATTCCAACTAGAATGGAATGAATCATTCCACTCTTCATTCCATTCCTTCAATCCAAACGTAGCATTAATATTTTTATATAATCCCCTCACATATGAAGGTTTTGGAAGGATCTTGTGAAAATATCAAAAATACATGCGAAATTATCAATTCCCTATTTGGATTTAGAGAGATAAATGACCGAATATCTTGGGACCTGTTTGCACAATGTTTTATAAAACCCATGTTTTGAAAATGTCAAAAAATTCAAACTAAACATGGACTCATCTCCAATAAATTTAGAAAACAAAAACTTGAACTAGATACCCAAGAAAAAATGTGGAAACAAACATGGTAACCAAACAGATCTTTCGTTTAAAATCCGAAAATTGCACACCTTGTCTTTCAAGTTGACCATTTAATACAGTATCCACACCATACTGCTGCATATACATTCAACTACAACTCGAATAATATTTGACCATCACCAAAAGAGAGGAAACATCTCTGTATATTTCTTTTAAAATACATTAAAAAATAGATTTCTTTACTTCTTGTAAACCAGTTAATAGCAATTAGTTGCGGTACAAAATAAATGGATTAGAAAGTTCTAGAGTATTTCCTAATCTCGTACATTATTGAAGATATGGAAACAAGATCCTTGTTTAGCGCAGACCCACCACTAATTTTCTTTATGCAGTCTGATAGTCTGGTATAGTAAAGGAGCAGTTGAGTCAATGCAGCTCTTAAGATATCCATCCCACAGAGGAAGTTGCTGAAAGAAGTAATAACATCCTTGTGCATCAGCTCTATTGCCGCTTTCCATCTACTGGCAAAGTCTTTCACAAGCGGCTCCACTTCAGTAATAGTAATTGGTCGCTCGGAACCAGAACTTGAGTCCTCAGCTGACGTAGCAAATAGAAATAAGTTCCAATTTAAAAGTTACAAGTATTGTTGATAAGTTGGCATAAACTTTGTTGGAAACTTACAAGCTCTGGTTTTAACAAACTTGATAAGATCACTGAAGTGCTCCAGCAGCAACTCTTCCTACAAGGTAAAACGAACAAACATCGAGTGTAACTGATACTGAAATGACATCTGACATTCAAGATCTAAACATACAAACTGACCAGAATAAAAACTAAGATTGAAAGTTTTAGCTGCCAAGGGACTTCTAACATGATGGATGTTTTGGTCAATGATCTGTATGAGCGCGTGTTGCTAGTTTAAGCAAATCACCATAGTTGTCAAATCATGAATCGTATCGTAAATCAAAAATTCTCAGAGCGCGCATCGTTATCATGAATATTATCGTAAGATAGGGAAAGAAATGAAAAACATAGTAATTACATATCTAAACATATAGAGAATATGGTTCAATAGACAAAAAAACATATTAGCTTAAGCTTAATGCTAAAATCGTCAAATAAGGCTAGAAACAAACTTTAAATATTCAAAATATAGTTTGAAGACTCTAAACTAGAGGCTTAATTAATAGTCACTATTGCATAAGTAATATCTATAAAGGAAAAAAAGAGAGGCCGTAAAAAGGAAACATATCATTAACTATATATATACTCTCTCCGTTATAAAATATAAGACCATTATTGACTTTCTAACAGTCCATTTGAGACATTTGATAGAGATTCATTTAACTTTGATCAATATGATCATCAATATTGTAAATTATCTAAAACGTACTACTAATAATAATGTTTATTGTTTCGTAATTTTAAATGAATCATATTAGTTTTGGATTTGAAAATGTTACAAATTGACTTTTAGAAAGTCAGTAACAATCGTATATTTTGGAACGGAGGAGGTATAAAACTCAAAGTGAAATTAAGTCACAAATTGCAAAGAAGAGCAAAAGTCAAGATCAAAGCTATGTACTCATGTCTCCATGTGAGAAAGAGACGTGAAAAAAGAAAGTGGAAACAAAATCTTTAAAAGAAGATGAGACATTGTATAGAACAAATGCACCTCTTCTGCTAGAAAAAAAATGGCTTTAATGTATTGTTTTAATTCTTATCATGTCCATATCAAACTTAAAAATGTATCGTAACCATAACATACCGTATCATAAGATATGGCGAGTCATATTGTTGGATACAACTCACTTGTATCGTAAGATCCGATGGGTTATATCGTACAATACTACTCACTTTAAGGATACACTAGCGATACTATATCGATGGGTTATATCGTACAATACTACTCATTTTAAGGATATACTAGCGATACTATATCGAATTGCTCCGAGTGAAGAGCAAAACTCAACATCAAAGATATGTACTCATGTTTCCATGTGAGAAAGAAGAAACATGAAAAAAGAAAGTGGAAACAAAATCTTTAAAAGAAGATAAGACATTGTATAGAACAAATGCACCTCTTCTGCTAGAAAAAAAAATGACTTTAATGTATTGTTTTAACTCTTATCATGTCCATATCGAACTTAAAAATGTATCGTTACCATAACGTATCGTATCATAAGATACGGCGAGTCATATTGTTGGATACAACTCACTTGTAGCGTAAGATCTGGTGGGTTATATCTTACAATACCACTCACTCTAAAGATACACTAGCGATACTATATCGAATTGCTCCTGCATCATATCTTATTGTAAGATAGTATTGCGTATCGTGAGATGCTAGCAAAGATTTGAAATAATGTCTTGCTTTGCTACGTGATTCCATGACTGAAATTTGGATTGATCTAGAAACTTAATTGTCACCTGCCTTTCTTTTATGGTTTATTTCTGCCTTGCTTACTGGTTTGGATTATAATCCCAAAATAAATGATTTTACAAAACACGTGAAAACTATAATGGACAATCAGCGGCTTCGGAGCTATAATTGCTAATCAGATCTAACTTTGCTAATTTATCTCATTCATAGAGGAATTTGTAAAACTCAGGGTGCAAAATGTACACGATCAATATTGTAACTTGTGATTGCTTCAGAATGAAAGATATCCGTCCACTGCTAAAGATCCAACATTTAACAAGGACGTGTTCTTGCAGATTGATTCATGTCAAGCAATTCATAAGTGGGAGGGAATAAAGTATGGCTCTTTTGGGAGCACAACTAATGACTCTAGCAATAGCTTCCAGAGATACCAAATAAGCTATTAATTATTTAGTGGATACGTACCACAAAAATGGCTGTGTTGTTCTTTAAAAGTTCTTCAAAGTGCATCTGAATTTTCCCACCTTCAGGACAAGCTTCCTGGAATCCAAATAAAAACTAGTGTACATATCACAGCTCCTAGTGACAATTATACTGATCATTTAAACAAATAAGCCATTCATTTGTTAACTGCAAGAGATTTTAAACAGAAACTTTTTTCAACATTTTCTGATCTACAACACACAGTTTGTTTGATCATGTTAGAGAGATTCATTTTTTTCTTGTTTACCATAGAATAAAAAAAAGAGAAGATGTTGGAAAACATGTTTTCTCTCACATGGGCACATGGGTACTTAGTAGAGCATTAGCAGCACATGGGAGGTTTTCTCTCACATGGGCACATGGGTACTTAGTGGAGCATCAACAGCACATGGGAGCATAAGAAGCAGCAGTTAGTGGACTGCTGCAGTTAGTGGAAGTATGGGCAACATAACAGCCACATTGATTCACTTGGTTGTCTAGCTTTCCAATTCTAATTCCTTGTATGCTATAAATAGTGGTCTGCTCTCCCTTGTAAAGAGTATGGAAGTTATAATACATATTAAGGCAGTTTATTGCTATTCATCCTCTTTTGTTCTATTAATACTTTCTAACAGAGGATATATTGCATACCTTTAATACAGCAATTGTCATGTCATAGTTGTTAATTAGAAACACTGTCTGCAGTTTTGGTTTAGGGAATGTAGTGGCAAGCTTGACAAGCAAGTCATCAACAGCCATTCTAAGTCTTTCCATATTGAGTTCAAGCTGTAAAAATTGAGCAGCACAATGGTATAAGTATTGTCACTATCAATCAAGAACAATCATTACATATCTTTTGAACTTTCGAATGTCTATAACCTGACCGTCTCCATATTCAACATTGAGGTGAACAAGTGAAGCTGTAAACTCAGCATAGCGCCTCATGACATAGTGAGGATGAACATCATCTTCCCAAAGTGTCTTTATATTGGCATTGCGCAGGCTATTGAGGTGCATGTCAAATACCATCTTGAAGCGTGGCCACAAAGATATGTTGACCTGTCCAGATGAGTTAAAATTTTAAATTGATCATGTTTCAGATCATGTCTGCATAAGATCAATGCTAATGCACAATGAAAACAATTCATTCGTCGACCAATTTCAAGTAGTAAGTTACATTGGCTATTGACTAGATTCCCGGCCTGGAGTAGATGAAATACAAGAACTTGCAAAATTTATTCTCTAAGGTTACAATTTTGTTATGGAGAATAAAATGATACACTTACACTTATATGTGAACAAACAGAACTAATGATTAAAAAATCCACTTTACTTCTATGTTGTTTCATCAGTTGCAGTTCAGAAAAGATTTTGGTTCTCTCATCTCCATCAATTTCCCACATAATATGCCACAATGCAAAACTTACTATTTTTTTTATTTTTTTTAGATAAAAGAATTGTTAACATGATATACATTGTTGGGCCCTCCATCTAACAGCTTAAGCTTTTAGATGAGTTGGTTACTTAACATTGTATCAAAACTCTGGATGTGAAAGGTCTTGGGTTCAAATCTTCTCGACCACATAATTGTCTTTATATTAATTTAATTGTGCAAATGCACTTTAATTTCTCCGTTCTCTATAAAAAGTTGCATTTGAGAGGGAGTGTTAACATGATATACATTGTTGGGCCCTCCATCTAACAGCTTAAACTTTTTAGATGAGTTGGTTACTTAACAAGAATTTTTATTGATTAGAGGAGAAAATTACAATACATGAAGAGGACAAGAAAACAAAATGAGCATAACCGGATATTAATGAAGCACTGCACGCCAATCTCTTTGAAGATTGGATAAAGAAATTCCTCCAAAAGCTCTCATTGCGTAAGCCCAAAGAGAAGCACAAAGCAACTCAATATTTGTAATCCGATCGCAAAAATTTCCAACATTCCTCTCAATCCAAATTCCCCACAAAATAGCAAAACAAACACATCTCCAAAGAATCCTTCTATCATTTGTAAGACCCAAACACCTGAATTTGCATAGTAAAAGATTTTTCACCAAAGAGGGACATATCCAACTTTCACCCATCATACTATACAAACAGCACCACAACCACCAAGCTCCTTCAAACACATTACACATACATCTAGGGATAAAGATTTGTAAGGCCTACGCCTTTAACGCATATCACTAGTGTTAAGCCGACCAAGAATTAAGGACCACATAAAAGCCTTAATATTTAAGGGAGCCTTTGCTTTCCAAATATAAGAGGCTAGAGGAAAATGATGAACTAGACGATAACCCAATAAGTATGTGAAAAAAAAACGACACGTGAAGATTCTAGAAGAATTAAAACACCAAACATGCCTATCCAAAGACTAAGAAAAGGAAGCTGAATTAAAAAGTTGAATAAATAAAGAGAATTCATCCGTCTCCCTATCATTTAAATTACGGAAAAAATAAAAATCCCAAGAAATTGAATCTCCCTCCCAAGTGTAGAAATGAAAAAGAAAAATAAAAGGGAAAAGCTGTACTTGGCCAGAAGCAATATGATGATAATGTCATAATAATATAGTTGTATGTGTTCTTATTATTAATTGGTTCCAGCATTGTTTATCACATTAAATTGCAATCTCAGATTAGATTTCAACATATTCTTCATACAAACTGCAGGCCAATGCATCTCTAAAGATAAACTTGACTCAGTTGAATGCATATTTCATTCAATTTTCCTTTTACAATTACAACGAGGTAGTATAAGGCAGAGAATAACTACTACAAAAAGAAGTTATGAAAGCCACAAGTGCAACGATAATGCATTGTGTGTGTGTGAGAGAGAGAGAGAGATAAAGAGAGTACAAGGAACTTCATCTTGAACAGCTAAGATTATATGTGGTACACCCAATCAACAGATACATACCTTATCTAAATATGAATCCAAGCATGGTATCCGGCGTCGAGACATTATAAGCTGGGAAAAAGAAGAGAGTATAAGTAACAAATTGTTTGTAATGAAATCAAAGTAGGTTAAAAAAACTTTTCATATAACTAACGAGTTTTAGAGACTGAACAGAAGAATTTACAGATTCAGCATTCAAGATAGAATGATCTCTAGCTGTAATAATATTGCACTTGTATATCAATGCTTCTAAGTCTAGAGACTCTGAACAGAGAAATTTACAGAGTCGGCATTCAAGGTAGAATGATCTCACAACAGTTACACTAAGGCACTCATATATCAATGCTCACGTCTCATTACAGACATGATGTCCTCAAAGAATACACTTTACAGTGCATAAAATATAGAATGGGAAGAAAATATCAAGATTTATAGAAGCTTACTATCCAAAACAGAAGTTCAATGTTATATATATATATATATATATATATATATATATATATATATATATATATATATATCTTCAAAGATAAATTGCCAGATAAAAATTATTGGATTTATTTTGGAATACTAACTATGCATCTGAATACACTTTTGGAAAAGAGGATTGATAACTGAAAGTTTATATGGCAATCTCGGATGTTGATTCTTATTCTTCGTTTTTTTTTTAAATTTATTTATAAAGAAAACATCATTATAACCATCATGAAAAGAAAAGGAAAGATGCATAATGGCAACGGGATTCATCATTTTCACTCCAAAAAATCGAGTCTACTCGTCTTCATTCACAAGTGCCCAACAACCAGATGATATTCATATTATCACTAGGGAACTTCTAAGGTTGTGAGTCATGCAAACAAGGGTGTAAAAAGTACTGACAAATGTGCTTGTTGAAGATGAAATTGGAAGTTTAATCTGCACATTGCTTCCCAAAAAACAAATGAACAATCACATAGAAAACAATCAGTCTTTGGCAGACAAAAGTCAAACACCCAACTGAATCATGATTTAGTCCTTTACCACGACAACATTTCGCACCCAATATTTGTGTAGAATTGATTAGTGTGGATTACTGACTAAGGCCTCTCTCTATATCACTTGTGTTGTTTTAAGAACCACCCTAGGAGTAAATTTAAGTTATTCTTTCTAATGGAATTTTTTTAAGTTTATAGCTATTAGGTTAAAGGATGGTGGTAGTTTCAAGTATGCTTCTAGTATGTGCTGCTGAGTAGCATAAATAGGAGTAAGGGATGTATTTCCATTTCAAACTTGATTTGAATGAAATATTGAATTGGGAGATATCTTATCTCCCTTATCCCCTTCCTCACCTAAAATTTTCCTTTTCTGCCCATTATCTCTCTGATTCTCCCTCCAACTCTATTTATGAAATCTATTTTTTATCTGTCGGTTCGCGTTTTTGTTAGGACCCATCTTGATCCTAACAATTGGTGAGTTCTTCTATCCTTGGAAGCATTTTCTTCTTTATCTTCCCATAAAAAGAACAACTAAAATCCATTGTTCATCTTCTACCACCGAATCAACTCGCTGAGTTAGCTTAGGTGGTGTTTGATAAAACTGAGTAATTAAGATCTGAATGGTTAATACATCATAATAAATTAGATCATCTGAATGAAATAACATCTGAATCTAAAAACCTGTTTGATAACTAAAAAGTGTAAAACATCTGAATGACACTATTTTACCATTTTAATCTCTGAGTTATTTAAAAAATTTATTTGAATGATCTTAAAATTTGAAATTGAAGGAGTACAATATTTATTGTGGCTATTTTTGTCCATAAATTTTAAATAAACTATTAAAAGACAGCTCTTAATAGTTAAGATTTGAGTTTGTCTTAACGATTAAGCGGCATTAAGAGGCAAAAAAAAAAAAATTTACCAAACAAGATTTGCCTCTGACCGAATCAGAGGCAGGTGAATTAAGAGGCATTCAGACACAAACAAACACCACCTTAGTCCTTCACCATATCGGCCAAAACCTTAAATCACCTCAAATCTCTTGGAAACCTACTAGGCTTTCATCCCATTAATTTCTAACCTAGATCAGCCATTAAAAACCTCAAATCACCTCCAAATTCAACCCAAAATAATAAAAAAAAACATAAATAATAATAATAATAATATATTAGATTAAAACATCGCTGATTCCCGAGTAGATAGAAAAATCCTTACAATAGCGAACTTTACCCCATCCAAATCCCACCGTTAGCCCGTGAAAGCCTTTGCGCTTTGTGATCTGTCAATCCCGAGCTTAAACAACATTACAGCCATATCGAAGCCAGATCTAATCGGCAAGGTCTTGTTTTAAGGCTTACTTGCCACTCGGTTATCAAAGTGGAGATATATCAAGTACTCCAAATATGAAATAACTCTTGCTACCCTCCCTACTTCTGCATTATAGAGGTGCATCAGGTGTTATATATATGTACATATACGGTTTCATTTATAAGCCCAAAGAACGGAGTAGGTTAGCATTTGTGCCCAAAGGTGAATTTATATAAAAGCCCTAAATACTTTTACTACTTTTTCAAAATATAAGGATATTTCGTTAAAACACCAAAATCGAGAAGGATAAACCTACAACCAAACAAGTGTTAAACTCATAGCCAAACAAGTGCTATTTTGCCGAATTAGAATTTATCATCGTCTAAAATAATGTTGCAAGGAGATTCAGATAAAGTAACCTTGCACTACACAAATACTAACCTACTCCCTTCTTAGGGTGGTTAGCAGAATCCTACAAACATATACATATACATAGACACACACACACATATATGTTCAAGATCTTGATACAACACATAAGTACCCATATTAAGGAATTCAACAACAGAAAAAAATTATACTAACGGGTGTACACATTACCTGGTGTCGGTGTATGATGCATATCATAAGCATCACACCTATCGCATCAAAACAATTTGGAATGATCGAATTGAAGTGCTCATCAATAACAGCTAGTGGACCTAAAAGAAGTTAGAGCACATGAGACTTACTGAAACGCACTAATATATTTGAAGAAGGATAATGATACTAGTCCCATGTCCATGTTTCTTTAAAGAAACACAATTCTAATTGTTTAGATTTCACCACCATAAGAGTTACTTCGAACTACATTCTGGTTAAAAGAACTTGTAAGTGCATCAAAACTGCAGCTGACATTTCAGGTTCAACAAGAGATATCTTGTAGAAGGCTAGCCATCTAAAAGTTGAGGGAGGTTGGTAAAATAATAAACTTTTCAAATTTTATTTATTTATATTATTTTAGATAAATAAACTCTTCAAATTTATTTATTTGTGTTTTTCTGATAAATAAACTCTTCAATTTTTCATTGCTTCAATGGTGCATGATTGAGAGATATATTAACTAATATTTAAGCAAACATATTACCAATACCTGCAAATATTTCACTAAATATGGATTCTTCTCCAAAAAAATCAGCACAAAAAAGGTACCTGTGATTATAAAAAATAAATAACAAATACATAGACATTTTTAGAGAAAAATATTACAGTTATACTGTCTTCAATTAATTTGAATAGAATTAACAGAGGAAACAATTGCCTACTCAGAAGTTGCAGAATCCATGAGCAGCTTGTGCAAGCTCCTGAAAAGGACTTCATAAGGATACTTTTTGGAGCTGGCTTCAGCTATATGAGGTATTAATGCAGGTTCATCAATTTCCTGAATATATGAGAGATTTAAATTATAAGTCATAAAGAGAATATAAACATGACATGATAAATTTGCCATTAATATAATAATGAGCAGCATAGAATCATAAGTCCAGAGGTTTTTCTTTTGTTCTTCTTTTTTCTTTGCCCCCCCCCCCCCCGGGGGGGGGGGGGGGAAGATAAAAAATCATTCCTGAATTAGAACCTGAAAAAAGATCAAACACAATGCATTACATCAGTCCATCAAAAGAGGCAAATCCCAAATCAAAAGGAAACGCAAGAACCTAAAGAGAAGAGCTATCAAAACTCGCAGAACATCCAAAAAAGCCAATCCAAGAAGACCACCCTATCCCATAATAAATTATAAGTATGTGCTGCTACCTAAAAATTCAAGCGTTAAGCTCGTTACAAAGACACTAACTTACAGCATATAATGCACATCTTGACAGAAACATTTCTTTCCCCAGCCAACACAATAGAAGCTCATGCAAAACAAATTATCCACTGAGGAAGACACATCCAACTCTAGCCTAAGATCCTAATAACCTACTCCAAATCGTCCATGCTACCGGACAAGGTATACACAAGTGAGCGTGATTCTCCTTTTACCAGTGCATCCGGAAGTTTAAAGAAGTCAAGAGGAAGAAAATAGTTGGGCAACTGTATAAACGAGGGTACATGAGTATTCTAAGAATTGGCAACACTGATAGGAAGGGGAAGGGGTAGGAAAACGCTTTGATAGGTGTAGCTATACTAAAGTAATCAGCTGTTCCCAGGTGCCCCAATCCAACGATGGGGTCTTGTAAGGCCCAATATCGGCAAAAGATCAGTGTTTATTTTTTCCCGGATCATGGATCATCAGAAGGCCTTAATCTAGAAAGGAAATTTAGCTTTCCAAATAAAGTTAACTAAAAAATAGGAAAAGGGATCCGAAATTTGACTAAGATAAGCCAGAAAGATTTTCTGCAGAATAATCAAGAACTCTCAAGGCTTCATACACTCTTTTTTAGGGTGGATGAGAAACTACAGGTGTCCAGTGAGTTCAGAAGAAAGGTCAAGTCACTTGCATCCCTATCATTATCATTTCTAAAGAATGGGTACCCTCTTGAGATTATAGAAACAGGGTATAAGAGCATTATGAAGACAAGATACACAAGCTGGATTAAAGAAGATAAAATCTGAGAAATAAACCTCTACATGCTCCAATAAGTGATGTTAGTTGAGGAAAGAAGATTAAATTCTACAGGCCTAATAAGTGACATTAGTGTTGACAACTCATGCATTCCTCTGCACGACAGTTTTAATCTTAATCACTTTCTGCTATATCAGCCACACACACAGGATTCATTGAAAAGAAACAAGAATAGAGATGAATGCTGCAAAAGGAAAACCTCAACCTCCAACAAAGAAAAAACCATATTCCACTTCATTTTAATTTTTCTTTTCATTTTAAATTTTCTTTTATTCTTCTGTTAGGTGTAGTATATGTCGTTTTTCTTGACCATCTTGAGAATATTGGTCCTGTTTCAATTAAAGATGTCTTGTTGAGTTCTTTTATATATAATATTACATCTAATTCAACGTAGCTTTCTGCTCAGAATGCATAGGGTGTTTCCCCATCTTTTCCAATCATTTATGTTATGCATAAAACAATTTCCTCTTTCACACATCAATACACTGAACTATTATATCGATAATCTAGCATTTCTGTCTTACGGGGATTTAGGAAGAGCGCACTTTCAATCATGGAAAACCATAGATCTTGAAATAAAGAATAGGATCAGATTTAAGTTTTGAACATGAAATCTGAATCTTGGATCAAGTTTACCATGTTATTGTAGAGGTATGCAGTAATGTATAACAGACTGACTATGACATGCGCAAACATATCAAACACAAAGCATGTTTATGATTTTTCTACGCCTATATTCAGCTCACCTCAACTCAACTTACACGTTTTACCCCAAACTAGTTGGCTAGGCTGACAATGAATCCCATATGTAAGCGTAAAAGTAGAAAGGAAAGAAATCAAAATGACAAATGTGCCTAGCTAATACACATACTGACTTTTGAAATTTTAATTAAACATGCACAGAGAAGTTTGTGCTGAAGCTTCATATAGACATAATGAGACTGTATCCCAGTAGTAGTGGCATCAAACCTTGAGAATGTTTATCCTATCTCCTAAAGCAAAAACAGCAGACCGATTCTTCAAAGGTTCTCTTCCTCTTGAAAACAAACTAGTGCTTCTGGCCTCAACGCCTATCAGATCACTAGATGTTGCAATATCCAACTGTAACTTCTCCAATGCTTGAATATAAGCAAGAAATTGTGCGCTTAGAACCTACAATATAAGAAGATGTTGGTTCAGTATGTCATACAGAATTTTGCTATCATATATATTTTGCATTTAACATTAGCATAATCTGATCACAGGATGTCGCTATATCCAAATGCAAGTATGCAACTTCTCTAATGGTTGAATACAAGAACAAAATTGTGCACTTAAAACCTGCAATTTAGAATATTAGTATACACATATCGCTCTATTAAAAAACACAACTTCTCTATCATATATTTCACTTTACATAATCACAAATATGATTATCGCCTAAGAAATGTAAAACCTAAATCACCTGTTATGAGGTGATAATTGAACATGCTTCTATCAGAAAACTACAAAAATATCTGGGTGAACTAATTGAAGGACCAATGATCTAAGCTTACAGAAACAAAAATTTCCAACACTATTAACCAAGTGTAGTATCAGTTAACTGCTTAAAACTTACAAGCATGCAAATATCAAATGGCACAATGTGTTAGAAAAGAAAAACAAACACACATAAGACACAAAGTTTTACGTGTTTCGCCAAAGGCTGGATTACTCCGAGTTAGGCAGCAAATCAGTCTCACTATGTCAAAAAATCGTACATAATACAATACAGTGCAAGATCCCCTCCTTATATAATGCAATATAAGGGCCCTAATTCACCCCCAAAGTACAAAACAACCCCAAAATTTTGGCCAGGGACAATGCTCTTGGACCCCAGCTCAGTTATTCATAGCGGCAAACATCAAATTATGCTTGTGGGGGCCCGGTCCTTCTGCTACAGACATAACGGCCCACCTCTCAAGGAACATGCCTGATGCGGTACGGAAGAAGAAAATCAAAACATTTATTATTAATTTTGTATTTTTATTTAGAGATAAATATTGAATTATTAATATAATTATTTATTAGGATATTCTAGGAGAATTTTATTGTAGTAGTAGATTTTAGTTAGGAGATTGTTTCCTTTTTAAATTAGGGTTTTTACTTAGTACCCAAGTATTGGTTTTTCTATTTAAGCATTGCAATACTTCATTATTTTGGAGATTATTGAATGAATTAATTTGAGATTAAAGCTATGTTCTTTTACGTGTGTTTCTTTACCGATTCTCTGCGGATATAGGTACTCTTATTCCTATTTTCCTACCTCGACCCACATCGTAATGGTATCAAGAGCCAAAAGTCCATATCTTTTGATTTCACCCAATTCCTTCCTACCCTATTTTTCTAGCCTCCATCAAATTGTCGAAGTTCGTTAGAGAATCGACAACAATTTTTCGAGATGAAAGCACGATCTACAGCAGGAATCGTCGTTGTTGTAGTCTCTATCTATCCCAAAAAAAAACAAAAAAAAAAGTTCAATGTTACTGTTCATCGCTACGGTGCGTGACAATGCTCACCAAAGTTGTGCTGTTTTTTCTGCCAAATTACAGTTTGGTACTGCCAAGTTTCTGAAATTTTCAATTCAGCCCCCCTAAAGTTTCTGAAAATTTCAATTCAGCCCCCTTAAGTTTCTGAAATTTTCAATTCAGCCCCCTAAGTTTCTGAAATTTTCAATTCAGCTCCCTAAGTTTCTGAAATTTTCAAGTCAGCCCCTTTCAGAAAAGTTCAAATCAGTCCCTATTTCTTTATACTTTCTGCACCTAAGCCTCTAGAGCCAAAAAAAAAAAAAAAAGTGTTAGTCGGGGAAAGATAAAATAGATATACAATATTAGTTATGGTGACTTATAATTGGGAGGATCATCTTAGAAGAATAGAAGAATCCATTGCAGCACTTATAGCAAATCAGGCAAATATCTCAAAATTCATCGTCGCAATTCCAACATGTTGTCAAGGAATCAACACAAATGTCAAAGCTATGATGTTAGACCCTACAAATAAAATAGGAGTCAAAGTGACTGAAGTTGAGGATGTTGTATCCATTGAAAATTCCAAGGAGGTTTGCATTAAAGGAAGTGCAGTGCAAGAAGTGAACCATGTTGACCTAGAACTTGATTAAAATAAAAGAGTTTATTTTGTTTCAAAAACTAAATATTAGGAAAACTTTTGCTCATTAATTGATATCAATGCATATATGGAATGGTTTTATTATTCATAAGATGAATGTTATTTATTGATGCATATGGAGATATGTATGATAATAAATAGGGATTGATTATGGACTATTGACCAATGTGTGATTGGAATTATTTTAGAGGATTCTTGAATGAATGGGTTTTTATAAATGGAGGGTCTGCGTACCTTGTCTTCTCTAGTTTTTTCTTAATGTAAATTCTATCTTCCTCCTATGTACTTCCCCTTGACTACTGATCAAGGTTTCTATTTATTGTAAATAGTTTATGTAATAGGATTAGTTAGAATTATTTGGAAGAATTGGAGACAAAGGAGCAACGAGCAAGGAGCAAGGAGCGCTTGAAGACCCGTTTGTAATGGAGCCCGGGTTTAAATGTAATAGTTATATTTAAATTTAATTCTTGCACCCTAAGTTTGACCTTTTGGCTCACTTGGTGGCTCTAGTGAACCAAACTAGAATAAAAGTCCATAATCAATCCGGGTAGAATATAGTATTCTATATGTGCATGATTATTATATATATATATATATATATATATTATCCAACATGCTTCGCATGTTAAATAATATGACGCGTATTTTATATATATATGTGCATGCGCGCTAAACAAGATGAGACTAATAATAATAAACCCCTCAAATAAATCATATTAAGTCCTAAGCGTTCAAAGATATTCGGAATATCGAACGTCGCCTTCTAGCATGGTAAAACAATAGAGTATTAAATGTTTAATATGAGTTTGTTGTGTCACCACAAGGCAAATATTAAATATTTAAGATGTTGCCTTATCACATTTGATGCTTATTAAGGAATTGAACATTACTGTTTTGTTGTGTCACCACAAGGACGGTATTTTTCTTTTCACATATATAGAAGTGCTAGGATGGACTGAACTTGGATAATTTGATTCGGATGTGTCACCACTTGATCAAAATAATCTAAGAGGCAAAATACAAGGAGTTACATAATGATGTAATTGACAATAGTTGTCTACCTATTTATTTATATATCGTTTGTTGTGTCACCACAAGACTATATACATTTGAAATGGGATCCTTAGTCTCACTAGCAAATCTTTAATTAGAATTGCCGAACTATATGAGGGTAATATAGTTTGATGAAAAAGTGAGAGATACCAATTTAAAATAAAGACCTAATTTATTTTGGTAATTAATTAAATGAATGTATGCTAAAATGTTGTCTATTTCACATGCAGAATTTAAAAATGTCAAACTCACTACCACTGCGTAGCATACTTGATGCTAACAAACTGACCGGACCGAATTACACGGACTGGTTAAGGAATCTAAGAATTGTTCTCACTGCTGAAAAGATTTCTTATGTCCTAAATTCGTCTGTCCCTGCAAATGTTGCAGAAACAGCCTCTGAGGAAGATATTGCTACTTTCAGAAAGTGGCAAGATGATGCAATCCTGGCTCAATGCATCATGCTCGCATCCATGAGTAACGAGCTTCAGCGTCAGCATGAAACTATGGATGCTCCTACTATATTGCTGCACCTCAAAGAGTTGTATGGTGAGCAAAGTAGGACTGCTAGATATCAGATATCTAAGGAGCTCTTCCGATCTCGTATGACCGAGGCACTACCGTTGAGACTCATGTCCTTAAGATGATCAATCTGATTGAACAACTTGGACAGCTTGGGTTCGTGATGGATGGGGAGTTAAGCCAAGATTTAATCTTGCAGTCACTCCCGGACACCTTCTCACAATTTGTTGTGAATTTTCACATGAATAAGTTGGACGTCAACTTACCTGAGTTACTTAACATGCTGAAAACTGCTGAAGGTCACTTCTCATTTAACAAGAACCAAGTCTTACTAGTGGATGATTCTTCCAAGAAAAGGAAGAGGCCCAAGGTATCTTCTGAAAAGAATAAAAGCAAAAAGGCTAAGGGCAAGGTAAAGAGAAAAGATAAAAAGAAACCTGATTCAGATAGCAAAGGAATTTGCTACCATTGCAATAAGCTGGGATACTGGAAGAGGAACTGCAAGTAGTATCTTGCGGACCAAAAGAAGCTTGGAGAAGTTTCGACTTCCGATCTAGGTTTGTTCATGATTGAAATTAATTTTTCTGAAAGTCAAAATTCTACTTGGGTATTGGATACCGGCTGTAGTTCTCACATATGTAATAATATGCAGGGACTAAGCAGAAGTAGAAAGCTGAACAAAGATGAAGTCGTCCTACGAGTGGGAAATGGAGCAAAGGTTGCTGCATTAGCTATAGAAACTTATTGTTTAGCACTGCATACGGGCAAGTCCATTAGTTTAAATAATTGTTATTATGTTCCAACACTCATTAGAAACATTATTTCAATTTCTGTATTGGATATGGATGGTTTTGATATTATAATAAAGAACAACAGTTGCTCTATTTATAATAAAAATGTTTTATATGGTGTTGACAATTTACTGAATGGACTTTACATACTTGACTTACATGAAAATATACTTCAAATTGAAGAAACTAAGAAAAGAAAAAGAGATGATGTTAATTATATCTTTATGTGGCACTGTAGACTCGGTCATATCAATGAAACAAGATTAACCAAGTTGCATAAAGATGGGCTTTTAGAGCTATCTGATTACGAATCATATCCAACTTGTGAATCTTGTCTCATGGGTAAGATGACTAAATCCCCTTTTAGTGGAAAAGGAAAAAGAGTTACATAGTTGTTAGCGTTGGTACACACAGACGTATGTGGACCTATGACAACGAATGCACGAGGAAGGTATTCTTATTTTATTACTTTCACTGATGATCATTCTAGATTTGGATATGTGTATTTAATGAAATACAAATCTGAATCGTTTGAAAAGTTCAAAGAATTCAGAAGTGAAGTAGAGAAGCAAACTATTAAGATTCTTCGATCGGATCGAGGAGGGGAATACTTGACCAATGAGTTTCTCAATTGTCTCAAAGAAAATGGTATAATCTCACAATGGACTCCACCAGGGACGCCACAGTTGAATGGTGTATTTGAAAGGAGAAATCGAACATTGTTGGATATGGTTCGATCCATGATGAGTTTTACCGACCTTCCAGTATCCTTCTGGGGTTATGCCCTAGAATCGGCTGCATACCTACTTAACAAGGTACCTACCAAATCTGTCCCAAAGACTCCATATGAGTTATGGACAGGGAGGAAACCAAATCTTAAGCATGTTAAGACTTGGGGTTGTTCAACTTATGTCAAAAGGTTTGAGCATGATAAGCTGAAGACTAGATCCGACAAATGTAGATTCGTGGGATACCCTAAAGAAACATCAGGGTATTATTTCTATCATCCTACTGATCAAAAGGTGTTTGTTGCAAAACACGTTGCCTTCTTGGAAAAGGAGTTTATCCTTGAAGGGGTCAGTGGGAGTAAGATATATCCTGAAGAAATTCAAGAACCACAAAATACTACGGATCAAAGTCAGGTACCTGACCAAGTAGAAGAATCTACTGTACCACTACCTATTCGTAAATCTGGAAGAGTACCGAAGATACCTGATAGGTATGGATTCATCATAGAGGATGATGATGAGGTACGCATCATAGACGATGATGATCCATTGACTTACGAAGAGGCTATGAGTAGTAAAGACTCAGAGAAATGGGTAGAAGCCATGAAATTCGAGATGGACTCCATGTATGAAAACCAAGTATGAACTTTGGTTTCACCACCTGAGGGTATTAAGCCTATTGGGTGCAAATGGGTCTTTAAGAGAGAGACTGGATCGGACGGCAAGGTAGAGACCTATAAGGCCCGATTGGTTGCAAAAGGTTTCAAACAAAGATAAGGAGTTGACTATGATGAAACCTTCTCACCAGTAGCTATGCTCAAGTCCATTCGGATTTTGCTTGCAATTGCAGCTTATTATGACTACGAAATCTGGCAAATAGACGTGAAAACGGCCTTCCTCAATGGAGAGCTTGAGGAGAAAGTATATATGATACAGCCAGAGGGTTTTTGTCTCAACGGTTGGAACAAACCAAGTCTGTAAGTTACAACGATCCATTTATGGATTGAAGCAAGCTTCTCGAAAATGGAACATCCGTTTTGATGAGATAATCAAAAAGTTTGATTTTATCAAAAATGAGGATGAACCTTGTGTGTACAAGAAAGTTAGTGGGAGCGCTGTTTCATTCCTTGTATTATATGTTGATGACATATTACTAATAGGGAATGATGTTCCTATGCTACAGTCGATCAAAATTTGGTTATCTAAACACTTCTCCATGAAAGACTTGGGTGAGGCATCCTATATTTTGGGGATAAAGATCTATAGAGATAGATCTAAAAGGATGCTTGGCTTGACCCAAGGAAAGTACATTGACTCGATGCTAAAGAAGTTTAGCATGGAAGATTCCAAGAGAGGTCTCATGCCGATGAGCTATGGAATACATCTCTCCAAGAAACAGGCCCCAAAGACACCTGAGGAGAGAGACCGTATGAGTAAGATTTCTTATTCTTCAGCAATAGAATCTATCATGTACGGTATGATATGTACTAGACCAGATGTCGCTCATGCACTTAGTGTAACAAGCAGATATCAGTCAAATCCAGGAGAAGAGCACTGGAAGGCAATGAAAAGCATCCTAAAGTACCTGAGAAGAATTAAGGATGTATTTCTTGTCTACGGTGGGTCTGAATTGAAACTAGAGGGCTATACAAACTCAAGTTTTCAAATGGACCAAGATGACAGTAAATCCGTTTCAGGGTACGTGTTTACCTTAAACGGTGGCGCAGTGAGTTGGAAAAATTCCATGCAACAAACAGTTGTTGATTCAGTGATAGAGGCAGAGTACATAACTACAAGTGAAGCTGCAAAGGAAGCTGTTTGGATGAAGAAGTTCATAACTGAACTTGGAGTGGTTCCTAGCATTAGAGGAGCCGTACCTTTATTCTGTGACAACATCGGAGCTGTTGCACAGGTTAAGGATCCCAGGTCTCATCAGAAATCCAAACACGTGTTGCGTCGGTTTCATTTGATTAGAGAGATCATTGAAAGAGGAGATGTCACCCTGGAGCGTGTGGACTCTCAAGACAACATTGCAGATCCATTTACTAAAACTTTAACACAACAGCAGTTTGATCGTCACTTAGAGAAAATGGGTATTAGATACCATGGCAATTGGCTTTAGTGCAAGTGGGAGATTGAAAGTAGTATGCACACAAGCCAATCATATTTGATATGATGTAGCATATACTTTGTAATCTTATTCATTTATTAATAAAAGAATTGATTTTCTTAAAAGGCATTTTACATTATTTACATGGTCCTGTTATATTAAATGTGATAAACCCATAGTTTTGAGCAATGCTTTTAGAATCATGATGGTGATCATGCTACTGAGATCTAAATTCAAGATAACTCACAAACTAAAATCGTTCTTAATCGTTGGATTACTAAAAAAGGGATTAGTGAATCCGAATAGATTAGTACATACGTTGCTTGCTCTTAGGAAGAGGATGATTGATCTTATAATCATTTGTGTGGAGACACTAAAGCAAGTATGTCGGTGCTTATTGGAGAATAAGTTCACTGAACGTGGCTCGCTAAGGAATAACTAATGGAGTTTTGCTCGCCTGTCAATAGGAATTCCTCTAGTGATAGTAGTACAAGTGATTCTTGGACTTGAGATCATCATAGTATCTTGTGTATGATGAGTTATATTTTGACATGTCCCTTAAGACCTTTAGGGTATATCAAAGGGTATGATTGGGTATAATAAGTAGTACATGGAGATAGGTGAATGATCAACAAAGAATCTACCACGTCTAGTAAAAGATGAGAAATGTCCTATGTGATTCGATAAATGACAACTCAGTAGTCCTTGGCCAAGGCAGATTTCTAATTTGCATTATTTAGAGTTGTGCATTTGGGAATCGAAATACATATAATTAAATAAAAGACTTGACAGTAAATCCATGTCTTATATTTAATTGGGACATTGTATGGTAGAAGGATTGAATTGTACGATAACTATGCACTGAAAGGTTCTTTTGTGATTAATGTTGAAATCTATATTATCTGGAAAGTCGTCGATCGCTAAGGGGGCTTACCCTTATTGTAGAATAAATATTATTTATTTAAATAAATTAAATAGTTTAATTTATTTATTTAAATATAATTAGAATTGTTCTAATTGATTTATTCACAACCGGTTTAATATGGAGAACCTAAAGGATCACACCGCTCCCAAAATTTGTGCTCAAGAAACATCGAATGCGCATGTTTTGTTGGCATGCATCTGCCGGACTATGGTTTATTATTCTTCGATATTTCAAAACTAGAGGACGAGTTTTTTTTAAAGGTGAGGAGAATGATGTGGTACGGAAGAGAAAAATCAAAACATTTATTATTAATTTTGTATTGTTATTTAGAGATAAATATTGGATTATTAATATAATTATTTATTAGGATATTCTAGGAGAGTTTTATTGTAGTAATAGATTTTAGTTAGGAGATTGTTTCATTTTTAAATTAGGGTTTTTACTTAGTCCCCAGTATTGAGTTTTCTATTTAAGCATTGTAATACTTCATTATTTTGGAGATTATTAAATGAATTAATTTGAGATTCAAGTTGTGTGCTTTTTCTGTGTGTTTCTTTACCGATTCTCTGCGGAGATAGGTACTCTTATTCTTTCTTTCCACACCGTCCTACATTAATGCCTAATCACCTTTTGAGGTAGCTTTACAATTATCTCTAAATCAGATCAGACTTCACCAATAACATGATGTTCAAGAGTATAACAATGTTATAAAAGACCACAAATTGCAACTTTATGTTGTATTATAGGTCGAAAAATGGTTTTCATTATAAAAGAGAGACTTAATAATAGAAAACAGCTTTCAGATCAAGTATGTGAAATCCACGAAGACAAGTACAACGTCACTCCTTTATATTATTATCTTTTGAGTTGGGTTCTATCAGACACTTTTTCTTTCCTTTTCTTGTAAAAATATATGAGTAGATGATCACTGCCAAATCAGTGTTAAACGATAATAATTTGCAGTAAGCCAAAAGTACATTGCTAGCTTACAGCCAAGGCATAAAAAAGCTTCATGCTCACTTTTGAGTGTTCCAAAGGTCCTAAATATCTAGAAGTATTGTGATTCTGGGTCCCATCTGCTTTCACCTCCCAACAAAAGTTGGCATACCACTTATTAAAGCAACTTCAACTTAGTAATTATCATAAAAAGATGCTGGCATGTTGCCGTCTTCAAAAGAAGAAGGAAAAGAAATAATGAGGCCAAATTTAGCAGAGAAAAATTGGTAAAATTGAATGGTATTGGTAATGCTAGTTCATCTGCAGCAGAGAGATAACCTTCAACAATTTGAATAAGTTAAAGTGGTTTTACATAGTACTGTTACAGGCTACCTAAACTTGTGTAAAATGGAATGGTATTGGTAATGTTAGTTTATCTGCAGTAGAGAGATAACTGTTAACGATTTGTATAAGTTATAGGTGGTTTTACATGAGCTCCCTTCAAGATCTGTGGGTCCCTCTTACGGAGAAGAAGAGCTCAAAAAAGAGTATCAAACATATTTTCTAGGATAAGGTTAGCTAAGTTCTGTATTAAGGTTTTATCAACAAAGAAAAAAAAAGGTTCAGTATTAAGGCATTTGATCACATTTTTCTAAGCAAAATTTTTAATGAAGGCTAGCATCGTTTTACTCCATCTAAAGCTAATGAGGAACCACCAACCCTAGCATAACATATTTCAGCCATTACAATTTGAAAATGAAAAACTTTAATACATTAAGTTATTAAGTTACATCATTTACAGTAATCAGTAAAGCAGTAGGTTCACTATCACTCTTCACAAACATCAATGAAAATATCTGCATCGGCTGACAATGAATAAAAGTGTAAGAGTGTGCCATCCTGCCATGTGTTGAGCTGGTGGTAGAGGTGGCATTGCACTCTTGGAAGAGAGGGTTTATGTTTGAGGACAAAACACAGAAGGCAGTTCCACACGCACGTGCACACACACTCACACACACACACACACACAGAGAGTTCATGCAAAGCCTAGTAGTAAGCTTGTGAAGGAGGAGACCACAACCACAAATGATGTTTCACCTTCTAAAAGAAAAAGGAGACAGAATTAAGGTATCTGGATTACTGAACTAAAGAATCTCTTAATCTATTCTAATGTTACAACTCTAAAGAGATTGAATGATGGAGAAGCAACATATACTGTATTTATAGGTAATTGGTGAGATGTGTCCGTGAGTAGTGCAAGGGTCAACTTTAATTTCTTTTTTTTAAGCTGTTGCCAAGTCAGTGTTACATACATGAAAAGGCCTGGCCCACTTGGTATTAAAGCATTGATTTGACATTGGTAGAAGCTGAGCGATTGACATGTGTCCCTGGTTCACGTTATGGAAGTATTAATATAAATCCCATTGGAGGACCAATTCGTGCCAATTACTGTGGCACTCAGGCTAGCAGGGGCTTCCTAGGTGCCCAACCCAGGAGAATCTGTCTAGAGTGTGATAGAGCTGTTCCCAGATATTGGAGATTCTCTCTCCAAGACAACTTGACGGGACCCTACCTAAAATTGCGCAAATGTTGCCCCTAGACAAAGGTGAGATGAAGGAAGCCAAAGTACATGGCATTTTGGAAGAACTGGTCATGCATGTGGCGTAAGGAAATAATATACTACACGAATCATGATGATAATTGAAGAGCATTTACCTTGTTCATTGTGTCAATATATGCTGCACGAACCTCGGTATATATCTCCTTCCCATGCTCCTTTAGAAAGGAGATAACATACCTGCATGTTCAATTAAGCTTCAGTTCACTTATATTAAACTTGTGGTTACCCAAAAACAACTAATACAACTCATACAGAGGACATAAAAGTTTAATAGTTAGTAACAGTATGAA